>JABFTP020000185.1:67120523-67720523 GCA_013387265.2 Cryptolaemus montrouzieri | reverse complement strand
TTACTTGACTAAGCTCCGTACACTGGATTTTTCAGGGGAGAAGGCCTCTGGCACTACTCGTTGGTACATTGATGTCATTGGCAGATGATGCTATAGTTTTTATATATTCTGGTAGATTGATATATTTTTATAACATTCAACGTTATCATAATATATAATCATTCCAGGATATATTTTGATTATAATCATTGCCTAACAGTGGTATTTATTACCGGGTGGTGGATTTATATTATTTCATGAAATCGGTTTGATTGCATGAACAGATATATGGGCAACTCGTAGGGGTTGAACCCTTTTTTTTTGATAAGTTTTCAAGTTAACTGAGATTGTAACTGTAAATATTAGGTAGATATTGATTCACCTGTTTTTTTACAGGTGCCGAGGGAAAAATATTCATCGTGGACAACCGTGAATATTAGGTGAGATTTGTCAAATTATTTGCATAAGCTTCATACAATAATGGGTTTTTAGAGCAAATATTCATTCCATCAAATATATATATATATATGAACATTTATATATATTCTCATTTATATTTTTCTATATATTCATTCGTCTGAAGAAGCTACGGTGTAGTGAAACGCGTTACGAATCGCAATTATTAAGTAAAATTCCTTAAAACACAGTACTTGTTTTTATTATTGATAATGGAATTTTACCAAGTAAAAGCCTCTCAAATTCAAAAATATAATAATAGCATTGAGTATCATCCCTTCATTGAAATTAAGCCGATAATGGAATTTGATTCACTGAATATAACGAAATGAAAAAAAATCATACTTTGTTCTTGGAACAAACCAGTGTAACTGTAACTGTTACAGTGTAAATAGGTATAGGAAACCTAGGTACCATTCGAAAGGTATTAAAACATAGCACTTATTCGACTCTTCAGATATAGGGTATGTCATTTGAAAAAAACTGTGAAATGAGATTTGAATGAGCCCAACTTCAAAAATCGTTTTCGAACACCCTGTGTATTATAGATCGACAAATTGTGTCATATGTTCAATTAACAACAATTGCTATCACAATAGTTTCATATCTGAAGCTTTGAAATCAATATTGTGGGCTCAAATTGCCAACTTGAAGACTCAGAAACTAGCTCAAAATTGTTTGTAGCAAACAGGGAAATGGTTCATTTCCGTTTACTCTTATAATTTAACAAGCTGTAGTACTAAAATATCAACCCTTAGCTCACTGTACAGGATGGGCAAATTTCTATATTTGATTACGACAGCTAGGTGAAATATAATTGTTTTCGTTGTATTCAAAATTATCCGCAATTCGCAGACATCTCGATTATCATCAGAATTAAATCAAAATGAGTTCGACATTCTGCAGGTACTTTGTTGACTAATATTCAATGATGTGGAAAAAACATTTGAGCTCAGCTGTTTTCGAGATATAATGCAAATATAATTTTATTTTTTGCCGAAGCATAAGCGATTTTAATTTCGTTGGATGCAGTATTCTCTTCACTTTTTGAAAATATCTAACACATGTAGTCAATTACTTCATTCATTTCCGTTTTTCACGAAAAACCTTGAGCAGTCTGAGTTTCATTCCTTCGGTGCATGTCCATCATCAGTTCATGTTATTCTATGACTGAAAACCACAGATTTTTTAGCTTCTGTTTAAGACCATACTTCTTTCTATGGCTTGCTTATCAGACCATAATAATTATTTCTGGAGTTAGCGTGAGGCCATCTCTTATGGTTTCAGCTTCGTAGTATATTAATTTTTTCAAATGTCAAAATTGAACAGCTTCTGCCATCATCTACTGAGAACAAGATCTTCGGTTGTGCAAACGATTATACACTGGTTTTGTCTTTCAGTAGTCTGCGGCCGATTACAGCTGTGGAATCTCGGTATCAGAGATGTTAACAAATGAACAACTTAAACTCTGACTTACAGAGAATATCTGAGTGGGGTCAGTTGAACCTGGTGAGCTTCAACGCGAGCAAAACGCAAGCTACTACGTTTTCTTGAAAGGTCCCCGCTCCTCTAATAATGCAAGGCCAACAAATTGCATCCAAAGATTCGATGCACCTTCCCGGAATAACGGTCAACTCCGGGTTTGCTGGCATGAACATGTATCAGCAATAGCTAAGTCGGCATCAGCTAAACTAAGTTTAGTCAAGCGATACTTCACGTCATGTCAGCTGTTGCTTCTATATAAGGCGTAGATCCAATCTGCTTTGGAAAATTGTTGACAAGTTGCTGACCTTTCTCTGTTTTACCGATACTTCCACGGAAGATGCTCCAAGGAGCTGCTAGACCTTGTTCCAGGAAAACTCATGTTTTGCCGCAACACTAGGCTGGCAAGGAGTTCTTATCATATTGCGGTACATTTAAGGACCCCTCGAACCACTCTCTATACGAATTCCTTCGTTTACAGGGCCGGTCAGCTGTGGAACTCTCTTTCGCCCAACATCTTCTCAACATCTTACAATTTGGCCCTCTTCAAGAAACGGGTAAACAGAAACCTCAATTCTTCCCAGGCTCTCACTCATAAGGTGTAACAGGTTCGCCTATTCCTGGGAAGCGCGCATAAAAAAAAGAAGCTTAAATAGAACGTTATATTCAAAGTAGATATGCTTGAGATGCAACGAAAAAACATATTTGAATCGGTTCCCTGAAAAGCAATAGCCTAATGAAACTATTTCCCGAAGTTTTAAAGAAAATCTCATCAATAGCGTATTGTTAAAAACTCCACGAAGAAAGAAATATAAAGAAAAATGTTAGAGGAGCTGTAACGGCCAAAACTTTTATTTCTAGTTGGCAAATAGAGGTAGAAACTGAAATTTCGTAATGTGTAACCACTTTGTTTGCCTAAAAGAAATTCGACCATTTTTAAATCAACACATATGAGACAGTTGTTTTCTTATATTTCATTTTGTCCAAAACCAAAGCAACAGATGAATATTCTTCTTTTACTTCAGTAAAATGTGCAATCGGCCACGACCCTAATTTCTTCCCGTTATGTAAGAAAACACAGTTTGGATTCGGTTTTGACGAATTTCTGAAAAAACGCCATTCATTGCAAACGTAATTTCGTAATTCCATTGCTGCCACTAAACCCATGTACATCTTCAGGAAATACAAAGTCATCTTCTTCGTCAAAATATTTTAGGAACTTTAGTTCCTATTGTTACTAAGTTCCTTTTTTTAGCCTAGAAGCCAAATTTTCTGATACAGACTTCTACAGTCCCAGATCTCTGATTAGGTCGTTTAAATCATCTTAATTGAATCATTTCGGCGATTTCAGGTTCTATTCAAAGCCACTGTCACAACTAACCGTTTTCGTCGCAATGTAAATCAACTTCTACTGTCAAACATTAGCTTGAGGTACAAAGGAAGTTATACGGCTCAAAGTTCATCTATGCGCCGATTGTATCGAAGGATATTCCCATTTGGCTCGATTTTTTCGGTTAATGCCGGTTATGTTCACCAAACAGAATTAGCACTCATCATGGTGGTTAACGGGTCCTTTTCAGATCATACCAGTTTCATACTGGAAAGTTGTTCGTTTCTTATTTGTGTATGAACTTAGAAACTCAACGCACGTTTTACAAACCTTTCGAAGAACCCAAGGCTTATCATTCAATTCCAGTGGATGTCCAAAGTAATTTCTGTGAGCTTCATTCAAGCGGTTTTCTTCGAATATATACTTTCCGCAAATGAAACAAGAACGATTTGAATCATTCACACAAACTGTTCTTGACGATGCCATATCAAATTATAGCAGGTTAAATAAATAGTTTTTCAATTATCAGAAAATTTATATGGCAATTAAGTGTTTTTTATTAAAGCAATAACTCGTAAACTGTATACAAATGGAGGTATATTAAGAATCAGCGACGTCAAAGTAGTGAACATCAACTGACGAGAACTCATTCATCAGAGGAAAAGTGTGCAATTTTGTTGTCTGGTTTAATATTATTGGAGGATTTCTCGATGAAATGTCCATAATACAAACATCAAATATCTTTATTTAACACTATGGTGCCTCCTACCACCAAACAAAAGACAATACCGAATTTCAGGGATAATTGGATATAATATAGAGGTTCAGTGAGATGGCCACCTCATTCTCCTGATTTGACTCAACTAGACTCTGGGGATATATTGAAAATTTACTCTACAAGAAAACCAGTCAAAATTCAGAATTTTAAGGAATGTCTTGCTTCTGTTAACAATAGCCATATTTTCAAAACATGTAGTTGTATTTCTCGGCGATGTAATTTATGCTTTGTAAACAATGGTCACACTTTTGATTATTTACGATAAAAATGTTTCCCTCATTTGGGACTGATAGAACTTGCATTTTTTCCTGTTAAACATTTCCGTATGAGATTATATTAATATTATAATATACTTGTTCGACATGCAATTTTTAGTAATCACTTTAAATGCAATATTTCTAATGTGACATCTTAAAACTTATACTACTGTTAGTCAGGTACCAATTGAAGGGAAGTTTTGAAGTTCAGAAAGAGGAATTTCCATCTGAAAGCTCATGCTGTGGTACAAATCACTGATTCAAGACGAACTGAAGTGATTTTTAACAGATATTTACTGATATGAATCAAATGGAATCATAAATACAACCAAGGTCTTGGACAGGGTACGAATAATCTCAAAAATCCCTGAGCTGAAAAATTTTTCTTCGTTTTCAAATTAATTATTATGATTATTATAACCCTAAAACTGCCAAACGAAAACATTTATTGTTCCTTCAATATTTCACTTAGCTACGAAACATTGAAATTTGCCATCCTGTTCATGAACCTTTTTGCTGAAAATAATCGACCGAATTTACCACTCTGTACAAACAGTATTGAATAATTATTTTCTATTTTCATTATCTTCGATAGCATTAGAGCCGTTGGCAGGAAGTTTTTCAATTAATATAAGCCTAGGACACTAAATATCAACAATATTATTAAATTGATGCCTCGAGTGATTAAAATATACTTATATGACATTAAGTATTATTTATATAATAATTTTAACAGTTCATATCTAGATGATTACTAACACACTGATCTATCTACAGAAAGATTGATAACCCGAGATAACTGGATATTAGACAGATACATTTCAATCAGAGATCTCCAGCGAGATAAAATGGATGAAGAAGTTAATAGCCTGAGAGCTTCGACGGTGTCTTATCATGACTCACAAAGTGTGTTTTAAACTATCCTGCTGATCATCAATTGAAACGCGATTGCTTCTAAAAAATAAAATAATAGCAATAGAGTAAAGACTTGACGCAAAACTACTATAGAAAAGCTATATTATTATTCTTACCAGTTAGCCCAATCTTTTTCCCACAAAGGTTTTTATTTTATACCTTCGAACCTTATTTAATATTTGATCTAAGGAGATTCAATTAACAAAACATGTGTTTTATGATAGTCAGAAATTGCTATCATCACTTTATTTTGGGAAAATATTAACCTTCGTTCCGCCAGCCAGTTTATTATTAAATGCTATAATATATTGCTGATTGATTTATTAGCTGCTTCTATATTATGAACTAGCGATGGCTTCTTTGCTTAGGTTTCTATGAGTTTTTCTGTAAACTTCATATCTAAATATGAAGCCCTCAAGTACTGAACTGATTTTAATGAAATTTTGCATCTTGTGTGCAGTTTGGTGTTAATTCAGAGATAGGAAAGTTTTCATCTCAGTTTACATTTGACCTGTAGAAAAATGACGGTGTCAATAGTTATAACACTTCTTTAGTTTAGTGTCCTGACAGGCTAGTATTCAAATGACGGTGTTGTGATGAAATTACAAATGTTTCATTACTGTGATTTCCATAAGCTTCTAATAGATAGCGGTTAGGGTTAGTTCATCGACATAATGCTTCAATTTTTTAGTATCCGTATTAATAATTAAAATTACCAATTTAAATCGGTAAATTTAATTATTCATAATTTTACTTCATTTCAAGAATTAATTGTTATTTATTATTAACTAAGAACTTTGTGAATTACTTATATATTCCAAGCTATACTAAATGTGTGCTGAAGAAAATATATATTGAATAATTTTACATTGATTCTTGCATAACATCAACTTAACGAAAATTTTTATCAATTGCTAGTAATTTTTGACCTAAAGTCTGAATCAATCCCGTTAAAACAGTCGCTGATTTGACTATATTGATAGTTTACTTATGTTCATGCTAAAACAACACCTTGTATATCACGCTGATGGAAATGTCATACCCATACTCGAAAGCACAAACTCTCATCACACTTCACGTATTTCGAGAAATAAGTTTATTTTTCGGAACGGCGGAAATTTGTTGTATCGGTTTTTCTTCGTCTGTATTAGACCGGGCTCCAGTTTGTGCTTGCCGAGGTTGTCTTCTCAAGGAAAGGCATCTGTTACACCTCTCCTTACAGAACGCTTTAGGCGTGCCATGGTAAGCTGCACTTAAAGAAGAGTTCCTTGTTGTTTAACAAGTTAGCGACACTCAAGAATTTCAGTTTCCAAGTGGACTCTAAGTACTTGGTAACTGGTTAGAAAATTGCTGTTTTGCTATGGTTTGAACAGATCTTACTAGGACTTGACTTGGCGAGAAAGGGATTGAAGAAACACAAGATGGTTCTACGACTTTATTCAATGTCGACGACAATGTTCCTTATGTGATATATATATATATATATATATATATATATATATATATATATATATATATATATATATATATATATATATATATATATATATATATATATATATATATATATATATATATATATATATATATATATATATATATATATATATATATATATATATATATATATATATATATATATATATATATATATATATATATATATATATATATATATATATATATATATATATATATATATATATATATATATATATATATATATATATATATATATATATATATATATATATATATATATCTATTACACAATAAAGAATTACAACTCACAAACAGAACAAACAGAACAAACAGAACGACAACGAGTAGTAGATAATATTCATTCAAAATATAGACAGTATTAAATAAACAAAGTATAATATTTTAATTCTATATGAAGAGATCAAAAGTGTCCAACATTTTTTTCGTTTTTTCTGAAATATAGATTTCCGAGTCTGAGGGATGAATGAGAATGAAAATATGTCAATTTTGATGTACGTGATTTTTTCTTTTTGAATTTTTGAAATTTAAAGGGTTTTAACCCAATAATGCTGTGAAACAAATCCAACATAAATAGTAAGAATTTACCAGCTTCCTTACACTTTCTCTGTCTAAACTAATGAGTCATCTCCTGAGTTTTCTTTTAAACATTTTCAAATTCTGTGTACTTTTCAAATCCAAAGAAAGAGTGTGGAAAATTCTGGAGGCAAGATAATAAAAACTTTTTTGAGCAACTGTTGTTTGAACTTTTGGAACCCGAAAAGACAACTGACAATACCTTGTATTCGCACCATGATCTATAAGAGATTGGCATGGTGTATTTTTTCTTAAATGCATTAAGAAGCAGTATAATTGATATATAACCCATATACATTAGCCAGATTATAAAGGAGCAGAGTAGGAAATTGAATATCTTTCTTGAACAAAATTTTGAGTAACCATTTCTGTTGAATAACGATTTTGTTTAGTACGTTACTATATGCACCTCCCCAGGCTATCAACCCGTAACGCAGTTGCGACAGCACAAGTACACGATTCTTAAATGATCTATTTCCAGTATATTTGATAAGTGCTTGAACCTAGACACCAGTCCTCGCAGTTTCAAAATCAACCCGTTTATGTGGCTTTCCCACTTCAAGTGCGAATCTAACACTAGACCGAAATATTTACACTCATGAGTACTAGGTATTTCAAAGGAGGAACCATCTTCTCGTATTCTCAGAGGCATTTCCACAGGAGCGATCTCGATATATATATATATATATATATATATATATATATATATATATATATATATATATATATATATATATATATATATATATATATATACAAGCCACAAAGCAATATCTTAATGCGTAAGCGAAAAGACGAGAGAATATTTAATACGGTATATATTGAGATATGTTGTGGTTTATGAAACAAAACTATAATAGTTCAACCAATTACGGGCTGCTATCACTGGCCTCAAAACAATGTCAATAGTCTGTTCAACCACAATTAAACGAGACTTTTCGAATACCATTAAACAGAGCCCTACACACAGTACTTGAGGACGCAGTAGGCAGTTTGAGATCCATATAATGCGTGTATTAGGGTAACAGCATAGAATAGAATCAATGGAAGCCTCGAGAATAACCACGCAAAAATAACAGGATGAAGAAAATTAGTAACTTCTTTAAAAAAAAGTTATCGTCGCAAGCAAATCTTTGATGATTATCAATAGTTAACACGGAATAGCACTTAGTACTGTGAAAATGGCAAAATGCTTATTTGGCATACCTTAAACTATCAGGATATAATTTTCAAACAAACACAACCGATTTGTATCGTTCCAGATGATTTATTACTTTTCGGACTACCCTCGTTTTTTCGGAATACAGCAGCACCAATTTTATTAGAATTTCTGCCACATCTGGCGTGAAATAATTTGTTTTTACTTCTCGGAATATAAGCGTAAGATATATTTCCGGAATATAGACAACAATTTCTACTAAAAATGGCACGAAATCTGCAACATTAAATGAAAAAACAGAAATAAAAATGCTTGTATAAAGGCATGAAATAATTAAGCGACCCACCCAATTTCAGGAAGAATAATTCACTGAACTAAAAATGAAATTCGGTGATTATCATTTTCAAAAAGCGCCTGAATGCCACGATTGAACTCAACTAATTCAATTTCATGAATCTTACAATGACCAAATGCCCATCTTTTGCGAGAGTACCCACAAAAAATGGAGATCGATCCTGATCAAATCGCATTTCAATATCGGGAAACAAGACTCGAACGGAAAATGAAATGATAACTAAAATTACAAGTATTTGAGATGAATACGAAAATTATTTCGTTACATAGTGTCAAAGATTAGTGAAAAAAATCGAACGAGATTTGGACACTGCAAAAATATTTCCTTGATCTTTTCAAATAATCACGAAAATAAGTATGAAAGATCAATTACAATACGAGAACTACTTGAGTAGGAACTCATTAAGAAATGCTTGAAAAAGTCTCCTTTTTTCTGTATGCATCTTCTAACCCTTTTCAAAATGCCTCTAGTTGATCGCCGTATCAGTTTCGTCCTTATTTCTTATATTCTCACAACATTCTGTCATACTTTCAATCGAACGTTTTATTAGAAATGTGCCATTATAATATTGCTAAATAGATATTCGCAAGTAATGAAAATCGATTCAAAATTAGCAGGCAATTCAGTTTGCTATCGACAATTCATCAGAAACAAACGGACCTAGTAGGTTGTTTCTTCGAAGACAAAATAAAATATTGGTTACAGTCTCGATGAAACCAAGAGTAAACGCTTCAATATTCCACTTTCAAATTCATGCTACCCAAAAGCAGTTTATAAATTTTCAATACCAATTCAGGTGAAAATGTGAAGGTACGAATAAATTTATAGAATCAATCTCAATAAGTAAACTTGTTTTTCCTACTAATCGAATGTGAAAAGAATTTGGGTAGGAATTATTTATTGTAGCCATAATCTAATTAAAATATATCATAATTTAAAGAAGTTAGTTCACATATCGGAATGGAATGATATATCACGTGAATTAAATGTAGCGTTAAAGATAGCGAATGGAAATAATTTCCGCAGAAACTAAATTCATCATAGGAAAAAGTATACATTTATTGATTGATAATAGTATAAGTTAATACAATTTTTTTCTAGAAAGAATTATGTAAAATAAATGGATACAGTTTTGCACTTTAATAAATTTGAAATATAAAAATGTCTCAGAGAATATCTTCATATTTCCACGAACCAGCAAGCAATTTTCCAAGTTGGATGCTATTGGGCATACGTCAATTTATTATCAATTAATTAATCCAAAATTATCATGAAAATAACTTGAAAATAGTCTTCTTAGAACTAGAAGATGCTCAGTTTTCTAGCTTGCTACGAGGGATGTCTTTTATGTTTTGCACGCTGGGACATAGAGAGCACTCAACTGTCTGTACTAAAAATGAACCTTTATGATTTCTTGAGATCAATCTAAAGAAAATTCAGTTCTATGCGTTCTGTGTTTTAGCCACAACAAACTGTCAAAGTTGACAAGTCAGTTGAAAAATGGAATTAACCCCTGAGCATTTTCGCGCAATAATACTCTACAATTTTCAAAAACAATCACTGAACAAGAATGTCTCGGCGAGTTGGTTTTCGTTTTCGGCATTGAAGTACCACACCAGTCAACAGGTTCCCGTTGGTGTGGAGAATTTAAACGAAAGGTTCAGGCATAGCGACGATCCAAAAACAGAAACAGTGATCACTTAAGAAAATGTGAACGCTGTGCGTAAGATCGCAAGATGGGAAGAAAGATTGGCATGTCACTTATCGAGAGATTGAGATCTCAATACAGAAAAATGTTGAAGTAAGAATTGCGTGTGAAACGATTAGTTTCCAGTTGGATACCGCCTCTGTTGACTGAAGAACAGCAAGGGACAATGATGAATTTGTGTCAAGAAATTATGAACAGTTTTAACTTAGGAAAGTCTAAAAGTGTTCACAATATTATCAGTGGTGCTGAATCTTGAATTTATTCATACGAGCCAGAAAATAATGGATAATCTTCCGTAGCCAAAAAGTCTCCAGGAAGATGGTCGCAACATCTGTTTCAATGGTTGTCATGTAGCATGACATCCTTCACATGAATAAATAACATTTACTACCGATCAGTACACAACCATTTGTTTACCGCAAGTAGTTAGTAAGCTTCGAGAAACTAACCCCGAACATCGAATCATCCTTCACTAAGACAATGCAAGTTTACAGAGTCCAGACAACAATTGAATATTTAACATCGAAATGTTACATCATCCTGCGTACAATCCGGACGAGTTCTTACCTTCATCATAATCAAGAAGGGACTGCGTAGTCAAAGGTTTCAGTCTTCAGAAGGAGCTGTTGATAACTTCCAAAAGGACATTTTGAATGTAGTAACAAATGATTGTAATAACTGCTTCCAGAATTGGTTCGGAGGAATTCAGTATATTAATATTCCCGGAGAATGCTTCGAGAAACAATGAAGTATTTGAAGGAACTAAATGGTTTCATTCTGGCCCTATATGGAAAACTTAATAGACATCCCTCATATTCAGTTATATTTTTCAGTTCGGAAGCAAAGTAATCATGAACGGAACGAACAAAAATATATACACATACAGTTAACACTTGTTCTAATATAATACGTACGTACATTATTTTTAATTGAAAGGATATTGCATACGAGTTGAAGTCAACCTAGCTTGATGTTGTGAATGTGAATGCAACACTGACGAGTTTCAAAAAAGATCGAAACTGCAGTCTGTTGCTCCTATAATATCCGACGAGATTGTTCCACTACCATTGTTACCATGGTTGATTGTGATGAGTGAATCAGAGAATTAACTTATTCAGTGAGGAATATTTAGCATTCAACGGTAGGTTGAATATTGCTCCCTGAATAAAAGTCTTCAATGTGTACTCATATGGCGATAAATTGCACGTTATATCTGATATTGATATATGATGTTCACCTGGATTAAGTACAATCAAGTACTGGCGCGTCAGCTGATGTTGACAACAGCATCGAGTAGGCACAGTGTGTACTGTTGCGGTGAGTAGTCAAACTAATTTGGCTTTCAATGTGTTCTAGTCGGATATCATATGATAGGAACAAAAACTGCAATTTCGTTCTAGTTTGTGCTCTTCAGTGTTGCATACCTATTCACAACATCGAAGTAGACTACCCTCTACTCATATCAATTCGTTGGAATGATGTATATATATATATATATATATATATATATATATATATATATATATATATATATATATATATATATATATATATACAGTGTGTTCCAACGAAAATTCGACCCCCTATAACTCCGAAATGAGTAACATTAGCGAAAAACACCAAGACACATCGATTTTTGTTTCGAGGGGAGCATTTTTCGAAATAATTCGAAACTTGTCAGATCAACCCCTACCCCAGCAACCCTAATTTCGAAATTCATCATAGGGAATCAGGGTCGAGTGGCACCTTACTGTAAAGGTCTGTCAATTCTCCATTCTGATTTGTCATTTTAGAATTTTAAATTAACATACAGGGTGTCCCAACCGAGGGTAAAGTTGAATTCCTGCAAATCCCAAATACTAAATTAAATCGATTTATTTTGGCATAATGCAAGCGCAGGTTTATGCTCGGTCTAGAAAAACGACCTACACTTGTGAATTTGGAGTTGGTGCAATCAACCCCCTATTTCCAGCATCCCCAACTCAAAAATCATTCGATCGAAAATAGGTCAAGTGGCACCTCGTTGGAAAGGTATTTCAATTTTCTCTTCGAATTTGGTATTTTCGAAATTCAGAATCAGCATACAGGGTGTCCCGGAGCAGGAACACTGAAAACCCAAATAACTTTTTGAAACTGGTTCATTTCGGTATAATACGAGAACATGTTTATGTTTGATTCGAGAATAAGACTCTCTTGCGTGAATATGGAATTTTTGCAATCAATCTCTTCCATTCAGCATCCCCAACTCAAAAATCATACAAGTGATTACAGGTTGAGTGGCAAAGTTCCAGAAAGATTTTTCTATTTTCTGAATCACTGAGGCATTGGTTTCAGTTTGGCAATCGAGGTTTTCTGGCGTGAGGATCAGGATGAGGGATGATGGAGAAACTGATTGGATGCTCATCTAAACAGGAAAACGAGATTTATTGAACTTGTATTCAATTGAAAACAAAAACTAACTTGATTATTACAACAATTGTTCAAAATGACCTCCGCCCACCTCCATACAGTTATACAGACGATTTTCGAACTCTCTTCTCACATTAGCGAAAACTTCAGGAGTCAAAAGTCGGCATTCTGTGATAATCCTCATCCGCAGCTCCTCCAGGTTTTCTGGTCTTGTGGCATAAACTTTAGATTTTAGATGGCCCCACAAAAAAAAATCTAGGGATTTAAATCTGGTGACCTGGCTGGCCACTCAACAGGTCCTCTTCTACCAATCCACCTTCCTGGGAAATTTTCGTCTAAATATTGGCGCACCCGAGCATCATAATGCGGAGGAGCACCGTCTTGTTGAAAACGCATTTCGTCCTCAGAAAGAGTTGGATCGTTCTGTAAAATTTCTGTCAATCTAGGATGTATGTGTCCTCTAACAACTGTAGGTAGCCATTTCCATTCAGATTACCTCAATAAAGAAAGGCCCAACTAGATGATTGCCAAAAATTCCTGCCCAAACGTTCAACTTCTGAGGCCTTTGCGTGTGGGCCTCTCTAAACCAATGAGGATTCTGTGTGTCCCAATATCGACAATTATGTCTATTCACTTCACCACTGAGCATAAAGGTGCTTTCATCAGAAAAACAGATGTTATTCAGAAAATTTGGATTAGCGTTTAGGTTTTCACTTAGATTTTCACAAAACTGTAAACGACGATCTGGATCATCTTCGTTTATTTCATGCACTAATTTTACCTTGTAGGGGTGAAATTTGTGATGTTTCACGATTCTATGGACAGTTGTAGCTGATACACCAGTCAGACGAGATAGTTTTCTGATCGAAGTAGTATTCTCCATTTGTAGATGACCCACTACTGCCACTTCCGTTGCCTCATTTCTGACAGGACATGCCACTTCATGTTTTTTGTTTGCCACCGAACCCGTAGCTAGGAATTTGTCAACCAAATATTTAACGTACTGGTGACTGACTCTTTCTCTTTCAGGATGGTTCCTATCGAATATCCTTGCCGTTTCTTTGGCACAACTGTTATTTCGAAAATACGTCGATACAATTTCGACCCTTTCCTCAGTGGAATAAACCATTTTCAGATTAATTTCAACTGACGAACAACAACAATAATGAGGAACTGATCTGAATAATAATAATATTTCATTGCAAAATGAGAAATAACAGATGACTGCACGCCAGATGGAAATGAAAAAATGTGAACATTTTCAATGCAGAAATCAGCTTTATTTCTTCGTAATTGATGCTCAACACATCGTACCCCAATACTTTTAACAGTTTCGAATTAATTTTAGTTGATAATTTCAAATGACGATATTGAATTTTCGAAAGCGACATCCTGTATGGAGAGCCGAACTGAATGAAATGCTTTAATCATTCTGGAATTCAAAAACCTTTCTGAAGATATGCCACTTGAATTATTTGTATGATTTTCAAGTTGGGGATGCTGAATGGAAGGGGTTGATTGCAAAAATTCTATAACCACACAAGAAAGTCCTATTCTCGAATCAAACATGTTCTCGTATACCGAAATGAACCAGTTTCAAAAGTTATTTGATTTTCAATGTTCCTGCTTCAGGACACCCTGTATGATGATTCTGAATTTCGAAAATACCAAATTCGAAGAGAAAATTGCAGTACCTTTCCAACGAGGTGCCACTTGACCTATTATCGATCGAATGATTTTTGAGTTGGGGATGCTGGAAATAGGGGTTGATTGCACCAACTCCAAATTGTATATATATATATATATATATATATATATATATATATATATATATATATATATATATATATATATATATATATATATATATATATATATTTCAGACAAGACGAATTATTCAAAAATCCGTATATCAATGAATAATCCCTCCTGACAAGAGCTAGTTCCCAAATTTGCCCGCCATGCATGCAGCCCCCAAGCGCCACAATAGTGCAACTTAGCAGGATGCCGAGAAACGAAGCGGCAGACTGCAGTTTTGCCCTTAATAGGAGCTCATCAGTGTCGCATATCGCTTCTCAGCATCCTACCAAGCTACATCGGGGTACCCTATCAATTCCAGAAAGGACGCACCACGTACATACGCACGAGAGTCGCCCTCTATGGATCGACTAGGCGAACCCGCTACCGGACTTCGAGAAAGATACGAACAATAACAAACAGGTATCTCGAAATAAAATAAGTCGATTTAAGCCTAATAAAATGACAATCTGCCAGACCACAGAAATGAATCCAAAGCCAACATGGTCAAATAAGATATTTTTGACTTGCTAGGTGGTTGACGAAATGAAATCATGAAATTAAAAAACTATTTTTTGTGATTGAACCGCTCATCGTGTCAAAGTTCCTCGAGAGACAAAAAAAGTTGATAATTAGCCTAGCTACTCAATGTCTAAAACAGTTTTGCTCAAACGCAGACAGTTGAAAAATTATGGTTGATTAAAAACACTTTCGAGTTTTTAGGAACACTTGTGAAACGTCAAGGTTGTTGAGTAGATCACTTAAGAGCATGGATAACGCACCCCATTACGGATACCAAATATGGTTTCTATCTATCGAATCGTTCTCGAATTATTTGAAAAATGAGAAAAGAGGATTTGGCGACTTCTAGCGGCCAAACGAAGAAACTTTTCATATAGTTTGGCCTAAATCGACTTATTTCGAGCTGAAGAATCTGTGGTATAACGTTGTACACGTCTTCAATCTGTTTATCTTACGAGCGTTGGTTCTTGCGAGTCTGAAAATATGTACCAGAATGCGACATAAACGGGGGTATTTTCCTATTACTTTGAGTGGATATTTTGATTTCTTCACAGCTTTAAAACATTGCTGACTTTAGCATTTGGTACCAATTTGAATGATATATCTACACATATTTAAGCTATTCTGGCAGACAGGCAGACAGGCCACGAATTGATTCCATAAGAGTTTTTTGGAGTCCGAAATCCTAAAAATAATATTGTGAATATATTAACAGATTATATAAGGTTTGCAGTTGTTTTCCGTTTTCATCATTCTTAATTAAGTAAAAGTTTGAATTTAATTATTTGCACTTTAGTTTTTCATTTTATTTTTAATAGGATTCACGAATAAATTTATTTCTGTAGAAATCTGTTTAATGAGATGTAAATTTCTCTTCAATTTGAAGGATTTCCGATTATTTTCTAGATATATCATATTTTATTTCAATTTCTTTGTAAAGCCTATAATATATTTCTTCAATGGCTTCACATTCAGAATAGGTTGGATAATTATATTGAACTGGTTATTTCCAGCATCGGTGAAGAATATCTGACTGAAGGAATTTAAAAAGATATTAGGTGGAAAAATCTCATTGTGGGTACATGACTTACTGAAGAATCACTTTAACGCAATCTTGTTCGCTCGTTCAAAAGAAGGGCGTTTTTCTTCTAATGAAGCCCTTTCATACTTCAAGAAAACCTACCCAGGAATGTGTTTGGGTGTATTTTTCTGCGGACGATCCTCAACTCACCTTCCGCCACGCATAGTATGTTTGAAAATATACTTCCTGCTGCACTTTATGTGGAAATCTATCGTTAAAAAGTGCCTGACTTAGTCCAAGATACTACCAATAGGAGAAATAATGTCCTGAGAATTACATAATCATCCTATTATTATCGGTAACTAGAAGAAACTACAATGTCGTAAAGGAACATAATGCTTGTAGGTATTTGCTTGGATGTATTGAGTCATAAAAGAAGATGAATAACAATAAATTATGAAGGTTAAAATGAAAAAACTTAGTTACTACTTGAACTATCATATTTCAGTTTTCCAAGCAAATTAGTTGCAGTGTTATTTAGTTTGATGGGAATGTAAAATTTTATTTTGAGTTTCGCAGGCAAAGTGGATACAAAGTTATAGTAGCTCGTTGAATACATTCTGTCAAAAAAGTACCGGCAATTGGTTCTTCATCCAAATTTATTGTATCGCTTTCAAAGTATCCCTTTCCGAAATAAAACATTCACGCCAACGAATTATCCAATCATGAAAACATTTGTCAAACACTTTTTGCGGAATCGACTTCAGTTCTCACCGCGAATGCTCTTTTATGTCTTCTATAGATTCAAAACGGGTACCTCGAAGTGGTGATTTGAGTTGAGTAAAACAAGTCGACCGGAGTCATATCAAGAGCGTACGATGGTTGTTCGATGATATTTGTTCAGTTTTTGGCAGAAATTCATTCACAATGATAGCCTTGTGAGATGGTGCATTATCGTGGAGCGAAATTCATGAGTTTTCTTTCCACAAATCTGGCTTTTTTTCGAAGAATTATCTCTCTCAGAACGCCGTATAACGCTCAGGTGATATTTTCTTTTTACCGTCTGACCTTCTGACAAGAATTCCGAGTTCACAACACCGCGTTAATCTAAAAGAACAGTAACAATCACCTTGACTTTTGATCAACTTTGACGTCGTTTTTTCGGTTTCTGTTCAGAAGGAAGGTGTCATTCCGAAACTTGTTGACAGGTCTGCATGTCAGACTCATTAACCCATGTATCATCATCAGCCACAATGCGTTTTCAGAATAAGGGATCGGAATTGACTCGTTCTAGCACATCTTCAGCGTCCTTCACGCGAAGATCTGAAGAAAATTCAGATCTGTCGAAATTAGTTGGGCGGCAACTCGTTTGATGCCCAGATAATCGTTCAGAATGGTACGAATTGATTCATTAGTCACAGAAAGATCATTTTCTATCTCCTTCAAACTGAAATGACGATTTTCAATTACCATTTAACTTCAGTTGAAGATGTTGATGGCCGACCAGAGCGAAGCAAATCTCCCATCACATCTCGGCCGCTGCTGAATGCACTGTACCACTCAGATGCAAGTGTTTTTGTTGACGTCAATTCATCGTGAGCCTTCTGTAACATTTTCAGCGATTCGGCACAAGAAATTCCATTTGCAATACAAAATTTTTCATCAGAAATCATAAATCTTTATTGCTCCATAATGGAATGCCTAGACAAATCATTATTAGGATTGTCATGGTACAAAATTAATAATAAAAACAATAAAAACTAAAATCTGAAGCACAATGAGTTTTATACAAACAGTTATTAAAATTCACCTCCTCCAGGCTGTGAAAACATTGTCTGAGAAGGAATTCTTCAACACGACGTTTAAACATATTGAAATTTACATTCACTTCAAGACAATTGGCAATTTTATTGTAACATTTGATTCCCTGATAATTTGGAGAGTTTTGTGAGATGTTCAATCTTTGAAATATTGATAAATTGTTGATTGTTCCTTCTTCTCTACTTGTGTAGAAAAAAAAAACAAGAACCACGAAGAAATAATATATGGGAGATGTCAACCCAAATTATTGGGTTCATAATGATTCTAGAATATCTATAGATCATAATCGGCATCACTTAGAAGACCGAACCTAGTATTCAGGGCTCTTTCGGTCAAACAGAGAGGAAATTGTTTTGTTGAATTTGAATATTGACGGGATTTTGCGAGATTATACTTCAAAATCGGCAAGCAAGAACAAGGAAGTGATTATGTTTCAGAAGACTCATACTGCGACGGAAGAACATTTGCGCGAAAGAAGAAATATCGGTTATGTACTTTTTGATTATCTCCTTAGTCCTTTTTATGGCCTTGCTTGCTATGTATAATCTTTTTTTTTAATTCAAGTGTGTTTAGACATATAAGAGTCAGGTATGATTGTTGAAATATTTTTCTGCTGGTTTCCTTTTTCCATTGTTACAGATTCCTGTCCCAAACCTTTCCTTTCACCCTTGTCTTCGTCTGGAAATCATGGAGTGCAAGATGAGAATTAAAGCTGCTAAGCCGAAAAATCTTCGGTACTCTTTATGTACACAAGACACTAACACAACATAAGCAGACAAGCTATTACTAGTGCAATAGCGACAGGGGACAGTGCAATAGCGACAGGGGTACAATTTTGTGACCCCCAGAGTATGAAACCGTATGACAGAGCCGACATCCATTGTAAAAATCGCAAAACACACTTGTAAGAACGGAAAAAAAATTGAACATTGTAAAAAAACTATATGACAGATCGCGTTCAAACTCCGCGTCAGTATAGAAAAGAAAATAGTTGTGCCAACTTAGCAACAAAAATTTTGATAATTTACAATCGTATTGAGCAGATTCTTTAAATAATCAACTCACGGTAGTTTCTTGATAGAATTAATAATTGAAGGAGAATAGAGCATCAAATATTCTTTATTTCCCTATGAGATGTTTTTGGAATAATTCATTCATTTCTTATGTGGGTGTAATAAGGTTAATGATCGAATTTTATCTCCTTTTAATTCATAGTTTTATTGTACGGTAGTCAATGGAATTCAAGATTACAATGAATGAAATTATGAATGATATCATGGGAATCTATCTCTTGTTTGAGTGCATTGATTTGAATCTGACTACGATCGTTCACGACGAGAAACTTTCACATCTTGAATAATCACTTGAATTTCCACAAAATAATATGAATATAAAATTTGGGGCCGAAAATAAGAAAAGGATGTAGCACTGAAGTTTTTAAAAAAATGCGTAATTTTCTTGACCTAGAAATAAATAAACAAAGGAAGGGATATTGAAATATTTTTTCCAAGAATATCTGGTATTAGTTTGACGACAGCAATAATTCTTTCTGGCATGTTGACAAAAAGGACGCATCTTCTTCCCTGCGGAGTTCATAGTAACAGAAACACCTCTACAAACTCTTCAAGTTTTTCGGGCTGTGGCTGATGATCACGAGGAGCTCGTTTGAGTAAATTTCAGGCATGTGCGATGGGAATTGGGTCTGGAGAAAGAGGAGTCAGATTATGACCAATTGAGTGATCTTTCAAGGCATTTAGAACGTGATGAGGCGAGCCTTGTCGTTTATATACATTTTTCTAGTAATTGATCTTCTTCAAATAACATATAGAAGCAGAAACCATTCATAAACCATCTTGAAATGTTACCGTTTTATGCAGATACCATTGTTGAAATCTTTCATGGATTCTCCTCCTGACTATCGTTATACAAAACAAATATTGATACGTCTCCAAAAAGTACAAAATTTCATTCTACTTGCCAATGTTGGTGTTCTTGTACCTATGGTTAACTAAATCTTTGCTTTGTAGTCCAGATACCTTATGCTCTGTCAATATATATATATATATATATATATATATATATATATATATATATATATATATATATATATATATATATATATATATATATATATATATATATATATATATATATATATATATATATATATATATATATATATATATATATATATATATATATATATATATATATATATATATATATATATATATATATATATTATTGAAAAAAAGAGGATTTACAATAGGATAGAATGATAGGAGCGATCCTCCATGCCCCTCAACCTTTTTGTCATAAATATGCACAGAAAAAATATTTGACAATTAATTCCATTGACAATTTAAATCAAAATCACATGTACAAAGAATGTAATGTCATATACTCTGTGAAATGAAATCGAGCTATTTCGATAAGAGGTAAAACGAGGTAATATGTCGTGATTTGCGGTGCCGCCAATGCCATTAATTTCTTCCTAATAGACTTTCGATTTCACTACCGGATGATATGTGGTCGTTCCTATATGTCAACATTAGTTGCGGTTCGTCTATACCGGTCCTCCGGTGGTGCCATCGCAAAATAATCCGTTGATACCGGAATGTGTGGTCGCAGGCTAAGCTAAAACGCAAACCGAATAAAATGGAAAGTGAGGAAGCCATTAAGAAGAAAAAGGCTGATTCCAGTTCATCTGAAAGTGAAGTGGATGCACCTACATTGGAAAGTAGTGATTCTGACCTGGAAGAGTAGGTATGAATCAGAACTCTAATGGGAATGTGGAAGGTTTTATTTGAATGAAAAGGACTCAAATGTGATTGGTTGCAATGTGTAACGTGTCACAATTGGATACACAAAATTTGTACCCCATCAGATATGTATTGTGAAGATTGGGTATAACCCCAAAAGAATATTATGATATCTCTTAATATATTAATATTATGTTATTTATTTTCTTTTGACATAGGTATTCATTCAAAATATGAACAATGAATCTTTTATTCAATATGTAAATTCTTATAATATTATATAATAATATGGCTATAATGTATTATCGGGTGCATATATCTATATATGTAAGTTCTAAGCAGCTGTATTCATATTTGAGCTAGACTAACTGGTTGTTGATAAGTGATGCTTTAAATTTTATGTTGCCATATCCCCCCGTTTCATTCTATATTGTAAATATTTTCAGTAGAAATCTGAATCGTGTTGAATCTTGAGTTAAGTTTTATGGCCTGATCATTCTCATAATGTCAGTCCTACCAATTTCATTTAAAGCTCAGTAAATTAATTTCCTTCTTGATGTATAATTAAATGCGATAATATTTATTCATTCATTTAGATTATAGGGTAATATATATATAAAAGATTCTTTGAAATTTAAATTCGAATTTTTAGCTATTAACAATCGACAACAGTTTTTATGTGTGAAGGATTCGCGAACAATTTGAGAGATCCTTTATTTATAGACACATTGTCTGCTTACAGACGGCGAGAGAAACATAATCACTTCCAACTAGTCTAACAACGTTCGCGAGAGACGAAATCACATGCAAAAATTATCTTTATCGGATAAACTAGACGGGTTTATGGTGATTTATGAAGTTACCATAAATAATATATGAAGGTCCTAAGCCTGAACATCAAATAAGATTTTCTAATTAATTTTTGTAGATGAAATAGGAGATCCCTACTAGGATCATTTTAAAACTGTTTCCATTAATAATTTATTTTTATTAAACACTTCCTTTGATTCACTCTCTCATTCCCTTTTGGGTTAGGACTTTTCGTTCGTTCTAGTTATGCGTGCGTTTGTACCTTGTTTATTAATACGGGGGCTATTCTTATAATTTTGAACACTTACTGAAATCGTTATCAGAATGATATTGATTGATAACGGATCGCTGATTGGTTTCGAAAACCTTCTTCTGATAGTTACGTAGCAGGAAGCGCGAAAATCTCGAAGTTATGACGTTTCCGGGTTATGTCTGTAGTGGAAGCAAAGGAAATATTTTTCAGTTTGTTTTGTTCTTTAATAATGATGCAAAAATGATATAATGATTTGGCAACTTAGATAATATTGAAAAAAATTGTTGGCGTGAATTTACAAGATGGTGGTAAATCGATTTAACTTCTTATTTTACCACTGAAAACACGTATTGCTGTATCTCATTGGCGAAAGGTTTTCCCAATAAATAAGCTGAAAATTTGTATGAACGTTAAGAACACCATTGATATGAAATTGTGATAAAGTGCCTATCGATCCATTTGTGCAAAAAATTTATTCAAGGTCAAAATTCGCAGAATTAGTTTGTTTAGATTTTTCAGCGAAACGGTTAGTTTTATGATAGAAATATATCAGACAAAAATTATAGATCATGAAATGATCTAACGGTAATGAGGCCTAGGTCTGTACACTTTTCTTCAAAACATAAACCATTTCTGAGAAAAAGCAAAAGCAGGGTTGTCCAGTTTCTATAGCGGAAAGTTTTGAGACCACAGAGAATCGAAAACTATATAACTTTGCTATATTTATATACATACATATATATATATATATATATATATATATATATATATATATATATATATATATATATATATATATATATATATATATATATATAATGGTGGAGGTGGATTTATATCAGTTTCGTCGGGTTAAACCCTTTTATATATATCTGTTCATGCAATCAAACTGATTTCATGAAAAATATAAATCCACCACCCTGTAATTAATACCATTGCCAGGCAATGATTATAATCAAAACATATCCTGGAATCATTATATATTAGGATAACGTTAAATGTTATGAGAATATATCAATCTATCAGAATACATACAATTTATAGGATCATCAGACAATGATATCAATGTACCAACAAGTAGTGTCAGAGGCTTTCTCCCAGGAAAAATCCAGTGTACGAACCTTAGTCAAGTAACACTGAATGTTACTCATCCATAGTTTTCTTTGTGTGAAGTGATGAACGATCGAATAGAATACTGCTCTGAATATAAATATGATAAATATGTCAGCTAATTATATTACATTCGTATATACAAATGAATAAAATATGAAATGAGATTCTGAGCAGTATAAACTAAAGAGAAAACCTATGACGCTACCTCATTATTTTTTCGGAAAGAAACCTACGAAGAATATTACAAGATTTGATGACTGTTATCTTCTGTAACTATTCAAACAAATTTTCTTCAGACCCAAAATCTCAATATTTTCGTGAAGATTCCTAGGAATACACCTGTTGTAGAAATAATAATCGATAGAATAAATATTTTTTCCATTTTCTACATTTTTTAAATCTGTCGCCAAGCATCATATATTTAGAAATTTTTTCATTGTATTTATTTTGTATATTATGTGTGTCGGGTAAAGCAATATCAATTATATATGTTATTTGATTCTTTTATCAGTAAGAATATCTGCCTTTAGTGTTTTACAGCTCTGTTGCATAAAATTGTTTTATCGTTTATATTATATATTAGTTTAGATTTCTCATTTTCACAAATAATCTCACGTTCATATTTGTAACATTTTTTCTTTTGGGAATGAGGCCATGTCTAATTCCTAGATTAAATTGAGTGATATTAGTGACGGCATTATGTCTTTCTAAATAATCTGTTGAAGCAAGGACTGAGCAAGATGATAATATATGAAAAACTGTTTCTGAAGAACAAAAACATCTACGGCAAGAATCATCTATATTTTGCTTGATGATATATATATATATATATATATATATATATATATATATATATATATATATATATATATATATATATATATATATAATATAATTCGTATTCCATAGGAGAATTTCTAGGTTGATATCAATTATAATTTTCTAAAAAATTTTTTCGATGAAAAAGTTGAGATCGAATAGATGAATGAAGTTTTCAGATATAGAAACTGCCAATAGATTTATTAAAATACTGTGAATGAAATAAAAATTCCAATAAATACCCTGCAATATAAGATATTCTCAAACTGAAAGAATTTTTAAGCTTGGTAGTTGAAATTTATTGAATTTGAATACTCAAATAATTTGAGGAAGAAAAATGATCGAATGGGATTGAATCAAATGGCACATCATGAAAAATATTGTGTTTCATATGTGATCCCACACTTGTAAACAAATGTTGAAATTGGCACAATCAAGTTAAATTTAATTTTGATTTGAATTACTGCCAAGCTTTACGAAATGTGCAACTATTCCTCGGTATTATCATTTTCAAACAGGTAAGCGGAATGAATCAAATATGTAGTTGAAATCTGCAAGAATGAGAATGGTAATTACGTATTTTGTAATTCATATTATTCATATTGTGCGAGTGTAAAGTAACCCATATACTTCAAAATTCCTTTCGTTTTGGGTTTAGTTAAAACTCCTCGGACAAGCCGATTTGTATAATTTGATCGAAATGTCGGAGTGAAGAGAAAATTTTTCAACCCCAACTCTCTGCCCGCACCCCAATGTGAGGATCAGTATAGAGGTCAAGTAGTGTGTGATTCTAAACACGAAAATAACTCAGTTTTTATTCGTCATACTCGTCGAGAAAACGAAGCACTATAAAAGGTCTCACTGTCGAATGATGGATTTTGATGCGGAAACTCGTATTCAATTCGGAAAGACTTCAGGAAAATTTTGGAATAATTTTCATTAATTCCTTTTGAGAAATTGCATCCATACAATTTTGATCTCGAAAACTTTCGAGGTAATGGAGCTTGAATCATTTTTATAAAAATTCTGTCCAAAACTACACTACAAATTCAGGAATCTGAAAAGAATTCCTAAAGTTGTTGAAGGAAATACAAATACAGAAGTAGAACGGGAGTGAAAGTGATTTGTATGTTTTCAAATAAAACATCACCATAGCATCTGTAAAACAACTGAAATAAACTTTCGTGAAAATAAAAACAACTTAATTGAACTTCTGTGAGAATAAAAGAACCTACATTGAAACTTAAGTCATATAAATCACTCATTTTATTTCCACACAAGATTTTCAACAATAAACGTGAACCTTCCTAGTTCTCTCTTTTAGTAAAGTCTACCGTTTGGTATAATGATAATGGTATAAGAGTAACAGTATATTTACAAGAAGTGGAGTAAGATGAGGAAAGCATTTCCTTCAATCTATATTCTCGGGTATTCACTTATTCTCTGAAAGGGTTCTGCTGAAAATCTCTAAATATAGTAAACCTTAATCGATAGGTTATTATACTTACACTTTTGGCCGCTAGGTGGTGGCAACACATAAATTTCTTTCAGTTTTCTACCCTTTTTACAAAGAATATTTAGTTTTCAACGAATGAAACTCTGAAGTATCCTTTCCTTTGAATCTATTCTATGCGTAATATAGGAATCTATTGTAGGTTGTAGGCGGCATCAATATTTTGTGAACTTAACTTTATGCTCTTTTTAGTATCAAGCTGTTCGAAAAAGCTCGATGTCAAGTCAAGCTTTTGGGTTGCAAAATCAGGTCGAATCAAAGTTTTGATTTCTCAAGTGTTGTTGTTGAATACAGAAATTCTTTGCAATTTTGAAATGGTTGTTGATTGATTTCTTCCCTCCTTCCTTTAAATTAACCAAATTCCATCGAGGAGCTTTCTGTATCTACTTATTGCGCTGCCTAACGAATTGACTAGACTGGATGTACTAAGTTTTGAAATCCCAGTGGTTTTTATTCAACTAAAATATTCTTTATGAGTAGAGATACCACCTACTTCTATTGCACCTGTACGGGTACGGCAACGAGCGATTAGCAAGTGAACTTAACTTTATTCTCTTACAAGTATCAAACTTTCAAGCAGCTTGAAAAAATTTGAAGTCATGTCAAGTGTTTGGAAAGCAAAATCAAGTCAAGTCGAACCTTTGATTTTTCAAAATCTTGAATTTTGATTCAAGTTTCTATAAGATTTGTTCATCATTTTCCATTGTATGTGTATGAATCTGTTATACTTGAAAATGACTCGTTTAAGTGGCAAAGAACGGATTGAAATTTTGATACTTCTCGGTTGCGGTGATAAACGTCGGAGCCAAGTCGTCTGCGTTTTAGTTAATAATATGTATCCATATTGGCTATTTATGAACCACGAGATCAGTCAGAGGTCAGTTATGAAGTATCTAAAATTGGAAAGATGGTACCCGTATAAAATGGTTCTCGTATAACTTAACGAAGATGATTCAGATCGGAGAGTGGAATTCAACGATTCAGTGATAGGTTTGTGCAATGAGAACAGGATGTTACCCTTCAGAATTGTATATTCTAATGAAGCATCGTCCACTTTGAGAGGAGATGTCAATCGTTAAAATTTGAGATATTCGGCTGAATAAAATCCACATTGGATGTGTGAACATCATACTCAACATACACAGAAACTCAATATTTTTGCTTGCATAGTAGAAAATAGAGTACTAGGACTCCAACGGGAGGGACGTATCAAGTGTTTTTGAGGGAACATCTTATATCCACTTCAGCTGTGTTGTACTCCAACCTCAATTAATGAGATCTTTCAAAATCGTTGAATCATTAGAAGAAGACCTGTGCCCGCTTGTTCTTCCTATTTGAATCCTTGCAATCATCACCTTATACCAGAATGCCTAAAAAGTAAAGTCATAAAACGGTAATTGGTAATCTGAATGATTTGAAGACGAGAATTAGGAACAAAATCCGTATGATAACTTTTGTTATTGTGAATGACATTCATGAATTGCATCTTGTCAAGCTGTTGAAGGTGCCCATTTCGAACATTAAGAATTAATAAAATTTACGTTATTCTTGAACGCATGGTCTATCTCCGTTCGGGATCATGCAGAATCGATGACATGATGTATCGCAAATCAATAGAACAGAGTATTTAGTTCACACGAAACCTACTCAGCTCATTGCTAGAACTCATCTTCAGACTCGAAACCACAATTTTGTATGTATTCCAGATTACATACTTGCCTAGCCATTTACTTTTGAAAGCACTGCATTCCGAATTAAAAAAGATATTTCTGTGATTTGAACCACATGAGCTCTCGTATAATATGCCACTCAAAATTCATTTCCTATGCAGATTGACGGTTTATTATGATTTTTCAGAATTGACATAAAGAAAATATAATTTCTGACGCAATGATATACTTGTCCAAAAGTTTCGAAATTTATTCCGAGCATTATCCTTACCTATTTATATAGAAATAGCCAGTATAACGGAATCAACACATCTCAGACCACCACTATGGAATAATAAAATACACAGAAAAATAAGCACTTCACCATGAAACTGAAAAAATGGAGCGCGATGACATCATATCTCGTTAGGAAAAAATATTTTTCGTTGCATTCCAAAATTTCGAGCTCAGTGTAAAAATTGACCTGTCCGAGCCTTATTCATTGAAACCAAAATGAAAGGAATTATGAATTTTCTGCATAACTTTACAATTGTACCATATACATCTCGTGACTAGTCAACATTTTGGATCTCCTAGAAAGTTTCTTGTGTAAGAAGATGTCTTCCGGGTCTGCAACCTTGAGTATTCAAACTTTTGCTGTTTCTGTATAGATACGTCAATTTATAGGCTTATTCTTTTCACATCAGCACACTAAAAAGTTAAACTATACATTAATTATTATTATGTAATTGGATGAAGTGGAGATACTCAATGTCTATGGAATTTCGTCGAAAGTGAAATCAATGTGTAATAACATCGAAATCTGCAGGTTTCACCAGTTTCTTTCAGTGAATACCTTTCTTTTCAATCATGTACCACACAAAATTCATTGTATACAATTTTTTCATTTTTACTGCTTCCGTGAATCCGACAAAAAGCTTCTGTGTATAATGATTTGGTTATTGTAGAAACGTACGTATGATATGTATTGAAATAACGATTGTGATGTACCTGAATTGTAAAGGGTGATACATATATTTTCTTCTTTACGTTGAGAGATGTAAAGATTGATTCGAGATGTATCGTCGGCTATAATGATGAGGTTATATATATATATATATATATATATATATATATATATATATATATATATATATATATATATATATATATATATATATATATATATATATATATATATATATATATATATATATATATATATATATATATATATATATATATAGGTGCTGCAACTAAACAGAGGCTATATCTACCAATATATTCATTTTTGTTCAAAACGCAAAAACAGGTCAACTTTTGTTTCAAGGGAGACATCAAGATGGGTCGAGTGATGACTCAAAAGAAAGGTAGTATTTTTGTCTACATCGCCTTGAACGAATTTCCATTTTTAATTGAAAACTGTAAAAGATACAGGTGAGCAACTGAAAGATAGGAAGACTATTTCCCTGAGACTATTCACTGTATCCCAGTGAACGAATTTTAATTATTGATTGAAAACTGTAGAAGATACAAGAGTGAGCTACTGAAAAATAGAGGGGACTATCTATCGCTCTGAGCTATTCAAGTATTAGAGCAAGAAATGGAACAGATTCATTCCAGACCAAAGGCTGTCATCTTTGATCTAAATGAATCTATTCCAGTTTTTCGCACTTATACTCCAATAGTCTTTGGGCGATAGTCTTGTCAATTTTTCAATAGCTCACTCTGTATCTTGTATAGTTTTCAATCAAAAATGAAAATTCTTTCACGGGAATGCAGACAAAGATAATACCTTTCTTTCGAGTTATCACTCGACCCATCTACCCTCTTCGAAATTTTCAAGTATAGTCACCCCTGCTCCAGGAGTTGAAATTCGAGATGAGGATGGTACTTGATGATGACTGCCATTGATCAGCATGGATCTGTTCCATTTTACATCACTGAAACTTGAATAGGCTCAGAGAAATAGTCTTCCCTATCTTTCAGTTGCTCACCCTGTATCTTTTACAGTTTTCAATCAAAAATGGAAATTCGTTCAAGACAAAAATATCACCTTTCTTTTGAGTTATCACTCGACCCATCTTCCCTATTCAAAATGTTCACGCAATGCAACCCCCGCTTAGGGGTTGATATTTCAGAAAAGTATATATATATATATATATATATATATATATATATATATTTTGAAAAAGAGAGGATTTACAAAAATTCGAATAATTGTAATTACAATAAATGCTTATATCTATAATTTTAGTGTGTGTCAGAAAAGCACAAGTGTGAGCTCTGGAAAATGTAACAGGGGAACCATACTATCTTGCGTATGATTCAATAAACGAGTGAAAAAACCTGAGGAAAAAACTCGTTTCCCTGTCGCTATTGCACTAGCAATAGCTTGTCTGTTTATGTTGTGTTAGTGTCGTGTGTACATTAAGAGTACCAAAGATTTTTCTGCTTAGCAGCTTTAATTCTAATCTTGCACTCCATGATTTCCAGACGAAGACAAGGGTGAAATGAAGGGGGTTTGGGACAGCAATCTGTAACAATGGAAAAAGAAAACCAGAAGAAAAATATTTCAACAATCATACCTGACTCATATATGTCTTAACACTTTTGAATTTAAGAAAAGATTTCACATAGTAAACAAGGCCATAAAAAGGACTAAGGAGATAATTAAAAAGTACATAACCTGCGATATTTCCTCTTTTGCGGAGATGTTCTTCCGTCGCAGTGTGAGTCTCCTGAAACATAATCACTTCCTTGTTATTGCTTGCCAATTTCGAAGTTAATCGCAAAATCCCTTCAATATTCAAACTCAACAAAACAATTCCCTCTCTGTTTGACCGAGAGAGCCCGATGGCTAGGTTCGGTCTTCTAACTGATGCCGATTATGATCTTTAGATGTTCTAGAATCATTATGAACCCAATAATTTGAGTTGACATCTCCCATATATTATTTCTTAATGGTTCTTGTTTAATTTGAAAAAAAATTTGCTAAAAAATTTTGACAGTCGTTTTAAAAAATATGATAAATGTCATAAGTTATAAGTAGAGAATAGTTTCACAAAACATTGGATTTCTACAAATAATCCGCAAAGCTATCTCAGTTGCAAATAAGAGGTTCTTTCTAGTAGTCCTCCTTAGAAAATATAACAGATGCCTTTCTTATTGAGCATGAGTTCATCAAGTCAAGCAGCTTGAAAATTTTTCGATAAGCTTGACTTTACTTGAAATTCAAGCTTTTGAAAAATCAAAGGTTTGGCTTCACTGAGTTTTGCACCTCAAAAGCTTGACATGACATTAAGCTTCTTCAAGCTGCTTGAAAGCTTCAAGTGCCTTCCCGAAAAAACATTCACGTTTAAAAATGCCATGATAAAAAAAAACAAAGTAAGGAGCTCCTTGATATTCAATGTGCAAACATGAGTGGAACAGACGATCTTCCTTTTCTCTTTGTCGTTAAATCAAAGCGACCAAGATATTTCAAGGATGTCAAAAAACTAACTGTTGCTTATTCCAGTAATACAAAGGCTTAGATGACTCAGATATTGTTTAAAGATTTGTTGAAAAAAGCTGATAGGAAAATTAAGATGAAACAAAAAAAATTCTGCTGTTCATTAGTAACTGTGCTACCCATGAGAACTTACCAAAATTTGAAGACGTAAAAGTCATGTTTTCATGATCAGTGAACTTTAACCGTTAGAGACCAACGTACATCTAGTCATGAAGTTTGCTGATAGAGCATGGTACACAGTGAGTGATGTTACCGTCAACATCTAAAGAAAGCTTAGTTTTGGATCACTTTAGATAAACAAGCCTTTCTGTCAGAGCAAAAGGAGCTTGAATTAGGAACCAGCAATAAGGAGTGGTCCAAGTTTATGTTCCACGAAACCATTATGTAAAGGTTGAGCTTTATAGATTTCATACAGATTGACAACAAAGTTGCAACCGCCGAAGAATAAATACACCGACAACGATATTGTTGATAACTGTTTGTGTAGTTGTATTGACATTACTGTGACGAGGATCATAACCAATCACTAGTTGATGAAGTGAAGAACATTTCAAAGAAGCAAGAAGCTTTAAATGCACTCCACCAGTTTTCTAATTCTTGGCGGTTGTCGATAAAGCAATATTTGATGGAATTTGAGTTAAAAAAAGATACAAACTGTGAATATAGAAACGCAAAAAATATCAAGTTTTTATTAATATCAATACATTCATTAGTGAAAGATTTTTTTTTTCTTTTGGAAGGGACTATATGAAATTCTTGTGAACAATTATGAACATATTTATCATTCATTACGTATGAACATACATGTGTTTGCTGTATTCTTTAATCTCCTGATTGTAAGTGTAAGTGAAAAATACCTTTGAGCAAGAACGAGATTGCTGTCCCTTGAACACTCACTCAGTCATGCTTGACTGTATAGTCATTCATCAAAATATTGATGGCGCCAGTATTTCACAGATGTTAGTCAAGAAAATATTAAATTATATCAGGAGGTGGAAAAATGAATAAAATTGCATGTTTGAGAAATTTTCATAAAACCTGAAGTCTATCTAAATGTTAGTGGTAGTCTTTTTTTGCAGACAGTATAAACCTTCAACGAAGGAACGATATTCAATATTCCGTAAAATGTAAAGGATTATTTAACTATTCACGGATTCTTGAATATTGCTCCTCGCATAAAGGTTCACATATTGCAGACTCTATGAAATTGTTCATCTGAAATTCAATTTTAATTAGATTTGCCCAAAGGACATTATGTAAAATGTCACTTAAGATATGTTCGTTTTAACAATTTTGTGGAACTATACGAAATTATCGTTGTAATAAATTCTATCGCCCTTCCTTTATGTAGACGATATCACAGCATAACTTAATTATCTACCCTTTGTTGGCCCGTTCTTCATGCAAAAAGGTCGAGGCAGCCTTTTTTCATTATATAACTATCCCTTTTATCGCTGAATATTCAAAGACCTAAACATCCCGGTTTAAATTTCCAATCCCCATTATACTTCCAAGGGATGAATTATTTGGCTTGTTCAATTGAGTGAAAATTCAATTTGGATGAATTTCAAGACTAAAATATTCATTTGAGCTAGGATTTAGAATTATGATCGATTATGTTCATGAACACAAGCTTCGTTTAGTAGTTGGCGAACTATGAATGTTGCTGTAGGATTAATCAAATTTCTAGATTGGAATTCAGGAAATAAGATATCGATATACCCTAACCTATCCTAATTTCGTTCATAGATATATTATTTTAGCTTTTCTTAAGCTGATATTTATTCTAGATTCAAAATTGATATCTCTCAAGAAAAATTGAGAAAAGAAATGCAAAAAGTTAGGTTAGGTTAAGAGACTTCAGACCAATACTTATACTCTATGTGTTACGAAGAACCGGAAATTTGTGCCAATATTGCTTTCTACTGAACGGAAAACTGTATTTCTTGAACTCTAGAAGAATAAACGCAGGATGTTTTATTAAAAGAATATTATTAGGTTACAACCTAAGAACACTTTTTCCCAACAAAACTGTGAATATCATTGGATTATCAGCGAATAATCAATGTCAGGCAAAATTTCTATCATTACGCTTTGTTTTAGAATAACATAGATACGAGAAATACCTAGAGTTGCCGGGTTCTAAAACCAAAAATCCAGACAGGCTAGTCAGTTCATTGATATCTGAACATAAAATTTGAAATGGAAAGAACTTCGTTATTGATAAACTGAATATATTTTGAAATAATAACAAAACAAAATGTTTGCACAAGTAAACCATGAAATAATTCCAATAAAACTATTAATAATTATGACTGTCAGGTAGATGCTTTAAAAGCTCAGTTTCTTTCACATGAAGTTGAAGAACTTATTGTATGTAAAATTTTGAAATTGGATTCTACAATCAACATTTTGGCTATTGTCTGGATGTTTTCTGTTATGTTCTTTCGATCATTGTTGTACAATTATTATGAAAATTTTTCAACAATTGCTTTATCATCAAGAATGGGAAAATAATACTGAGAAAAGATTGGAAATTCTAAAGAGCAATCTGGATTATTCATTTATTCGTAATTGTCTACCTATTTCTCATGTACTTAGACGCTCTTGAATTTATCGTTTTCTTTTTATTTGTAGAATGTTTTAAGGTTTCGCAATTGGTCAAAACATGATTTCATCAAGTTCATTGTTGTTTTGTGGTAGAATACGTATACTCAATAACCGACAATACTTGAAATTTATCGTTATATGTGTCAACCCTAATTTATTCCCGTTATGTAAGAGAACACATTTTAAACTCCGGCTTGAGGTATCTATGAACAGAGGCCATTCATTACAAACGTAATTTCGTAACCATATTGCAGCCATTTGAGATTTTCACAAAATACAAAATCATCTTCTTCATTGAAATATTTTAGGAAATTTTGTTCTCTGGTGCGGTAATACGAAACTTTAAGATTTTTTCTTACTAATTTCCTTTCTTTTAGCATATAAGCCAGGATTTCTTAAGCTGACTTTGACAGTCCTAAACCTCTGATCAGGTCGTTTAAATCATCTTGATTGAATAATATATAATTCCCCTAGGTGCTGATTGTATGGAAGAATATTTCCATTTGGCTCGATTTTGTTTCGGTTAATATTAGTTATATTCACCAAACAAGAACAGAAATCATCATGGTGGTTAACGGCTTCTTTATAGGTCATAAAAGTTTCGCACCAGAAAGTTTTTCTTTTCTTATTTGTTCCTAAATGTAGAAACTAAATGCAAGTTCTCAAATTATTTTAGGAACCCAAGACTTATCACGCATTTCCAGCCGGTGCTGGATGTAATTTTCACGTCAGATTTCAAGGGTATTCTTTAAATATATACTCTCCTCAAATAAAACAAAAATGATTTAAATCAATATTTTTTCAAGTAACAGCAAATTATTACGGTAACTAAGTCTTTTTTTAATGAAAATTTTATATGTAAACATGATTTGTTAGAAAACAAATGAGGGAATATTTAGAATCAACGACATCAAATTAGTAAACATCAAATGTGAAATAAGTCATTCATCAGACGAAAAGTGCAATTTTGTTGTCCAGTGTAATTCTCCATTTCCTGTCAACATTTGCTTTTGTGACGAATGAATTTTTTTACTTTTTGGAGGGGATTTTGGAGCGATACGAATCCTCATGTATTTCGAGAAACCCATACACTGTATTAGGAATACCTAAATGTTTGGATAGGAATTTTGGAAGACCACCTAATTGGACCTCTGCTTATTCCTTGTAATTTAAACTGCGACATTTATCTCGTTATGCTGCAAAATGCAATTGATCTATTGATAGCAGAGAAACTGGAAAACGATCTCCTACTACTTGAAGAACAATTGCATTTTCAACAAGACGTAGCTCCCCCTCACCACGGGCACCATTTTTTTCAGTTTTTTTTTATTTGCAATGTCGTGGCCGTTGGATTGGAAGAGGAGGTCCTATGGAGTCCGATCTCTTGTCCTGAACGTTCTAGCTTTTTCTTGTTGGGACATTTTAAGTACTAGCATTTTTGTGACCCAGCCTGAGGATTTGAACGATCTACGCCAACAAATTGTAAACGAGTGTCATCAGATAACCGCAAGTATGCTGAACCATGTTAGAGACGGATTTCAGTCAAGACAGTATTATTGTAAGGAAATAAACGTTGGACAATTTGAACATTTGGAAATCATTGAATTTATTTTTCCTATTGTGAAATTGATAGAAGATTAAAATCTTTTCAGATTATTGTAGTTTGTGAAAGGGGGTTTCAAAAGACATTACAACAAACCTATTTACCTTATCATCTAAAATCTTAAGGTACGTAAATTTACTGGTAAATGAAGGCAACCGCAAATCTAACCTAGAAAGGATTCCCGTCAAAAATTGATTGTTTTCCTTTTTAAGAATTTTCTTGAAAACATCCAAAATATTCTAGGTGGCGTGTTCAAGATGCAAAATAAAATTTTTCGAAAATGATTTCTCCAAATTACTTTTCTCATATATCGTTGTAAAGAAGCTTCGAACAGCCTTCAAATGAAACAAAATCATTCGGCATAAGAAATATACAGGCTGCTTCGTTTGAGATGTAACACCCTGTCTGTCTATGGAACATTAATAAAATTTTCAGCATGATGCTTGAAATAACGTCTATTCAGTTAATTTGAAAAAAATTGTTTCAGCGATGACAAAAATTCTTTTTATATTTAAAGCAATTTCCTGAATTTATGGGTTTGCTGCATACTGTGCAAAATATAGAAATATTAGCTGAAACACGGCTTCGCTCGCTCGCAACCACGAATGATCAAGGCCCCACCACACATAGCGTTACCAATAGACGTTCATCAGGTTATGACAAAGCAATTTTTTTCCAATAGACTTTTGAATTCAACGTAGGATGTGTGTTGCTCCCTTAAGTCAACATTGGTTGCGGTTTATCGAAACCGCAACACAAACTCGTCCGTTGCTACTATAGATTCACGGCTTGACTTGGAATCAAGTCAAACTTCAGATAAGCTTCTGTTTTCACATTCAAGCATTTTGAATCGAAAAGCTCGAAAGCTTGATTCAGAACACAATTGAAATTAAACATTGAACTTCCACTTATATTCAATCGGAGCGAGAATAAAGATTTGAAAAATACTGGATGTTATTGGGAATAAAATTCAATTTAAGAATCTGAAAACAATTCATGAAGTTATTGAAGGAAACTTAAATACAGAACAAGAACGACAGTGAAACTGAAATGTAAAGTTTCAAATAAAACACAGCATCACAAAAACAACAAGAATACATTTTTTATAATACAACTAAAATAATCTTCTATGAAAATTAAATGGACTGAATTGAACTTTTGTGTGAATAAAAGAAATACCTACATTGAAACTTAGGTCAGAAAGAATAGGAATAAGCGAAACTACATTCCCACTTCATCAGATAGTTGATAGTTCGCTGTTTTTGAATCATTAGTTGAGACAGTTCTCTGTTTTAATGTGGTCTGCCGTACTGGTATATGATGATTGTAGTACAGTAACAATATATCAGAAACAATGAAGTAAGAAGGGGAAAGAATTTTTTTTTATATATGAGATTCTGGGAAACCCCTGGACTCCTCCGACTCTCGCTTCTCGGGGAATCACCCTTGAATGTCGCCAGATATAGTAAACTTCAATCGATAGATTATAATTCTTACACATCTGGCCCACGTGACGATACTATATAAATTTCTTTCATCAGTTTTATACATACATTTTTACAAGGAATATTGAGTATTTAACGAACGATACGAAAAACCTCTGAAAAAATTATTTCATTTAAATCTATTCTATATTCCATATGAACCTATTCTATATTATATAGAAATCTATTGTAGATTGTAGGCGACATCAATATTTAATTGAGTGTTGTAGAATACAAAATTCTTAACATCTTTGGAATGACTGTTGGTTGATTCGTCTCGGAGATTTTTCTATCTACTTATTGCGCTGCGAAACGATTTGACTAGATAGAATGTACTAAGTTTTGAAATCCTAGTTTGTTGCAGCAAATTGAAAATTCTGTATGACTACAGATAATAACTACTTCTACGACAACAAGCGATTAGTAAGTGAACTTCACTTTATGCTCTTTTAAGTATCAAGCTTTCAAGCAGCTCGACCAAGCTTGATGTCAAGTCAAGCTTTTTGGTTGCCAAATCAAGCCAAATCAAAGTTTTGATTCTTCAAGAGCTTGAATTTCGAATCAAGTTGAGCTTTTCAAACATTTTTTAAGCTGCTTGACTTAAAGAAACCCTAGTTGCGCAATGATGCTTAATCAACCTGATAATTACGAAGCAAATAATTCACAGCCGTGGGATTCCCACCTGTACTTCGATGATGCAAACTTATGTCTGTGCTAGTGCCGGCGAGGCATATTTGTCATGGGAAAATTTCTCTCTAACTTGTAGAAATATGTGAGTAACATTACGAAAATCACAAGGTACTAAAATTTTGCATATTAATTAAAGTCATTAAGAATAATGGACTACACGTTTATAATCATCATACACTCATCGCTGTACACAAAAAAATCCCAGAGGTTAAATGTCTAACTATTATAGTTAAGCCAACAAACCGTTTTATGTTCGAATTGGTCGACCAATTCGAAGAAAAAACGGTGTTTGTGGATAAACTATAATAATCAGACATATGGCCATGCAATACTTTGTTTGTTTTAATGAATACTATTAACGTTAAGTACATTGTTTGTATGTGTCAACAATAGTTTTCGCAGAGTCAACTTTGATCGAAACTTGGATATCGTGGGTTATATTATTATGATTCTTATAGGGATGACCTTTTTTGAGATTTAAATAAGCCCATTTCTGTAACATAAAAGGTGTCCGTGAATTGCATGTACAAAGTTATACCACAGATTCTTCAGATTGAAATAAGTCGACTTAGGCCAACTTTCCTATATGAAAAGTTTCTTCGTTTGGCCTCTAGACGTCGCCAAATCCAAAGATTTTTTTTCTTATTTTTCAAATAGTTCGAGAACGAGTCGATCGATAGAAACCATATTTGATTTGCGTAATCGGGTGAGTTATTCACGTTTTTAGTGATCCACTCAATGACCTCGAGGTTTTACAAGTGGCCCTAAAAACTCGAACATGTATTTGATCAACCATAATTTTTCAACTGTCTGTGTTTGAGCAAAACTGTTTTAGACATTGAGTAGCTGGACTACTTAAACTTTTGTTGAAATTTTGATATGATGAGTGGTTCAATCACTAAAACTTATTTTTTCAATTTCATGATTTCATTACTTCAACCACCTAGCAAGTCAAAAATATCACATATTGACCATGTTGGCTTTGGATTCGTTTCTCTAGTCTCGCAGAATATCATTTTATCAGGCTTGACAACCAATTCTTGACACAACAGTGTTCCTCAAGTTCTTAACTAGGTATTTTGGTGATTTTTTTATCACTATTAGGCTCGGATATGTACAGTAACTTTGAAATGGTTGATATTGTATGGTGTACGGATTTTGTCAAGGTAATGGACGTGAAAGCGCGAGAGTAAATGCTGAAAGATTTCCAGATCGCATAGTGCCGAACTACCAAACGTTTGGAAATCTGGAGAGGCGCATCCGCGAGAATGGTTGCTTCAAGCCCAGGAATTTGGATCGAGGACGACAACGAACAGTAAGGACGGTAGAACGCGAAGAACAAATTTTGGACATGGTTGAGGAAAACCCACAATTAAGCACGCGGCGTTTAAGTTTGCAGTCGGTCGTTCCTAAAACAATGATTCATGATGTTTTGAAGGAACAAATATTTCATCCTTATCACATTCAGAAAGTTAAGGAACTACTTCCCAACGATCCCGAGAATCGCCTAGCTTTCTGCCGATTTATCCAAGAGAAGAGAACTTTGGATCTCCACTTCAGTAGAAAAATTCTATTTGCACTTTTACTAGGTCTGGCATCACTAACCTTCACAATGAACACGTGTACAGTGTCGAAAATCCACATGGTTTTACAAGTACACATCATCAGAATCAATTCAAAATTGACGTTTGGATTTCAGTAATTGACAATTTCATCATTGGTCCGGTAGTGATTCCAGATCGATTAAACGGAGAGGCATATTTGATTTTTTTGCAAGAAACTTTGTGGGATTTTTGGACGATATTCCAGTATACGTGCGTGCAGTTCGCGAGTTCTTACATGCACAGTATGCGAATCGTTGGATAGAAAGGGGAGCTGATGTTCCTGCAAGTTGGCCAGCCTAATCTCCTAACACGACACTGTGCGACTTCGTGACTTCTTTCTTTTGGGTGCTTTAAAATCTAGGGTTACCTCTTCTCCAATTGATACCCGAGGAGAATTTCATACGAGAATATTTAATGCGGCCAACTCCTTCAAAAATGACCCTGAAGTAATGCCATGGGTCCAATTTAGGATTTACTCCTGTATTCAGCAGAATGGTGAAATTTTTGAACATTTACTATAATTGAATGAAATGTTGGGTGTAAACTAATTAATCGTTATTCTGAAGTGATTTTATTTTCTTATTCAGTTTCCAACTGGCCACCTGTATTTTTAATAGTCTTTGTGAAAAAATTTTTTTCTTCGTATGTTTTGATTTTTGAACTACAGAACATTGAATACCCTATTTGCTTGATCCGATTTAGCAACCCAAAAAAACATCATTTTGTCAACAAGAGGTTGTCAAGTATAATAAAATGACAATCTGCCAGACTACAGAAACAAATCCAAAGTCAACATGGTCATATGTGATATTTTTGACTTGCTAGGTGGTTGAAGAAATCTAATCATGAAATTGAAAAACTGTTTTTTGTGATTGAACCGCTTACATATCAAAATTTCTCAAGAGACAAAAACGTTTGATAATTAGTCTAGCTACTCAATGTCAAACACAGTTTTGCTCAAACGCAGACAGTTGAAGAATTATGGTTGATTAAATACACGTTCGAGTTTTTAGGGACACTTGTAAAAAGTCAAGGTCATTGAGAGGGTCACTAAAAAACATCAATAACGCACCCGATTACGCATATCAAATATGGTTTCTATCGATCGAATCGTTCTCGAATTATTAGAAAAATAAGAAAAAGAATCTTTGGATTTGGCGACCTCTAGCGGTCAAACGAAGAAACTTTTCATATGGGTAAGTTGGCCTAAATCGACTTATTTCGAGCTGAAGAATCTGTGGTGTAACGTTGTACACGCAATTCACGGACACCCTCGATAATAAATATTTTCCATAGGTGATAGAACTTCCAGAATGTGTTGATTAGTTTATGGTATCAAACTAACATAGAAATTATTCCTCTATATATGTTTGTGTAGATTATATTGTTAGTATTATATAATACGATATTAATATCGATGATATCACAAGAATATTGTACTATATTATCTTATTCAATCAGTATTTATCGGGCAACTCCCATTCATCCTATTCCTTTCATTCAACTTTCAGGTAGTTTATTCTCAGTCGAGAGAAGAAGATGTGGACACAAGACTTTTTTGCTCGAATTCTTTCCTACTCAACACGCTTAACAGGTTTTTACCGAATGATTAATTTTTTTCTCATTTTCCTGTCTGTGTACTAAAATCTCGCGGTAAATTAATGATTTTGTTGGAGATAAGATTTACAGTATTTCTGAGTGTTTGAAGAATTAAAGTACTTGGTTCAGGGATCCCATCGTCAGTTAGCCTAAGGATACAAACATTGTCCTCAATTCGATATGCACATCACTGAAAATTATTCATCTTGGATTCGATATAAATAACAAGTTGTTTTAATACACTTACCTTAGATGACTATTTTCAAAGAGATCGTTCATTTTGGAGGATGCCTGTTTTTGTATTTTCTATTATCTCATATTTTGTGAGAGTTGCCCAAATTTCAGGATAACAGGTCAGAATACTTTTATCGATTGCCTCCTTATTCCCCTCATTCAATTCTTATTTTTCTATAGTTTCGTTTGAGATAACTCTTCAAAAATTGAAAAGTATGTACACCAATATTGGTAGAGAATTGATTTCTTTTTGGCCTACTTAATTTGATACTGTCGAGATAAAAGTTGTATCAAGGATTCAGGTAAATTTAGGCTTAAAAATTCCGATTTGGAAACATTGAATTACTTTTCCGCTTTACCACTGCCTTTGTTGTCCTTGTTAGGTTAGATTTCCCATGAACTAGAGCATACTCTCAGCTTACATTGAAACAAAATGAATTATTTTAAAAATTTGTAAACCTAACCAACAAATTTTCTCCAGGAAATCCAGTGTATGGACTTAAGTTATCTTACAATTGAATCTTTTAATATGGATTCTGGGATGAGTAAAGTTGATACAATTGAGAATACAAATGCAGGAGAATTAGATATACTTAAAAATAATGAAATGTTTATATGCAGTATTTATTATGAGAAATAACGAATTCACATTCTTTCATTTCAGGTTTTATCACAAGATTTCATAAATGCTGTCTTGTGCAGAACTCATACAAATTTCAATGTTTTCAATAAGTATAAATAACTATACTTCCCAATTTCATTTTCAAACTCATCGAAGCTTTCAACAGTTCTTGTCGTTATATCTGCATTGTATTGTAGTACAAACAGAAAATTCTAGTTGTTTATTGTTGTTTTGGCTTAGTAATTTCTCTTTTGTTACGGTTGTAAGAATTTAATTCTGTCTTCAGATAAATTTCTGTAGATTTAATTTTGGATAAATTCAATAATACTTCGATTTATTACGGCAATTTTCACGGAATTAAAAATTTCATCAGAGAATATTCCCGAATTGAATACACCATGGGAAGATGAAATTTTATTACAGCTATTGTTGTTCATTTGAGCAGCACATTTACCTGTTTCATTTCATGACAGGAACCAGCATCGAATTTTCTGTCCAAAAGGAAAAAAAAGTAAGAACGACAAAGAAAAACTTGTAATCACTAAATCTCTTGCACGTGTTTGTATCCAATATATCCGTTTCAAATTTCTCCCTCAGTTAACGAGCTTTCGCGATGATGATAGATGGAATGTTGAAAAGGTTTTAAACTTTCACTTCAATTTCACAAGCATGATCACCGATTGAAACTTCCAGGAAAATCATGCGATTATATTCTCTGGTTCAGGGAATTCAACGACATCAAAGCTGTATCCTATGTTGTTAAAGGATCCTGATGAAAGGCCTATTTCTGATATCTCGGGAACATATTCATTCAACTGATATAGGTTATGAATTGAATTTACAAGGGTGTTGCAGAAAAGATTTAAATGCTAAAGTACTAGATTCAATTCTTATTGTTTTGCTAAATGCTTATGAGGCCATTTGTAGAAGTAAATGTGATTTTAATTTTTCGTAGAAGAATTTAAAATTTTCACTTACCTTTGATGATAATGGTCGTTCAATAATTCATACAGGCTGTGCGCGTTAGAAATATCTGGGGAACGGGTTTATTAATCAATATCAAATTTTTGCGTCAGAGTATATGGATACTGATGCTTACTTAATACAAACCATCCACTAGTACTATGCATTTTTTATAATCTTGAAAGCATTTCTGGAATTCATTTGTCAATAAAGCATTCAGTTGTCAAAGGCCCAAAACATCGTTGTTCTCCAAGGTTCTCTCAGATTCAGGAACAGAAAGGAGGCATGTCTTGCGAATATGGAAGATGAAGTAACAACATTTTGCATTCGTACAAAATCTGATCTTTTACGCCGCTTCCCACACACGGTGCATAACCTCTGAACAGTATTCTTTATAGATTTGCGTTGCAATATCCATCTGAATGAATTGGTCCTAACTCTTGACACGTATAGTGTTAGGTGAACAATCTCCGAATATGATTTATGATTTTGCGAAGAACAAAGTCTGCAACCTCAACAGAGTGAAGAAGAATCAATAGAAGAAAGGGTAAGAAGATTTTTCGAACTGAAAACCAAAATATCGTATGGATCAACATAGTGCTACAACTAACAGTGGAAGCTAGTTTCCATTGAGAACAATTCAAATGAAAATGGTACTTTTCGAACTTGAAATGAAACTAATAATGGAAAATGTGAAACTTGGAGGAAATCAGAGTCCCCCGGCGAGAATTTCTGTATGATATCTACTTAAAATTAATAACCTTATCACATTCCAAATTCGATCAGTATGTTCCGAATCTCACTCACGGTTGCATTCCTGGTTTTGCTGGCTCCTTAGTCTTCTATTGAGATAGTCCCAGACATGTTCGATGTGATTGAGGTATGAACTTCGTGCAGGTCACTTCATCGAAGTGATTTCGTTATCTTGAAGGTAGGTCCTAACGATATGAGGTTTGATAGGTCTGGAATTATCATGCATAAACAAAAAGTTTATCGTAGATGCTACAACAATTTCTTCTGTAATGTCTGTAATGTACCTGTGAGCTCCATTATTTTCGATTACCAAATCAGTGCCAGTGGGCAAATAATTCCTCCTCTCACCATTACGGAAACTCAACCAAAAGCATCAATAGGTAAAAACTGCACAGGGCATATCTCTCATTTCGACGTCTGTACAGCAGAGAACTTCGAACGCATTGAAGAAGACATAATCTCGATTCATCTGTAAATAAACCTCACTTTCAGTCAGTCAGCTTCTAACCAATTGGCATGTTCCCTGGCAAAATTCAATAGGTCTCTTCGATATGCTGCGGTTAGAACTGAGCCTCGAGCTGTGACACGAGGTCTCATACCAAATTTCCTGAAACGTTGTCATATCATTACAGTGCTAATCTGCATTCTACTGACATGTCGAATTTGAAAGAAACTAGCGGTAGCGAACCGCTAGGTTACAAGTAATCAATCAGTGTAACTTTGTTATTTCTATGAATTCTAGCGCAATCTTCTCTATGGTGAGTATGAAACAATACGGAAAAAATTATATTAGCCAGTATAGGGTATTTCCAATAGAATCTAGCAGTGTTATGAGTATTCGTCATTCAATTTTAAGGTCACGAAATTTCTATAAATATGTGATTTTTGCCGATAGTGGGCTATAGGGTGATGACTTAATTGTACTTATCGAGCTCTGACTGCAAATGAAATTTATGTAGGTCCGTGAGTTTTGCTACTGGATGGTTTTTACAACTAATTGAGAGAACAGGCATATTTCAAGTGGCCTTTATTTCGAAAATGAAGTAACATCCGAAAAATAATCAGGATACAAGAAAATTTGTATTTTAAGTAGCTCAATCTGAAAAGAATATAAAAATTGTATATTCTTCGGACTTTGCCACTCACAATACTATTTTTATTGCCTCCTGGGTATTTTTCAGTTTTCATTTCGTTTTCGAGATAAAGGCATTTCTAGATTGAGTTACGAAGCGGCCATATTAATATTTTGTAATACTTTGAATATTGAGGAAAAAATGGTAGGAAGGTAAGAAAAATACACTCAAAATATCTTCTTTTATAGTAGAGTCAAAATATTTACCTACTTATAGTTAATTCATTTCCATAACCTTGTGATTAAATAGTTTCACATCTCACTTCTTGTTTTAAGTTTTTAAACAAACATTTATTAGAATAATAAACTCGTTTAATTGTGACCTCGCCACGTTGAAAGGTACGTCTGCAACGAACTCTGAGGGATACCATTCCGGTAGTTGATTTTATTAGAAGAATCATACAAGCATTGCTTAGTCTGCGGTTTTTCAACGACATTATCACTAAAATTAAATCCCCGCAGTGATATCCATATACAAATCGAAAAAAAATACACTGAAATCTTATAGTTCGTAGTATGTGAAATAGTATATTTTTGTAATAATCATTTGTTATTTTGAAAGCTTTGAGCTTAAGTGAACTTCTAATAAAATTATTCATTTCGGGAGTAGATGAAATAGTAACGACATATTATTATTTCTTCTGCAATCGATGACCAACACATGAACGTCCCTTCACAGCTTCAAAGCGACAAAATATAAAACTCTCTGCTCGATTCAGTTGTTTATTTGTGTCAAATAATCAAATTCATTTCTATTGTTCCCTATTTCATTTATTCATAATTCATTGAATTTATTCAATCAGATCAGAAATATGAGTAACAGTATGAAGTGAGAAGATATTCAGATTATGTTTTGATGACCAATTCTGCAGATAAAGCAGAAGTACTGAAGTCATCTAGCCTATAGTCTATATTATAATTTTAGGAATAATGTAATCGATAAGAATACCATTGAAATAGCTCAGTACAAGACACTAACTGATTTTTCAAGGTATCAGGCCGTTCATTTTGAAGCTAAAAGATCAAAAACTTTTAAGTAAGTACATCTAGGCGCGATGAACTTGTGAAAATGAAGATTAGTGATGTTCAATATAAAGATTCAGTTCTGATTGTAAAGCTCCTGATATAAAATAATCGGAAGCTCTGTATTTGTCATATCTAATGATGAAAAAAATGGAACCAATTTTTGGTCTCTGGAAAATATATTTTCCTGCAATTCGATTAACATACCCCTGATCGATATCTCAACGCAAGTGTACTAAATAAGTAGTTGGGATGAATGTCAAACGCCAAATGATATACCTGAATATTTAAAACTGCCAACTTTTGAATTGTGTACTGGCCACTGTTTTAATAAGGACATCGGAAACTCTTCTGGCTAACGACAGTGGCAATATTTTACAGGTGAATAGGGATTGGTGATGAAGATCTCCACCTTAGCAGTTGGCGACATAGAAGATTATATTGCCAATAAAATACACTGCGCCAAGAATTTTACGTACAATGAAAAATTATTTTTTCAGTAATCCACCAGCTCTTCTGCTTGAGAACAATCGAATCGTTCATATAGAAATAGAAGTAATAACCAAAAATGTAAGAGAATGTAAAAAGTCCCTGAAAACCTATTAATACAGGATATTTTCCCCCTGTCGAGTTTATTCCGAACCTCATTCACAGTAGCGGACTGGTTTTGCTGGTTTCTTAATTTTCTATTGAAAATGTCCCAGACATTTTCGATGTGATTCAGGTCTCGACTTCGTGATCTTGAAGGTAGTTCCAAACGATACAAGCTTGGTGAAGTCAGGCTTTATCATGAATAAACAAAAAGTTTTAACCCATGTTTGCCGCAGATCTGTACACTAGATACGTCGATCGAATTCAGCTTCTAACTAAATGAAATGTTCCTTAGCAACATTCAAGTCGGGAACGTCGATGTTCTGCGGTTAAAGCTGGGCCTCCATCTGCGACACGAGACTTGAAAGCAAACTCCCTGAGATGTTTTCCTATCGTTTCAGGGCTAATTTGCATACCACTGCTCTGTCGAAGTAGTAATTGACGGTTTCTAGCAGTAGCGAACCTTTGTCTCAGCGAGGAAATTCTTGAAAGTGGTCATAGATCGTCGTTGTTGCTCGAGGTCGTCCTTGCCATGGTCTCTTTTTTTCACTAGCAATTTCCCTGTACCGCCTAATCATCGGTTGAGTATGACAGCGCAAGCCTTTGGCTTATCCTTGTATAAGTCTAACCTAGGACATCTAACACCACTCCTTCAGAGTCGGATTTCGTCATTCTTTTTCATCATAAGAGACAATTGAAACTTTCAAGAAGAACAAATGAAACTCGCAAGAATTGATCAACAACTGCATATGAACATAATGGTGGTGGTTTCTTGCAAAATCTCAATTTCATTTTATTCTCAATGACAGGAGCATGTGCTTCAAGAAAAAACATTCAATTTTATCGGCATATGTCCGGACATATCCGAAGAAAACATGTGTTAATAATTCGTTGCCTCTTAAAAACGAAAATATTAAATATTGAAATTGCGAGTTGATTTCTTGGCGCAGTTTAGGTACAACCAAAAATTTTCATCCTAGTGAAACCATAGTTTTCAAAATGAATAGGGATATACAATATTTTAGCAAATTCAAATCGAATTAGTATCTGCAAAAATTGCATTGTCAGCTTTAAAGCGGTTAATAATAGTTAAAAAAAGTTTTCTAATCTCGAATTGAAATAGTCAAAACGATTGGTTTTGTTTTAATGGTTACGATTGCACATTGAATTGAAAAACGATACCGGTCGGCTGGGAAAAGACAATCTACATTACATTTTAGAAGCATAAATTAATCTAGAATTTTAGAGAGGATCGTGTATGACGATGGAGATGAATACTTTGCTTATAGCTAACCATAAGTGACATAAAAATCGTTTTTTTTTAATCAAGTTTTTCAATTGAAGTTCCGATACCGGTTTTCAATGATGCATGCGTTTTTTTTGTGTTCCTGAAAAATAAATTGGTATTATAATTGTTACTGAATCTAAAACAAATTTTCATGAAGAATAACTTTTTTGATTTAGCAGTGAAAATTTAGATTTTTGATTTTCGCAAAGTTATTTTCAAAATTCAAGATTTTGAAAAGTCAAAGATTTGACTTGATTTGATTTTACAAACCAAAAGAGCTCGACTTGACATCAAGCTTTTTCTAGCTGCATTAAAACTTGATGTTATAATAACATTAAGTTAAATTCACTTCCTGATCGCCTGTTGCCGTACCCGTACAGGTGCAATAGAAGTAGGTGGTATCTCTAGTCATACAGAATATTTTAATTGGCTGCGACACAGTAGGAATTCAAAACTAAGTACGTTCGATCTAATCAATTCGTTTCGCAGTGCAACAAGTTGATACAAAAAGCTCCACTAGGAAATTTGGTTGATTTAAAGGAATAAGGGATGAAATGAACCAGCAGTGATTTCAGAAATGTAAAGAATCTCTTTATTCAACAACAACACTCACCTACAACCTAAAATAGATTTTTATATAATATAGCATAGGTTCCAATTGAATGATTTTATCAGAGGGTTTTGTTATCATTCGTTAAAAACTCATATTCCTTGAAAAACTGAGAGAAATTTATGTAGTGTCGTCACCTAGCGACTAGAAGTGTAAGTCTAATGATCTATCGATTAAGTTTTACTAAGTTTGACGATATTCAGCATAACCCTTTCGGAAAATGAGTGAATCCCCGAGAATCGAGATTGAATATTGTGATTACCCGAGAACCGTGAGTCGAGGAGTCCATGTGTTTCTCTGAAACTTGTACATAAAAATAAATGTTTTCCCCTTCTTACTCCATTTCTCGTGAATATACAGTTACTGTTATACCATTATCATTATACCAGTACGGCAGGCCGCACTAAAAGAGAAAACAAGGAAGGTAAAAGTTTAGTGTTCAGATTCAATTTTTCAAGTTTAACGATTCCACAACTAGAATTTTCTCAAGCTTTTGTAGAAAAAATCCCTAATTTCAATTGTGTAGAATGCATCACACTGTAGGAAATAATAAGGTTTTCGTTTGGGAAGGAAAGTTGTCTTTTCTACACCCCTAAAGAAGTTCCTTTAGTCTGAGATCAGTCGCATTAAATCAAAAGAATATTTGCCCTGAAAGATTTGAGAAGTTGATGTTCTTCTTCATTTGGTGATACGGCGAAATGATTAGGAGGCAGAAAATGGGATGAAATGAACCGAGATGTTTATATAGATTCGACAGAAGATTTAATTTTTATCGGTGTGAATGTAATGAATTACGCTATTGAAGTATAACAAAACTCAATTGAAACAAATCAGGGCAATCAATAAAATATTTCTAGTGAATATAATATAATATCACTTAATATCAAATTATTTTTATATTCATTATTGAATTAGAAGTGCAAGGGATATTAATATTGAAAGAGGCAATGCCCGCAGGAAAATTCGTGTATTTCTATAAAACAGGATCTTTCCTACTTATGACATTTAACATATTTTTCGAACGACTGTCAAAATTTTCTCGCAAATTTTTCTTTAAATTAAACAAGTTCCACGAAGAAATAATATATGGGCGATGTCAACCCAGATTATTGGGTCCATAATGATTCTAAAACATCTATAGATCATAATCGGCATCACTTGGAAGACTGAGCCTGGCCTTCAGGGCTCTCTCGGTCAAACAGAGAGAGAATTTGAGGAAATATCGCAGGTTATGTATTTTTTTTTATTATCTCCTTAGTCCTTTTCATGACCTTGCTTGCTATGTAAAATCTTTTCTTAGATTTGTTTAGAGATATAAGACCTATGATTGTTGAAATATTTTTCTGCTGGTTTTCTTTTTTCATTGTTACAGATTCCTGTCCCAAACCCCCTTCCTTTCACCATAGTCTCCGTTTGGAAATCATGGAATGCAAGAGAGAATGAAGCGGCTAAGCAAAAAAATCTTTGGTACTCTTTATGTACACACGACACTAACACAACATAAACAGACAAGCTATTTCTAGTGCAATAGCGACTGGGAAACGAGTTTTTTCCTCAGGTTTTTCCACTCGTTTATCGAATCATATACAAGATAGTATGGTTCCCCTGTTACATTTCCTGAGCTCCCACTTGTGTTTTTTCTGACACACCAAAATTTATAGATATAAGCATTTATTGTAAATACAATTATTCAAATTTTTGTGAATCCTCTCTTTTCTAAAGAATATATATATATATATATATATATATATATATATATATATATATATATATATATATATATATATATATATATATATATATATATATATATATATATATATATATATATATATATATATTTTCAATATGATCTTCACTAACATGTATGAAGTTGTTCTAACGGGTTTGCGCTAAATTTGGGTTGTGAGAGGGATGTGACAGTTCTTCCTGTCCATTTTGATTTCATGGGTTTGTTGAGAAGAGGAGGTGCGTTGTCATGCTTGTCTCTTCTGAGATCCACGACGTTTATCTTTCATCGACACACTCTGTTGAGAAATATATCTGAGTAGTATTTGCTATTTATTGTACGCTATTTTTAGAAATAATCACATGGCACCGCAGGCCAGTTAAAACGTTGTTCGTCAGTTACCGATTCTGGATACTTTTTTAATTGTTAAAAAATGGATCTCAGAACGTTCTTCAACCAATGTGGAATTGTTAAGCAGAAACTTAACTCAACTGAACTATAGATCACAGTCCATCCTGGTTATGCCAAATCAAAGTGCATAAAATACTGAACTTGTCCTATCAACTGATTCTCCAGACCCATTTGTCATTTCAATTAATGATGATTTTGATAAAAAAAATTCAGTTTCATAAATATTTCCTTCTACATCTATGAAAAATCACCACTCTATTGATAATGTATGAAATTAAGTAATCTAATCGTTACAAGAATAAATTTCATCTTATGAAATTATTTTCTTTCTCATCGAGAAAGAGTTAAGAATAGACACTTGGAGCAGACCAGTGGAACTCAGTTCTGGTCTATGACGAAGGAAGTCAGTAACAACTTTTGCAAGTCATCCTTACCACCTTTGATTAGAGATGAGAATCTATCACATCATCGTCTAAAGCAATAGCGGATACATCAAAAGCAGTGCCACCAAGCATCCTCCATGTTCAATCGAATATGTCTGAAGTAAATTTCAGAATACGCACGGCAAGGCGCGTTCTCCAACAACTGAATTGTAAGAAAACAATGGGTCTTGATGGAATTCTACCAATTCATTTGACGAAATGTTCTCCAGAGTAAGCATCTGTACTAAATCGCTTGGTTCAGGTTTCTTATGAGAGCCGGACGTTTCTGTAATATTCAAAAGGTTAAGAAATAACAACCGATTCCAAAGAAGGGAAAGAAATGCCTACCCCAAAATTACCGTCAAATAGCATTGTTGCCTATTCTGTCGAAAGTCACGTAAAGAGTAATAAACGATGAAATCATAAAATATCTTAAGTTGCAGGATATCAGCAGTGAACGATAATAAGGTTTCCGTAGACAACGATCAAGTGGTGACTTTCCTGTATACGTTGTGAATTTGCGGACATCAACAATCGATTAGCATGGCGAATCAAAAGCTATTGGTTCATATTCTTGTAAGTTATTTTTCTGTTACAGATCGATAATCTGCTCTATTCCACTGAAAACAGAATATTTAAGCTAAAACTGCTGAGGAGTCACACCGACGAAAATACCAACATGTGAATGTCACTGAATTTGGAATTTGGAGATGATATCAGATATCAAAAACGTTCGCCAGAAAAGTCACAGCTGGAAAACCTTCCCTGATCATGCAAGGACATCGAATTTCCTCAGGAACGAATATGCATCTAGTCGACATCACAGTCAACTCCAGAGTTGAGCATGACCAGCCATTCCCAAATCTGCTTCTGCTAAACTCAATTTTTTTTAAGGGCTAAGCAGTACTTCACGCCATAACAAATAATGCTTTTATACAAGCACAGGTGCGACTTGGTCTGAAATACTGTTCCTATGTGTGGGGTTCCTCAGATAAACATTCATCACATCTATTGGATAGTATCTAGAGGAGTGCAGTGCGCGTCATCGAACAACCAGAAATCATGCATGATCTCCAGCCTCCCGCACAAAAGCAGCAGGTCGCTGATCTTTCTCTTTTTTACAGGTACTTCCATGGTGAATACTCTGAGGAACTATTAGGTGCGCACCAAAGTTCTCGCTCTTTGTCAATAGATGGCTCTAGCAGTAAGTGCTGGTCCATTTTTACATATCAAGAACGTATTGAACAAACCTCTGTGACACAGTAGTGATTTTTTCAGTTGTGAGAAAATGTCTGATTTTCTGCCAAATGATGGCCATTAGCGGAAAGTGTTGATTTTCTTCTTTCATTCGAAGAAAACGGCGGCTGAAGCTCAAAGAGAGCTCCAAAAAGTTTACGGAGATGCTGCTCTAAGTGAAACAAGGTGCAGGGATTCGCTCCGTCGCTTCAAAAACGTTGATTTCGATGTGGACGACCGTCCCTGTGAAGGAAGGCCAAAAATCTTCGAAGACGCTGAACAGGGGGCATTGCTCGATGAGGATCCATACCAAATGCAAGAAGAGTTTGCTTCAGCCTTAGGAGCTACTTGCCAAGCCATTTCTAACCGATTGCATGCGTTAGGAATGATTCAAAAGCAAGGAACTGGGGTTCCTTCTTTCGATTTGATTTGAAGTCAAGAGACGTTGAGCATCGTGTTTTCGCCTGTGAACAACTGCTCCAGCGGCAAGAAAGAAAGGGTTTTCTTCATCGCATCGTAATGGGTGATGAAAAATGGATTCACTACAGCAATACAAAGAAAAAGAATCTTGGGGACTACTCGGTCATGCTTCTACGTCATTGCCTTGGCCGAATATTCACGCTGCGAAAGTTATGCTGTGTATTTGGTGGGACCAAGTCGGTGTTATTTATTATGAGCTGTTGAAACCGAACGAAATCATCACTGGGGAACGGTATCAAACTCAATTGATGCGATTGAGTAAAGCACTGCGCGAAAAACAGCCACAATACGAGCAGAGATACGAAAAAGTAACTCTACAGCATGACAACGCTCAGCCTCACATTTCCAAACCCGTTAAAACCTACTTGGAAACGCACAAATGGGAAGTCCTACCCCACCCGCCATATTCCCCAGATATTGCACCAACCGATTATTTCTTGTTCCGTTCGATGGCACATGGCCTGGCTGATCAGCAGATCCGCTCATATGAACAGCTCGCAAAATGGCTTGATTCGTGGGTAGCCCCAAAAGACGAACACTTTTATCGTCACGGTATTCGAGCTCTGCCAGAAAGATGGGAAAAAGTTGTAGCTAGCGATGGGTAATATTTTGAATGATTCATTCGTGATCATTTTTCACGATAAGGTTGTATTTTCATAAAAAAAACAGCGAGAACTTAGTTGCGGACCTGATAAAAGATGTGGTTTCGGAAAGAATCCAGTTCCAAAAATAAATCCAGGATGACGGAAAACTCTCATCAGCGGAAGGTCCAACTGGCACCACCACGTACCTCTCTCTATAAGAATTCTTTTAATCACATGGATAGTGCACTGTGGAACTCGCTTTCATCGAACATCTTTTCGATAACTTACAATTTGGCCCTTTTCAAGATGCGAGTAAACACATACAACAAATCAACTTGCGTGGCCGCGGCAGTGGCTTGACAGGCATCGCCTATTCCCAAGAATTGAGAATAAAAAAATCCATTGAAATATTTTATGTTGCTCCTAAAATTTCTCTTATCTAATTTTATTTATATGTCTAATGTAGGATATTCAAGTATTCCTAAATTAAACGGCGTGTAATTCGATAATGTAGTAATTTCCGTTTGTTAAAATCCACTTAGCACAATTAAAATAACCAACAGAAATTATGAAACATATTACATTACATGGTGACGTTTTCATTGATGAGAATGAACTTGACGAATAAAATATACAGTCTCGAGTCATCCTCATTATAATTTATTCGTATAGCAGTTGGGTTAAATAGATAAACAAACATTTCAAACAATTCACGTGGATGATTAATTCAGTTTCCACACCAAGAAGACTGCGTGGGTTTCGACCAATTAGAATTGGTGATTGCAGGATTGGAGGTCTGCGACATAGTTGGCATTGACGATATTAATTTATAGTCACTGTGTTAAATATAAAAAAAATATGTAGATATATCTGAACTGGACATTACTATCAGGAATAGAGATTTCAATGAATGTTATGACTTCGTCCAATATAAACTTGTATATCGTCGGCTCCAATGCAAAACCGCATAACTCATTCGGGCCGATTTTACAGGAGAGCAATAAAGCATACTATGGGTTTAATGCCAGAGAATGTCTCAGAGTTTTCTATGTTTTAGGCCATGTGTATGACTAAAATAAAAAATTAAGATTTTTTCATTTTCAGTTCTTAAATACTTGCTATGACTTGGTTAAAACAGTGTATCTCTCAAAATAATCTTTCAAAAACATGGGAGTTACATGTTTTGAAAGATTATTTTGAGAGATACACAGTTTGAACCAAGTCATATTTTATAGAGGTATTTCAGTGCAAAGAAAATAAACTTTAATCATTCTCACTTTCAAACCGGTGAAAAAAAATATATGAAAAACTCGAAATAATTCGAAATATTTTAACCCTTTCAGTCCTAGTTCATTATTTATTCCAACTGACTTGGTTTTTTGGTTATTTTGAACATTGATCATAGTGTACCTAACACTACCCTCTAATTTTTTTTTACAAAATAGGGGGGACCTTGGTGTGTGGTATATGTCCCACTGGCGTTTATTGATGAGATATATATGTCCCACTAGTAATCAGTGTTGAAGTTCATGAAAAAGATAAAAGACAATACGTTTTCATATTTTATTTACTTATGTATGTTAAGCAGTGAAACAGAACTTACAGAGTGCTACATTTCAAGCTGCACATTTAGTTTTTGCTCTACGTTCCTGGCTTTTTCATAACAGCTATGGCACCTTCTCCTTGTTTGTCCTTCGATGGGTAAGTGATCTCCAATATTATACAGCGTAGAGCTAGCAGATGAAGGTCTGCTATACTGTCTTCGTCGTACTACTTTTGCATGTTGTCGACCATACTGGATCAAAGATTCGGCTAGTGGGACCAAATAGTCTAAAAACTCTTCTTATTGCTTTCGCCTCTCTTTAGTTCAGTAAACAGGATCCATGCGTTGACCGTAGCTATCATAAGCAGCCGATAAAAAACATTCTTCCGCCATTTGCTACTTTTCCGATTCATGTCATAGAGTCCAACATGCTGATCTTAGAAATCGACTCCCCCTATGTACTTGTTATAGAACTCGATCATCTTCGGACAAGGAATTTCTGTTTGTATACCATCCTTTGTTTTTCTGTTCGCTACGGTCATTTCATTCGAGTTACAATTTGAAATAATGTTGACATCTTTCGTGTCCTTCCAAGAGGTTGCGCAGGTGCCATACTGATGTCACAAAAACTCAGCTGCTCCTCTTTTACGTTTCTTGTCGATTTCAAATTTTCGGCATATTTGTTCTTGTCGCAATCGACGTTCCCACTGCAGCAAAAGGTAGCTTGTTCATCAATTGAGTACTTGTGAAAAATCGATCAAAGCATAGGGTGGTTTCTGGATCTCGTATCGTCGCAGCTATATTCCCAACAACATCTCCTCCTTTAGTTGATTTTTCATTTCTGTTTTCTTCTCTCCCTAAGTATATATATTCAAATCATTTGTGTAGCCAGTTTTCGAATACCATCTAACCCATAGCTCTACACCTCTTTTTATGGGTTTCAGAGGAAGCTATTGCTTTAGGCAGCTTCTCCCCTTGAACTTTGCCATCGCCTCATCGATACTCTGCAAAGTTCTTTCACTTCTCGATTGAACGAAAGTTTGTTTCAAATATGAAAGAACTTTTTCCATTTAAAAAATTTTATGGGAACCTTCTGGTTTTTGTGGCGAGTTGAAATAGAGTTTGGAAGACAGTAGCTGAAATCGATTCCTAAAAATAGTTTGTTTGCTCATTGTGTTGCCAAGTGAAGAATTAGTAGACCAATGATGACGTTGTGCTGGCACTTTATTGTAGAACATAATGAGAAAACAACCAATAACAATCATCATTTCATACTGATCAGTTTCCTGTATTGTTGTTTTTTTTTCTGACTGAATTATCTTTAGTCTCTCGTTCGTTTTTTGGGCTATCCAAATGAATAGACTCTTGGGAAATAGCTTGAAGAAAACATCAAGTTCGGTTGCAGTTCTGTTCAGCGTTGCAATAACGGAACAGGCTTTTTCATTCGGTATCTTCATTCTTGGCACAAAATTGTTACCAACAGGTTTCCATGTGTCCAAAACTACTATGGGAACATTCGTTGGCTCAGTATCGTCATTTTCATCAGAAAAACTTTCAGTAGAGGATGAATTCTCATTGGATTCCCCTGCCTTTTTCTTATTTTTGGTACTCTGAATTTTATTACCTTTTCGCTTTTTACTTGTTGACGGCCCCGAAAATTCGTCACTCGAAGATTTTGATGATCGCCCCGAAGATTGCTCATACTCTGAACAACTCTCCATAAATGGCTCCTCATCCTTCTCCTTAATATCGAAACATTTTTCTGCTTACTCAATCAACTGTCTCTTTGTCAGCCGTTTATTTCTGAATTGAAAAAAACAAGATTAATAGTAATCGATATACCACTGGGATAAATAAATCCCAAAGCAAAATACCAGTGGGACATATACATCCCAACGAGAAGTTTTCTGAGAAAAACTCTTCACAATTTTCCTTGCAAAAACAAAGGACTATCTAAAAGTGATAATGAGCTATTAATTTACTCACCTGGACATTTTTGTGAAGAATTGCGAGAAAAAACGATGAACATCACATGTAAACAAACAGCACGTGTTCCAAACAAAACTTGAGTGTCGAGTAAACATCAAAAAGAAATACGCGCGAACTACTTCTTGGTGAAGGTGCGATACGATGTATAGTACTTGAGGGACATCGATTGGTTTGAATTATTAGAGTACGTTTCCCACTGGAATTTCTTTAAAATCCCATTGGGACCGAGAGGGTTAAATACTTTCTATGATCTGAGTCAAGGGTGCTCAAACTTAAACTGCTGGCGATCTACCTCAATATTTTTAGACTACTTATGATCGATTTTGAAAGGCTTCAAGTAGGTGTGATGCAGGGTAGTCGTACATGCACGATACACCCTACCTATCTAGGTACCAAGGTAGGGTGAACCGTAGCATATATAGATATTAGCTTTCCATACAGTATACATTATTTTAGTCAGGGTTGGGTTTAGTTAGGTTCTTCTCTATAATATCAATGAAAAAACTCATAATTATTCGAAATTGCGAGTTTATTGGTTGTTACAAAACAAAAGAGTTAAATATGGTGTTAAACTTAACTAAGAAGTGACTTTGGACGTTGAAGCGTGGCACTGCATGTCCATACAAGTATGCATGCATACTTTTCATAAAATGGTACGTAACCACTGAGTGATAATCGCAAGCATGATGACAAATGATCGTCAGATAGTCGGTTGCGATATTTTGACTTAATTATCTTCATTTCAGAAAATGCAGACTCGCACAAGTAAGTTGACCCAAACATTGCAGTCAGTTGAAGGGCGATTTGCCTTAGATTCGGATTTTCATCTTCCGATATAAAACACCAGAAATTTGTATCTGATGTTGTAGCTTTGGGATGTATATCTGATTCAATCTGCACCAATAATTTTCAACAGAACATGAGTTATACTCATAAATGATGCTATATTTGCCAATTTACTGCAAACATAAAAACGCATTTCGAATTGTCTCAAAATATTTGATAATTCAGCCTCATACGTATCATAATTCAACTGAGGAATCCTTGCTTTCAAAGACGGAAAATGTTTCATCCTTCCTTCCTTTTCAGTTGATCTATCATAAGTTGCAATTTACTTTTGAATGCGTTTACTGCGCTAATCATCTAAATAATAGATTTTTCTTTACCTTGAAGCTCCAAGTTAATGGTGTTTAAGTGCATTGTGATGTCAGTCAAAAATGCCAAATCAGTCAGCCATGTTTCGTTTTTCAACATCTGAGTGTTATTTCGGGCAATAATTCTTGAAACCTTTCTAGGAATTTTCCGCGACTCAACCACCTAACGTCCGTGTGAAGAACTAAATCAATGTGTTCAGCTGACTCTGACATAATTTCCTCAGTGTTCAAAACTTTTGAACACAAAACTTGTTAATGGAATGAAAAGAATGAAGGGAAATCTTCATTAGCTCGACAAAATGCCACAAAACCGTTTTTGTTTCCAGTCATTGCTGGTGCTCCATCGGTTGTAATGTACACTAATTCATATATTGGTAGCTTGTAGTTTTTTATAAAATTGAAGAAAGATCATATATATCTTCGCCACGGGCCCCTTCAGAGGAATGATTGTCGAAAATTCTTCCTTAGCCAACATTTCATTGAATATCATCCGAATAAAAATTCACATCGAGGTAGTGTCGTCATATTGGTGGATTCGTCGAACTGTAAAGAAAAGTATCTACATTTCATGATATCATGTTTTAGTTTATCTGCCATGTCTTGACTCATGACTTCAATACGTCTTGTGACAGTCGGACGAGATAACTGAAGTTCTCTAATAGCAGACATCATTTCAGTTTTATTTTTAAAATCTCCAAATAATGTCTCATCCGCTTCAATAAATGCTTCCTTCACAACCGATCCATCTTCGAATGGTTTCTTGTGTTTTTCCAATATATGAGATATTTTAAATGACGCGATCGTAGCAGCTTTTGATTGTTTGGCTGGTCTTGTGAACATGGTTTGTTCTTTTTTCAAACAAGATATCAAAGCACGTACTTTTCGTTTTCTTTATTTACTCTGTGGCGGAAAATCCTTTTCATAGTTTTTATGAACCGTTTTATGATGCCTCTCAAATGCACTTATCCTTCACCATACAAGAGAAAAATTTTTCCTCCCAATCATTATTAAAATAATACGTTTTAGATTTCTTCGGTGCACTCATTTTGTACTATTTAATAATGAACTTTATATGGACGTAGTATTGCCCTCAAGTTACAATTCAGAATAACTCCAATTCCTGCAAGCGCAACATTTATATCGGCGTGAACGAAAGTCTCGAATGTTCCAGTCAAACGCGCCGCCCGAAATTTCAAGAAGAGCGGCAAGAATAAAAAGCGCGGCTTTTCTTCTACAAGAACCACGAGTTCCTTTGACAAAACCGCATTTTGCCGCTAGCAGTGTGTTATTTTATTATATAAATTTTAGTATTATAGTTTAGTTACCCACTTATTGAACATTTTTTTCTCCTCGAGATCTACTTAAAAAGCACTCGCGATCGACCGTTTGAGCACCCCTGATCTAAGTGGTCAAAGAATGACCACGCTTGAGGATTCTTTCATGAAGTTAAGGAAGATCAATGGGCTCAGTGATGTATATTTTTCAATTGTTCATTTAAGTTGAGCTTGCACTGCATCTCTTTTTCATATTTCAATGCGAGGATTTCTGAAATTATAAGATCACTTCTTCTATTTGGGCGATAATATGAAAACTAGTGAATATCCGAAAGTAATCAAGATTTAAGTATTTTACTCGAAAAGGATGTCCTTTCTTGCTTTTACACTAACATGCACATATTCTGTAGGTAAATAGATGTCAGATAAATGGTGATTTATTTTTGCCTGCTGGACCAGACGAGAACATTTCCAAGATTATTTTCGTTTTGATATTCGAAACTATCAGAATATTTGTTATTGTTTCGACATCCGGTTTAGTCAACTCTTGTTCCAAATAATCCAAAAGCATTGACGAAAATATATTTGCATCTAACCCTCCATTGAAGCATGCCACAAACAGCATCCTTGAAAGCAAAATCGAAAATTGTGTAATTGTGTACACACAACCTTGTTCTATAATAGACGGCACTTATTTTTAGCTAAGGTATTGAAAGTAAACTTGAACTGTAATAACTGTAATAACTAAGTTTTCAAAACTTAGACCACATAATTGTTTGTCTCTTTTCTTTTTAGACCTAGTCCCAATTTTTCAATTCAGTTGTGTGTTATAAGTCTTCTCTTCTATGTGACCTAAGTTATATGCAACGCAAGAATCGCACAGATCTTTTTCGGGGATGGAAGAGTGCTATATTTTAAGACTCCATCTTTTCAAAAAATAAGGTCTTGCTTAGTAGTTTTTTTCTCGATGGTGTAGGCGAGCTTATTTTGTCGACAAACATCTATTTTATTATGGAGAAGAGGTTTCAGGTATTTTTTAGAATTATATACCCTACAATAATATGAGTCGAGCTTTTGAATATCACCTAACCATTCAATCATGAATTGTCTTGATCTTTTTGGGATTTTTTCAAAGATATACATATCTTATCTGTATTTGAAGAACGAGAAAACTGTATTGTCATCCACTGCCTAATTCCGAAGGAATGTAGAAAAATTTTTGCATACTTTTAGTCTCGTTTTGTCTTTGTAAAGAAAATAATCATGAGTAATCTTTCTCACTTTTCTTCTTTATAAGGATTTTCGTATCGATTAGAGATGAAACGTGAACCCTTTTCCATATCTCATTTTCCAGAACATAATTTTCATCAAACAGTTAACACTTCCTTGTTTTCGCTTTCCTGGAGGAAACTGACCTACGAGAATAAGACATCATTATTTTTCCTCTAGTTACTGAAAACTGACATTTTTGGCTATTCACATAATTTTTGAGCCCCTCGTATTTGTTCTCATGCATCCTCAAGTTTATTTGACTTTTTCGCGTACTTCTAGTTGCTTCATACGTTTCTTTTCATCAACATCATCAAATTCTTCAGTATTTTCATTGTTATATATTCTTGTATTTTTTTGTTCAGTACGTTCCTTCTCAATGTCTCGCAATCATACTCCCCTTAACTCTTCTACCTCATCAAATAATTCCATAGTATCTACTCTCTCATTTTCCATTCTTGTCCCAACTTTGATTCTTTTCCTTCAGCTCTATGCTCCTTTTCCATTAACACTTCTTGGTTCGTTTCTCCGACATGTACGTTTTCGCAATTTTCGATGCCAAGTTCAATGATATTATTATTTATTTCATCTTGGATATTCTGGAGAACTATCAATTCGGGTTGAAGAATATTATACGCCGATTCTGAGTTTAAAACTTCCCCATAAAAAAATCTTGTTTCATTTCTTTCATTTAGTTCTCCTTGGTGCGGAAATCTGAAACACTGGTTTGATGTATGTCCTCCCAAAACGTTGGAGAACTAATAAATTTTTCCAGATCAACATATGAGAGTCTTTTGATCATTTTTTGATAATGAAAAATTGACCCACCAAGTCATTAATCAAGCACTCGAAAACCTGTAAATCAGATGATTGATCAATGCTCAAAAACGTCAAGACTACACTTTGGTAGTCTTTTCGAAATAAACTGACATTCAAAAATATGAAATGCCATAAGAAAATAAACTAGGAAAATTTTTTTTTCAGAGACAGTAATGCTTTGAAGTATAAAATAATAAACGAAAAACTTAAAATACTTGCAATGATGAGCACATCACTTCATTAAATTTTCTAACTGACTAAACGGAGACACACGGTTTTGTTTACGTACGCGACTGAGACGGTCTTAAATTTCGATTGCTACAGAAAAACCGTTGAAATCTCATCGTTTTAGAGTTCAGTATTCGGTGCGCTATATGGTATCAAATTTATTGAGCGGGAAATCTGAAAATCGAAATTTTCGTAAATACACGGTTTTGCATTGAATCGAACGATATGCTCACAAAATTAATAGAAATGCTATAAACACTGAGTTATATGTTAGTTAACGTTTTCAAAATATCTCGCTCAAAACGTTAATAACACGATTACTATTACCGATCGGCTATGGATAGAGAAACGCATGACAATCAAATTGGCCACAAAAGCTACATCGCGCATATAGAGAGTAGGTATTTGGGATATCATAATTACAAAACACATTTTCAATAGATAATGCAATTTATACAGTATTTGATTAACTTTGGTTAGTCCCTTGAAATTATTTAGAAACAGCACACAGTGATATTTCCGATCTGCTGTATCCTAGTAATTCAATAAATTTGAACGTTTGTATGCTTATATGTTTGATACTCAATCATTCAAACACGACTAAATGTATTTGCATGAAATTGGGCGCACATAAATACCTTATTACCTTGAGGTCCGTACGGGATACTTAACTTGAAAAAAGAAACCTTCCTGGGAGCCTCAAGAAAGGAATAACGGAACGCATCAACCTAGATGTGTCTTATGGAACATTATTTCACTATGTTAGTATCATTTAACATAATCTAGGTAATAAACTATCTGCCAGCGAAAGTTCAATGGAGGCCAAGGTCAGTCGTGATCTCGACCTATCCATTTTTCTGAAGAATTGTTGTGCAGCCAGCGCCAGACTTAACCAGTGTGTTTTACTGAAATCATCAGTTTTCTTTATTTAACAAAGGTGTTTTATCTATGACTGCTACAGAACTATTTCCCAAAAAAGGAGAAAGGCGTTCCATTTAGCAGTGGAGGTTGAAAAGAGGGAACAATGTGTGAGTCGTAGCATAATCTCATACAAGCATACAGTGCATTTCAATGAAAAAATCAACCTGTGATGAAATGAAATCAAGAATTTATCAAAAAAAATCCAGGTTTTGATGAATCCATTCGATTTCAGTTTGAGAAAACATTCGATCAAAATCAATTTGGTTGAATCGGAAAAAAATCTGTTATTTATTTAAACGTTTGTTTATGTAACTTACCGTTATCAACTACCACCTCATTATATAATGAAAAAGGGTTTGTGTGATATTTCACTAACAAGGTATTTGAATCCTCAATATGTTTTTGAAGTGCAATTAATTAAAAAGTATTTGAATTTGGGAGGCTTTTACTTCGTAAAATTCCATTATCAATAATAAAAAACAAGTACTGTGTTTTAAGGAATTTTACTTAATAATTGCGATTCGTAACGCGTTTCACTACACCGTAGCTTCTTCAGACGAATGAATATTCAGAAAAAATATAAATGAGAATATAACTATAAATGTTCTTGAGTAATTAAAAGCTTATTCGGTTGCTTCTTCTTAAGTGGTTTTTTATGACAGGTATATCCAATAAAATTAAGGAATAGATTGCTCCCCGAAGAGATTCAATAGAGGTGAAGGGCTTAAATCGACTTGTTCATTTTTGAGTCTACCTGAGTGTTTGTATTTATTGATTTCTAAAGTTTCCCAAAGATCCTTCCAATATTTATTATATGTATGCAAAATTTCAAACTGTGGGTCGAAAGAATGATTATTTTCTAAGAGATGATTCGCGTAATTTGAATCTGATTTTTTATTTGAAAAACTGCGTTTATGTTCCGATATTCTAATATTAAAATTTCTATGTGTTCTACCAATGTAGAAATTATCATCGTCTTTGCAATTCAATCTATAAACACCTGATTTATTGTTTTTACCTGGTTTGGTTTTATTATTTTTTTGACAGTTACTAACAAACGCATCAAAAAGGTTTCCAATCGGAGCTAAATTATCAAGCGATTTCCGGACATCCCGAGTAAAAGGTTAAAAGCAAATACAACTCTGGATGAAATTGAATCATCGTTGTGACAAAGTCAAACGAAAAATGTCTATTCCGGTGCCGTCTGAAGCCCAAAGGTCGCTTAAGTTCTGTCGGCCTGATCTATGTACTCCAGCTATAAAAAGAAGCCCAAAGAATGCCATCAGTTCACTATGATTACATTCTTTCATGTAGCAGTTCTTTGTGGAGTCTTGACAATCTGATATCTTTACTCTGATTCGTGAATTTGTATGTCTGACAAGAGCGTCCAAGATTTCATTATAGAAAAAAATGTTTCAGATTTAGCACATCCAGCTCCAGACTCCTCATTTACGTAGGAAGGAATACACTTGACGTTGGAGATACTCAAAGGTACATCATCATCATCGTCTGATGCCTCTTGCTCAGTATCACTCCGTTGAGAACGTTCGCTAACGTTCATCTTTCACGTTTTCTGAAGAATTATTACCTTCTTCCGAGTCGCTTTCTTCTTATATTGACAGAATTTGCCACCTTTCGCGTTTCTGTTTAATAACTAAAACTAACAAAATATAATGTAATATACGTAATGTCGCTAGAAATAAATAAACGAAATAAATATAATATATAATATAATAGAATAAGGAACGCAATGTAATTAGCACGAAATGGTATCATCGAATGCATAGTTGGGTCATATTTACTTTTCTGTTGTTTGACCGCGTCTATCTTCTTGTGCAGGCGTACACCGTCTTAGTTGAAATAAGAAACGAGGGAGGCGGGTCACTAACTGCAGCTACTGAGAATCGTGTAACGTTACACTTTTATTTTCTTAAGTACCCGCTTTTAAAAACAGTACGGGTCATTATATCCCAACCTAGAAGACGCCGGGTTGTATCCGTATTTTTGAAAAAACCTCTACTAAGGGTTGAAACGATTGTATGGCATTTCCACCCTTTTTAAGTTTGTGCCGAAAAAGAAGTTCAAAATCTTGAGAGAAAATTATGCTTGTCAGAGGTGTGACATGCGAGATTGATTGCTCCATGGAATTTGCTTAGTTGGCCAATTTCAATGTTGGAAACATCAAAATATGTATTTTAAATATTGATAATCGGATGATATTTGTGTGAAAATTGTTGGTTGAAAAACTCGTATGGAATTCCACCAATGCTTCATTTTGCAGACATGAAATTATGTTATCGGATACAAAATGAAGAAAAAAGTTATAGAATTTGTGGAAAAACCATCCTAATAAGAGGAGTTCGGATAGTGAATTCGCGTGGTGATAAAGATGAAGACATGAAAATTTATATTTGAGATCTTAATTACAAAATGAAAAAAAATTCCCCCAGTTTTATAGTTTGGAAAATGAAAATTTCACCTAAGAATTTGGAAAAATAATATTCAGAATATTTGAAATATTATTAAGTGCGAAATTGGGATACAAGTGGAATGGAATTCAGAGTTGGGGACATGACAATTTCAAATTGAGCATGTAATCACAAAGTAAAATATAGGTGTTTGATTATTTTCATTAAAACCGCCCTTAAGATTCCTGTGCTGGACAACGTCTGCCGAGTCCGCTAATAAAGGCATAAAATTTAGAAACTTATTCGTTTGAAAGAACGAAATAAATGATCTTCTAGAAAAACATAACTTCAATTTTGATTGTAGAAACGATAAAGTCTATGCTAGGAAACATATTTGATTTTCATTTGAAATACCATGATATTCAACGTTTATTGAAAAATAAAATCTATAAACTATTGTTAAAACAATGTCTTTCCCGTCTAGAAATTTTATGTTGAATTTATTGAATGATTTATAAAACCATCAACTGAAAATTCTTTCAACAAAACAACAAAATAAAGATTAAATTTAGATCACGAAAATGTTTACTAATTATTCACATTCAGATTGTTTTATCCTTGAATCAACTCTTCAAAGTAAGCAAATATTTACGCCTGTACGTACCTAAATGAGGAAGGAAATGCCTTGAGAATTGTAATGAATCAGCATCAAGTTATAATTTGATTCGAGCTGTAGGGGATTATTATATGTAAAATTTATTTGTTCATTCGTTGATTCGCTGATTCAATGAATATTGCAGGACTGATAAGTGAATTAAACAGAATGAATTAAGATGTGGGCGTTACAAAATAAAGTTATTTCAGATTGAATATATTTATATACTTCTACTCAATTAATAACTTCTAGAAATTCAATATCAACATAAATTTCTGATATCCTTGATAAAAATGTCCGCTAAAGGTGTTGTATTTTGAGCTGAAGGATATATGTTGATTCAGAAATATAATTATTGACATATACATAGTCCAATCAGTAGAAAAGTAACGGTTCAATGTATAATTTCTCCAATTTTTGACAGAAAAGGAACAATTTTAAGAAAGATACCGTTCTTTCAGTGCATCTCTGACGCCCTTTACAACCTAAAATATTTGAAAAAATTAAAAGAAACGAAAAAAAGACAGGTTACATTACCCAAGACATTTTCTGCACAAGCACCAGTAACTAATGTTCCACGTTCTGCTGAAGAAACAGATCTTCATCAGGTCTTTGAACGATAGTGCGACCTGGTTGATCAACATTGTATATATTGTGTGACTCAGATGGATGTCTGCTCAGGTTGTACTGGTTAACTTGTAGCTCAGGCTCCAAGCCTTTCCTGAGCCATACCAACTTTGTCGCGCATCTGTATATGAATGGATATATATATATATATATATATATATATATATATATATATATATATATATATATATATATATATATATATATATATATATATATATATATATATATATATATATATATATATATATATATATATATATATATATATATATATATATATATATATATATATATATATATATATATATATATATATATATATATATATATATATATATATATATATATATATATATATATATATATATATATATTATATATATACGTAGTTAAATGGATTCTTTCTTCCGGTTTCTCGTCCGTTGATCCTGGTATTGACCATTCGTTGGTTGTAGTTGACGACGTTTCGGCTGGATCGCGCCAGCCATTTGCAAGTCGGAAATTCTTCTTCAACTGTAGTATCTCTGTTGCGTGGTAGCTTTATAATCCCGCGATCTCAAGTTGTATTGTGGCGCGCTCCTATTGGTCGGCTGTTCGCGGACTGAGTGTATTCGACGCTGTTCTTACTGTTTTCTTGTTTGTGTCGTCGGTAAATTTAGAGCGTCATCCCGTTTGTACATAGTTGTGTGTTTTTCTATCTCGATGGCTCCTCTTTCCTTTTTCGTAGTTGTGTTATGTTGGCTACCTGTTTTGTGTTCCCGTAGTCGAGTTTGTGACCAGTTGAGCTCGAGTGTTGGAAGATTGCTGATGAAGGTGATTGTCGTTTTTCTGGATTCTTATGTTCTTGTATCCGAACTTCTATTCTTCTATGTATATCAACACCAAAAGACCAAATACCCCTCGAAAACCAGGCGTCTACAAAATTCCGTGCACCGCTGTGATCGCGTCTACATTGGGGAAACAAATAGAAGAACAGAAGTTCGGATACAAGAACATAAGAATTCAGAAAAACGACAAGCACCTTCATCAGCAATCTTCCAACACTCGAGCTCAACTGGTCACAAACTCGACTACGGGAACACAAAACAGGTAGCCAACATAAAACAACTACGAAAAAGGAAAATAAGAGAAGCCATCGAGATAGAAAAACACACAACTATGAACAAACGGGATGACGCCATAAATTTACCGACGACACAAACAAGAAAACAGTCTTCAGCTGTAGCAGTTTTTGGTTTTTCATGATTTTTGTAAGCGATAATAGCCGTTTCGATAAATCTAATTAGAAGTTTTTCAAAGCATCTAGCATCAGAATGTCTCTTATCAGGAAAACTTTGTGCATAAACTCTACTTGCCAACAAAGAATTTCCATCACACTCACCCAGAATAAAAATCATATCAACCATTTTTTCTTTGGAGAACTTCATGGCAGTCAATTGAGAAAATAGGGTTCAAACCTCACTTTAACAATGTTTGATAACGAAACACTGATAAGTTCACCATGTAAAATGCAGAATATGTTATGTCCGGACACCTGACAGAAGGCACAAATTAAAAAAATGCCAACACAACAACACCTCGATTTACGTTTTAATCATCTTGATTTTATCATTCGTTAAAAGAATTATCTTGTTTAGGTTTCATTTTTACTACTTGAATCATTACAGAAAAAAAAACGTCTGTGCGAATATTGATGCATGTTGATGAGTTTGATACGGTTTGTAGAATTTTCATCAAAAATTTTTACAAATAATCGAATATTTCGAAAATAATCGAAGATAAAGATAAGATTACTTCTGCAAAACATTTGTTGACATGAATAATAAAATACAGGGTGTTCTATTTGAAAAAAATCAAGATATGGTATTTTTAAAATTACAATATTCAATAATTTTTTTGAGTCACTCCTGTATAAAATGAGGATAATCTATTTCAATTCATCAATAAAGCTATCCTTGGGCAATAAGAAAACGGAAGGAAAATAGTATTCATTCTCTCTGGGCCGAAGGAGCATGCGATGATGTGAGAGCCTATTTTCATGAATTTTTACGGAAAAAATATATTGTGACGAAACTACTATCAAAAGAACTTATTACTTAAAGACATTGAAGCAGAGTTTAAGCCACTCCTGAATCTTGAACAAAAAAGTGGTCTTTCAATCTGAAAAACCACCCAAGATTTTTTTATACAGAAATTGGGACACCCTGTTTACTGCAAAATAAATTGCTGAATTAGATTCTTACTTTCTTAATACAATACCGTTCGAACTGAAATTAAATTTTCAAGAGTGTATGAGCTACAGAGCACCGCGCCTTGAAATCCGTTATCACCAATGAATATCGAGCTCGAGAGAGGGGGGATCATTTTTCTCTAACTATAATAATAATAATAATAATAATAATATTTATTTATCCAACAAGATACATCAGTATATAGGACATGTCATGAGAGAGTATCATCCTCCATAAATTCTTTAATAGAATAATATGCCTTTCTCAGAAGAAAAGACTTAAGAACAGATTTGAACACTTTTGTAGGCTTAACTCTCAGATGGTGAGGTAAAGTATTGAAAAATTTGATACTCTGGTATGTTGGAGAGTTCTCAAATTTTGAAGTACGATGTTTCGGCAAGAGAAGAGTTGACTGACTTCTAGTTGCATAATCGTGATACATAGAGAGTTTCGAAAAGTTAGCCTCATTATCTATAAATATACACACATGGAAATGTCAAAATGGCATTCTCAATGAAAACAGGTTTACATGACATTCTGGGGTTTATATTGAACATCATTCTCAGAATTCGTTTCTGAAGAATGAGAACCCTATTTACATCCACTGAATTCCCCCATAATACAACATTATAAGACAAATGACTATGAACAAGACTGTAATACACTGTCATCAGGGACGTAACTGGCAGCGAATCTTTTATTTTACATAAAGCAAAATAAGATTTATTCAATTTCCTACACACATGCTCAACCTGTTCTGACCATGTCAGTCCACTGTCGACATGAGTACCAAGAAATTTTGTGCATGATTTAGATGTTAAAGCACTGTCCACAATCAGATGTCTCTCACCAGCATTTCTCAAACCAAAGAACAAACATTCAGTTTTACCAACATTTAAAATTAGAGCATTATCATGACACCAACAGTTGAAAGAGTTAACAATTTTTTTACAAGCACTTGCCAGCTCCTCAGGACTCCGCGCTGTGACACCAAATGAAGTGTCATCAACAAAAATAATGATTAGCATTAATATCTCTACTATAATATGATCTGGTAGATCATTAATGAAAAGAAGAAACAACAAAGGTCCCAGCACGGACCCCTGAGGAACCCCAAGTTTACATTGTAATCACTGGACCAACTGTCCTGTACCTTAACCCGAAAAACTCTGTCTGACAGGTAACTTTTTATCCAATCCAGAAAAACACCTCTAAATCCTAAGTTGTACAGTTTATTCAGAATGAAATTTAAGTTGAGGGTATCAAACGCTCTGGAAAGATCAAAAAACAGGCCTGCTACATATAGCCCCTCATCTTGGCTTTTATAAACATGATCTACGAAACAAATCGCAGCTGACTGCGTAGATCTGCCTTGCCTGTAACCATGTTGACAGTCTGTCACAAGCTTGAACTTATTTATGAAGTCCATCATCCGATCAAGAACAATCCTCTCAAACACTTTAGAAAACACACTCAAAATAGATATAGGTCTATAATTGGCAATATTACTGGTGTCGTTCCTTTTGAATACTGGAATAACAGTTGATACCTTAAGTGCAGTTGGAAACTTACTTGTAGAGATAGAGATTTAGAATGAAAGACAAATGGGGAGCAATCTGCTCAGCTATACACTTCAAAATTTTTGAAGAAATACAATCAATACCAGTACTTTTTTTGATTTAAGTAGTCTAATGGTTGATATAATCTCACCTTCCGTAACCGGAAAAAAAGAAATTGCAACTTTTCATTATTGACGATGTGCAGCATTGTGAAATGTTATTCCCGAAATGCTGATGAAGACATTTGTTATTTACTGATGAGAAGTATTCTCCAAACGCTGATACAATCATTTTAGGTTCTGAACAGATTACACCATCAATACATAATGAAAATTGGTTTTTATATGACGACGATTTACCTAATTCTTCATTAACAATGCTCCATACAGTTTTATTCTTGTTGTGAGCTGTATTCAAACGGTTTTCCATGTACTCATATTTGGTTTCCCTTAATAAACATCTATAATTTTTCTTTGCCTGCCTGTACTCTAGATCTAAGCTCGTGGAATTTAAGTTCACCTTTAACCAGTATAAATTTTTCAAGTCCATACTTGCTCGCTTAACTACATCAGATACCCAAGTTTTTTTACAGTTACCAATCGTGAGACGTTTTAAGGGCAACATTGATCCAGTGAATCCTGTATAATGAGCAAAAATTCCCTGAAGCACGCATCCACGTCAGAAAAACAATAAATTTCACTGAAACTCAAGTTGGAAATCAGAGTCGTGAAATCTGCAAGATTTCGTTCATGAATATTACGAACAATTTTTTGTTGCGGTTTATTATCAACCAACTTTTGATCACTGACGTTACATTCTACATAAATGGCCTTATGATCACTAATATGTGGTTCGAAAACTCGAAATTCAGAGATGGTTACATTAGAATTAGTGATGACGAATATATTACATATCTGCCATACTGAAATATCGAATTTGGTCCACGAGTGGCATTACAGGTACTACCTTTCGTGAAGCACCCTGTATAATACACTCATATATGCTAAGAACTATTATGTCATATTAATGTATATTTTTATTTTCAGGTTAGATAGGACAAGATGGCGGGTTTCGTCAGAAGGAATCTTTTGACGCTCTTAACCATAGTGGGAGTACTAGGAGGGGCAGCACTTGGTTTTCTTCTGAGACAAGTTGGATCAGGATCGGGACAATGGGACAAAAGATCTGTAATGTACCTTGCATTTCCCGGGGAGGTTTTCTTGAGGATGCTGAAATGTTTGATTATTCCGCTCTTAGTGACTTCGGTTGTTACCGCGATCGGTAGTTTGGACTTGAGTTTATCGAAAAAAATTGCGTTCAGGGCTATTGCATATTATTCGGCAACCACGGTATGTGCAGTGATATTAGGTATAATATTAGTGACAACTATAAGACCAGGAGTTGGGTTGAAACCATTAGACGATGATACTGATCAACCAAAGATGAGGCATGTCACCACACAGGATACTTTGCTAGATCTAATAAGGTAGGAACTTCAGTTGTAGAGAATTATTTTTATTTAATAACCATTCCATTGATTGTAGGTAATAACAATATTGTTTTGCAATAGTGTAAGAACACTTTCAACCAGTTTCGTTTTTGTTAAAAGAAAAATTTGCACCAAAAATAAACGGAGCATGTCCTCAGAATCCTATATCTCAAAAATTATATAAGGAAGAGGGGTCGAGTGCATTTTGTTGAGAAGGTACTTCAATTTTCCACTCGAATAATTTATTTTTAAGAAACTAGATTATTAAACATGTTGTCCCGTCACAGGGAAATTTATTATTCATTAAGCTAATTAACTTCAGTAAAATATCGGATTAGACTCAAATCCATATCGAAAGAGGGATTTCAATACGTGAATACGAATTTGGGGAACAACCCTCCATGAGTGTAACTGTGTCGAAATCATTTAGTCAAAATAGGCCGAGTTGTACTTCATTGGAAAGTTAATTTAATTATCTGAATGATTAATGCATAACTGTTAGGTCCGCTTTTTATTACGGAATTGAGTTTTTCAACTCAATTGATTCGGCGGTATTTAGGCGAAAAGATGGAAGGTAAGGGAAATCAGGGAACATTGGGTTTATTTGGTTGACCTGGCTCATCAACATTGTATATGTTTTGTGGCTCATATTCGTGTCTCCTCAAAACAGTTTGTAAATTATCATGAAAAACTTCAACATTTGTATTGTTGAACTTGTAGCTCAGGCTTCAAGCCTTAATAAAGTCGTACCAACCTTGTCTGGATTCAAGCCGTGCAAACGAAAGCATTTTCATAGAAAGAGATACGTGGCTGAGCCAGTTGGACTGGCAGCTACATTTTTTGTAAACCGTGTTTGTCTTTGGTACTGCATTCTTTCCTGGAGCAAGCTTTCCAGTTATTCACAGCATTTACCATGGAAGTATCTGCAAAAAAGAGAAAGATCAGCAACCTGCCGCCTTTGGGTCATAGATTAGAGATAACGCGTGATCTCCGTGAGGTCAATGAAGTGCGCTGCTCTCTTCTGGACGGTTTTGGGTGCAGAGCACCTGAGTCTTGAATAAAAGCATCAGCCGTGATGGAGTGAAGTGCTGTTAGCCCTGAGAAGAAAATTGAGTTTAGCAGAAGCAGATTTGGCAATGGCTGACGTGTCGTCATGCCAGAAAACTTCAGTGTTAACTGTGACGCCGAGTAAATGCATGTTCTTTTATGAGGATGATTAGAGGAGCTTCTCCAGCAGCGACTTTACTAGAGAACGTTGTTGATCGCGTATTGTTTGCGTTGAAATTGATCAAGTTCAACTGGCCTCACTCTGATACCTTCCCCAAGTCTGAATTCAGTGACATGCTCTGGCATCTTTGTCGGTATGACTCCTCAGCAGTTATAGAATGCTGACTAGAAAATGAAGACATCAGAGTACAGTCGTTCGCAAACCCAAATATTCTGTTTTCGGTAGAATGGGACAGAACATCAATCTGCAACAAAAAAAGAGTTGGTTAGAGTATGGAGCCCTGGATTACTCCTGCAATCTAACTCAACCTGAAAGTATCCACTCGTTACACCATCAACCACCACCCGAATCGATCTACTGAAGAGAAAGCTACTAATCCAACCACGCAATTTTCGGAAAGCCCATATGCAATTAGTTTATTCATCGAGGCTTCGTGCCAAATCTTGTAGAAGGTCTGTGAGATATCAAGAGCAATGTTTCTCGGTTCGCCGTGTTTTTCTATTGTTGATGTCCACAAATGCTTAACGTATGCAAAGTGGTCACCAGTTGATCGTGGTCTTTGGAAACCGTATTGTCGATCACTGATGATAATCTGAAACTCAATTTTTCCACGACTTTCGACATAATGGGCAACAATGCGATTTAATAATAAATTTGGGGTGAGCATTCTTCCCTTTCTTTGGAATCGGTTGTACTCTAGCAACTTTCCAACACTCCGGAAACGGAGTAGGTTTTCGCTCTATCAATTGTTGAGTTATCTCAAGTTTCATTCGTTGGATTTTTCTTCCAGTTTATACAGGGTGTTTCCGAATAAGATGTCATAAATGAAGGATGCGAATCCCTGAATGATTTGAGCAAGAAAGTTCGAAGAACCAATGGTCAAAAAATGCTTCGTTGCCGAGATACAGGGTGTTAAAGTTGAGAAAATTTTTCGATTTTCTCTGATAAAACCTAGACTTCTCAAGATTTCGGGCTCAAATTTTCCACATAAGCTATTAAACACAATCTGAATCACCAGGTGAGGCCAAATTTTGAAACAGTATACAGGGTGATACTTTTCATGGGCCATGTTCCATTTTACCCTCGGAACTTTTTTTGGTACGCCACTGGCACTAACAAAAATAAAATCGAATAGATCATTCAATTTGAAATTTTTTGACTCCTACATTTTGATCGTAACTATCACCGTTTCTGAGATATTAATTATTGAAAATAATCCAATAGTTTTCCCATATCGAAGCCATGGAGATATTATCTTAATAACTGATGCAATTTTTCAGGAATTGAGCTAAAATTTACATCAGATATCTCCTTATTGTATGTTTATAACAAAATGAGGCAGAAATTCCTGACAGTATACAGGGTGTTATTTTTTCACGTGCATTTTCCTCTTTTGGCCCCCTGAACTTTTTTGTGGTGCGCTACTGGTATATTCTGAAAACAGAATCAAACAGATTATTCAAAGTAAAAACTTTTCTGTTCCTTGTATTTTTCCGTATCTGCCACCATTTTCGAAAAATTAATCAACAACGCCCGAACAGGCTACCCTTTGCCTCCGTATATTTTTCGGTGCATAACTGACGTTTTCGTAATCAGAAACGGATTTTTCATTCAATTCGGATAATTTTGTGCTCATCTTGATCCTCATGTCTTTCACCGTTTTGAATTGAAAATCATCAGAATTTATCGTGTCTTCCTCATATCAGAACACGTTGGTGATTTCAAAAGGCTTAGTAGGCTCTGATACAATTTTGCAAATGAAATCATAGAAAAAAACTTGACACTTCAATGATTGTAAGTTTTGTCATTCAGTTTGTTGTACCTACATTTGAAACAGCTGTAAGTAGTAACCAATAATCTTTGAAATGGTTTTCACTAATGCAGAAATGGCCGATATACATTTCATGTACGGTATGGCTGAAGGAAACGCAGTGCACGCAAGGCGTTTGTATCAAGAACGATTCCCTAATCGAATCATTCCTGATAGGCGTACGTTTTCTGACATCCACAGAAGATTGAGAGAACGGGTACATTCAAACCGAATCATGACTTGAAAGGGGCAAATCGGACAATAAGGACCCCGGAAATCGAAGAGGCAGTCCTAAATTGTATAGATGAGGATCCTCAGCTGAGTACAAGAAAAATTGGAAGAGAGTTGAATATCTCATTTGTATTGGTCTGGAAAATTCTCCATGATTTCTTGCTTTACCCATACCATATTCAACGCGTCCAAGCTCTACTACCCCGCGGTTTTCCTCTGCGACTCAATTTCTGCCGATGGTTCCTTCATAACATTGCTCATAATCCCTTTTCGATAGCGAAATCATCTTCACAGATGAGGCGTCCTTCTCGAGAAATGCAATCAGGATCTTTATAACAATCACTATTGGACTGAAGAAAATCCCCATATGATTGAGGAATGTCACCATCAAGAACAATTTTCGGTTAATGTCTGGGTTGGAATAATTGGGGATTTCCTGATCGGGCCATTTTGTTGCCAGACAGGCTGAATGGAGCCTTATATCGCCACTTTCTAGAAGAGATTTTACCTGTGTTGCTAGAAGATGTGCCGCTGCAAACTAGAAATAGAATGTGGTTTATGCATGACGGAGCACCACCGCACTTCAGCATGGAAGCTAGAGAATATCTGAATATGACATTCAATAACCGCTGGATAGGGCGTGGTGGACCAGAAGCTTGGCCTCCAAGGTCGCCAGATTTAAACAGTTTGGATTTTTTCTTTGGGGACATCTGAAAACTTTGGTTTATAGCTCTCCGTGAATACACTTGAAGAATTGAGGAATAGAATTACAGCATCATGTGACGTCATCAGAAATACCCCAGGAATATTTCAGAGGGTGCGCACTAATATGCGGAGACGAGCAGGAGCATGTATTCTCTCAGGTGGAGGACATTTTCAACATCTTCTTTGATTTGTTCTGTTTGTTCAATTTTTGTTTTCATCATTATGAGTTTTTGTTATTGAAATCATTCGCGATTATTTATGTTGTTTATTCATTTACTTCCGATTTATACACTCAATAAAACACATTTTTGAATTCGAATTCAATGATCAGGGAAATGATATCACCCTTTATACTTTCTCATAAATCCTACCAATCTAGTGGTGCAGATCTTAAAATGTGAACTTCGTTTTAAATTCGAGCTCAAGGTCTTCACAAATTGCCGAAATAACATGAAAAATATCTTCAAGCTTTCAATACGGAAGGGACTATACGATTACTTTTCTTGATTAATATCTCGAAAATGGTGGCAGATACGGAAAAATACAAGGAACAGAAAAGTTCACTTTGAATAATCTGTTTGATTCTGTTTTCAGAATATACCAGTAGCGCACCACAAAAAAGTTCAGGGGGCAAAAAGAGGAAAATGCACGTGAAAAAATAACACCCTGTATACTGTCAGGAATTTCTGCCTCATTTTGTTATAAACATACAATAAGGAGATATCTGATGTAAATTTTAGCTCAATTCCTGAAAAATTGCATCAGTTATTAAGATAATATCTTCATGGCTTCGATATGGGAAAACTATTGGATTATTTTCAATAATTAATATCTCAGAAACGGTGATAGTTACGATCAAAATGCAAGAGTCAAAAAAATTTTAAATTGAATGATCTATTCGATTTTATTTTTTGTTAGTGCCAGTGGCGTACCAAAAAAAAGTTCCGAGGGTAAAAATGGAACATGGCCCATGAAAAAGTATCACCCTGTATACTGTTTCAAAATTTGGCCTCACCTGGTGATTCAGATTGTGTTTAATAGCTTATGTGGAAAATTTGAGCCCGAAATCTTGAGAAGTCTAGGTTTTATCGAGAGAAAATCGAAAAATTTTCTCAACTTTAACACCCTGGATCTCGGCAACGAAGCATTTTTTGACCATTGGTTCTTCGAACTTTCTTGCTCAAATCATTCAGGGATTCGCATCCTTCATTTATGACATCTTATTCGGAAACACCCTGTATAAACTCTGTTATTAACTGTGACAGCGTTTGGACAGTTATAGTGACCTAATGCTTTTATGCTGATGTTATTTTCGTGCAGTTTGGAATGTGAAGGTCCATAGCTGCAAGAATAGATTTAGGGCGGATTCAGTGCAAACATTTATTTCAGGATCAGAAAAACCGAGGTCATCTTCCTCGAAGGGGTTGGACCTCTATTTCGTAGCTGTACGAAGTTACCAGTAGCCGGAACGAGGTTGTGGTTGGAGTTGCCTAATCGTGCTGAGACCTGTGAACGGAAATCATCTTATTCTGAAACAAGAAAGAGATCGAGAATATTGGGCAAATCGGTTATATTGTCAGGAATTCGTTTGTGCCCATCGACGAGTTGAGTCAAGTTGCGGCTAATCGGAAAGGCCTCCGCTATCGTTAGAAGATCGACACAGACAACAGAGAAAGATAGTTTCGTTATATAAATAGATTTTGAACCATACTAGGCCCTTCTTTAAAATGAAGCCTTGGGTACAGTTAAAAGCCATTGAAAAATAGATAGGTGGTGTATGTTGTTGGTATTATTTGAGTTTCTGTTAGAGCTAGGACATGAGGTTGCTGGTCTACTGCACTCACATTCATGTTGGCATGTCCTAGTCCTCTTATATTGCACACCTCAATAATGCATTGGCTTCTCTCATCAGATGCTAGGAGACTCCATGTGTCCGACAGAGGACACAGGAATTGATTGTCGTGGTCCTGAGCCCCTCGAGCCCGTTCCCCCCGGAGATTCGACTGGGGATGAAGTTTACCTTTGGATAATTTCGTCCCTAGAGAGCTCATCATGTTTTATCAGAAAAATTCTTCTTACCTTGGAGACCAGGCCATCTACCAAGCATCTGAAACTTAGTCACAAATGACCAATTTATTGGGCCTATAGCATGATGTGGTGTGTATGACCGTCTGCCACCTTATATTACGTATTACGGCACCAAATACAAATCAGCATTCATATAATGAATTATGCAATGTTAAATATAATCAAATTAACATATTTTTTCCATGAAAGCAGAGCAACACAATAGTCACTACTTTCGAAAGATATGACATAATCACATGAAACTTTCCGGTTACATAATTTTGGTATTTTGGACCGAGATTCTTCTATTGAATGCCAAAGCATCAAGAAAAGGCTAATTTCACTCTATTCAATAAATCCCCAGAGACAAAAACTATATCTTATATTAACATCGATTGAATCTAGTAATCGATGCTGATGATGCACTTGGTGTGAAAAACGTTTTCATAACATACTATATAGAGAATTTTTCAATATTTTCCACAATTATAATGAGTAGAAGGCAGCACTTAGCAAGGCTATTTTCATCTATTGATATTATTTGAATAATTCATATAAAATCAAGTCTCCCCTACTATACAAATTGTGGTTATCTCCCTCCGTAGGTAAGTCAGTAAATGTACTGACTCGCAAGCCGAGGGCCTAGGTTCGAATACCAGGTAAGACATAAAAATTACATTGAAGAGATTGGATACATAAGATGAAATGGTGTTCATGCGCAGACCTCCAAGAAGTTCACATGAAGTTCTAGATTTGAACGAGTCACGCATTGCATTCTACATTAAAGTTGGAAAATATATATCGTTGTTGATTATCTTGCTTCGACGTTTCTCTTAGTATCCTCTATTGAATCAACGCTGACACTAATCCATTCTCTTGTCTTCATACCAACCAGAAATTGTTAACTTATGTAGGACTTTTTGTTGTAGTCAATATATATATATATATATATATATATATATATATATATATATATATATATATATATATATATATATATATATATAAACAGGTAGCAGGCGGTCTCACCCCACCTGTAGGTCCCGTGACTGAGTTTCGGAATCTAGCGGATGGTCCGGTTTCCAGGTTGGGAAGGATTGGCAACGGAGCATGTTGAGCTCTTCTGGCACAAAACCATCGGGAGTTAAAATAGTCTCCCTTTCGGATCTCCGGGGGGACTGCCTCGGGGGGTTCACGATGCGGGTAAGTCGAGTACTCCTCCGGTGAATTCACTACTTCATCCACGTTCTAGAAAAGAAAGCAAACTCTTGATAGAGTTCTGCAATATCAGAGGACTGGAGCACAACAACGTGAATGTCGATGCAGTCCACCAGCATGCAAAACGCACAACCCCATGTGCTGGCCCTAACCGAAACCTAATTGAGTCAAACAACGTATTTACGTTTCAATGGGTATGAGTTACATACGCCATTTAGGTTTAAAGTACGACACTTTCGACCTTGCGTGGTTTGAAATCTGTTTGCAGGATAAAACACTGTTTTTATGCTGTCTATATCCCTCGCCAAACGATATTCACTTCTCTAGACTGTTTCATTATTTAGGTGATAAGGTGGATTGGATTTAGACACATCATCCGACAGCTGAGGTCATTGTACTGGGTGACTTCAACGTTTACAACATCAACTGGCTCCGCCACTCCAATAGAACAAATGGAACGGGAAGACAGGCTGAAACTTTCGCAAAAGCCATAATCTAACGTAGCTAGTCGACGAACCGACAACAATACCTGATCACCCAACTGACTTCCCGCACATTTTGGATCTCAGCACCGCTAGGTAATTCAGACCACAACCTTATATCTGTTACTGGAACCATTGTGCTGCCGCTAAACCAAGAACCTAAACCACCCAGAAGTGGCACTATAACCGTGCTAATAGGGATGAGCTGCGTGAATCCTTTTCGTGCTTCCCATTCAGTGATATTTGCCTTTCAGATTCTGACATCAATGTGTGCATTGAATCTGTTACAGAAATCATTCATGCAGGAATGAATCTCTACATCTCTCCTTCCATGGAAAGAACAATAGCACAAAAGCCATGGTTCAACAAAAACTGCAAAAGAGCCTCTGCAGCAAAGAGCAGAGCTTACAAGTCATGGAAGATAAATCCAACAGAGGAAACAAGAACAACCTCGTACGAATACGGAACGTATGACAACTGCAAGAGCAAAGTCCAATTTCAACGAAGAGGTAATTGATAAACTCCTTGAACAGGAAAGCACGACTAGACAATTCTGATCTATGGCAAAATCTGTCAGTGCCAATTTCTGCAAATCTGCATTTGCGCCTCTTGTTAGAGGAAACGGAAGTAAGGCATCAACTCCGAAAGAGAAAGCCGATCTCTTTGCTCTCTTGTTCTCAAAGAATTCTGTGCTAGATTCATCTAACGTAATATCACCGAACATTCCACTTTCAAATTCTTCCATGGCAGAAATCAACTTCAGAGTCGGTACTGTGAGACGGGCTCTCGACCAGCTGAACTGCAAGAACGCAGTTGATCTAGACGAAATACCGCCAATCATCCTGAGAAAGTGTGCTCCCGAACTGTCACCCATTCTCAACCGTCTGTTCAGATTTCGTACGAAAGACAGACTTTTCCGAGAAGCTGGAAAGTAGCGAGAATTACACCGATCCTAAAGAAAGGAAAGAAGTCCTTACCCAAAACAACCGCCCTGTTCCAATTCCTCCCATTATGTCCAAAGTGATGGAGAGAGTCATAAATAATGAACTCATCAAATATCTTGAGTTGCAGGGAATAATTAACGACCGCCAGTATGGTTTTCGAAGGCAAGGATCGACAGGAGATCTGCTCGCCTACGACACGAATGTTTGTACATCAACGATCGATAGAGTTTGGCATGCAGCTTTGTTGAATGAACTTGCTGCATATATGCTTCCCGAAAAATTTCGTGGTTGGATAAGTAGCTGTCTTCCAAATAGATCAATACAAGTTGTGGTCGACGGTATAACATTTGATTATTTCAGGTTGCAGGCAGGAGTACATGAGGGATCCATTCTTTCGCCAACCTTGTTTCTATTGCAGATAAACGATCTTATGTCATCTACAGAGAACAAGATCTTCGGTTTTGCAGATGATTGTGCCCTGGTTTCGTCTTTCAGTAGTCTGCGGCTTATTACAACTGCGAAATCTCAGCGTCAGAGATGTCAACAAATTAATAACTCAAACTCTGACTTACAGAGGATATCTGTGTGGGGTCAGTTGAACCTGGTGAGCTTCAACGCGAGCAAGACGCAAGACACTACGGTTTTTAAAGCTCTTCGCTGGAGAACCTCATGTAATAATGCAAGGCCAACAAATTGCATCCAAATATTCGATGCACTTTCTCGGAATAACGGTCAACTTCAAGTTTTGCTTGCATGAACATGTATCAGCAATAGCTAAGTCGGCATCAGCTACACTTAGTTTTCTTTTCAGAGCCAATCGATACTTCACAATATATATGTACTATATCTACCAAGATATTCATTTCCGATCAAAACGCAAAAACAGGTCAATTTTTGTTTCAACGGGGACATCTTTTGGGATACAATACTTGCCTGAAATATCAACCCCCTAAGCGGGGGATGCAATCCTTGAACATTCTGAATTGGGAAGATGGGTCGAGTGATGACACAAAAGAAAGGTGGTATCTTGGTTTACATTGCCTTGAACGAATTTCCATTTTTTATTGAAAACTGTGAAAGATACAGGGTGAGCAACTGATAGATAGGGAAGACTATTTCCCTGGAGCAGGGGTGACAACCCTTGAAAATTTGGAAGAGGGTAGATGGGTCGAGTGATAACTCGAATTAAAGGTATTATCTTTGTCTGCATTCCCGTGAAAGAATTTTCATTTTTGATTGAAAACTGAAGAAGAAACAGGGTGAGTCACTGAAAAATAGAGAAGACTATCGCCCCAAGTCTATTGGAGTATTTGTGCGAAAAACTGGAATAGATTCATTTAGATCAAAGACGACATCCTTTGATCTGAAATGAATCTGTTCCATTTTTTTGCACTAATACTTGAATAGCTCAGTGCGATAGATAGTCTCCTCTATTTTTCAGTAGCTCACTCTGTATCTTCTACAGTTTTCAATCAAAAATGAAAATTCGTTGACATGGATGCAGACAAAGATAATACCTTTCTTTCGAGGTATCACTCGACCCATCTACCCTCTTCCAAATTCTCAAGGGTGGTCACCCCTGCTCAAGGTGTTGAAATTCGAGATGAGGATGGTACTTGATGATGACTGCCATTGATCAGCATGGATCTGTTCCATTTTACTTCGCTGAAACTTGAATAGTCTCAGTGAAATAGTCTTTCCTATCTTTCAGTTGCTCACCCTGTATCTTTTACAGTTTTCAATTAAAAATTGAGATTCGTTCAAGGCGGTGTAGACAAAGATACCACCTTTCTTTTGAGCCATCACTCGACCCATCTTCCCAATTCAAAATGTTCAAGGATTCCAACCCCCGCTTAGGGGGTTGACATTTCAGGCAAGTTTTGTGATCCAAAAGATGCCCTCCTTGAAACAAAAATTACCTGTCTTTGCGTTTAGATCAGAAATATATATAATATTTATCAAATGAAAATATTTCTGGAAATGGAGTTCCTAAAATTGATATTTTAACTGATTATTGGTCTTCAATTTGGGCAGTGCCAAGACAACATAATTCCAATGCAAGTTGGATTTTAAATGAAAGGTCTCGATTTTCTAAAATAGAATGCATGCAATTTGAAAAATTTTTCAAACGAAGATATAACATCAGTTATTAAACACACAAAAATTGGAAATCTCCAGGTGTTGATGGTATTCATAACTTTTGGTTCAAGAAATTCTCTTGCGTTCATGAAAAATTGGCTGATATTTTTTCATATATAATAAGAACCCTCAGCTACTCCTTTATTTTTCACACAAGGAATTACTTATTTAAAACCGAAAGTGATAATACTATTGATCCGTCTCAATATAGACCAATTACTTGCCTTCCAACAATATATAAAATTCTAACTGCATGTATTACCCAAAAATTTATGCGCATTTGGAAATTATAATATTCTTTCCGAACATCAAAAGGATGTAGAAAAAACACCTTGGTACTAAAGAGCAACTTGTAATTGATTCTGTTGCTTTGAATCAAGCTCAAACTAAGAAGAAATATTCATACAGCCTTCATTGATTGCAAAAGGCTTTTGACAGTTCTCCCATTCATGGCTTCAAGAAATTTTGAAATTTATAAAATTGATAAGACACTTCGTCATTTTCTTGAATTCGTAATGAAAAAATTGGAGAACCAATCTTCATTTAAATATTTCAAAACAATCGTTAAAATCCGAAGTAATTCCAATCAAAGAGGCATTTTTCAAGGTGATTCTTTAAGTGCTCTTTGGTTTTGTCTTTGCCTCAATCCATTATCTCATGAATTAAATGCTACTAGTTTCGGCTTCAAAATAAAGAGTTTATTAACTGAATTCAAATTAAGTCACTTAATTTATTTAGATGATATTAAATTATACCCGAACCAGATCTCATTTAAAAGTCTACTTGAGATTACTTTCAACTATTCCAATGATATTCATATAAATTTGGGCTTCAAAATGTAAAAATCTTTCTATTGAAAAAGGAAAGATCACCTCTAATTATATAAAGATTTCCAATATCGAAATCGAGCCAATGCATCAAGGAGATACATATAAATATCTTGGATTTTGTCAAGAGAAGACAATTAACCATAGCAGCACTAAAGAAATTATTAGAAGTTCATATTACAAAAGACTAAGAATTATCATCAAGAGTTATTTAACTAGTGAAAACCTTTTCAGAGCTATCAACTCTATGCTGTTCCTATTCTTACATCTTCTTTTGGAATTATTAAATGGTCTAAAACTGATCTAAATGAATTACAATGTCAAACGAGGAAAATGCTCTGTAAATATCATAAGCACCACCCAAAGTCAGCTGTTCAGAGAGTTACACTACCTAGACATCTTGGAGGTCGTGGATTAATTGATTTGAATAATCTTCATAGTAAACAGATTTTTCATCTACGTTCCCATTTTCATGATAAACAGAGAACATCTAAATTACATGATATTGTTGTTGCTTCAGATTATAATCTTACACCTCTGAACTTGACAATGCAAAGGTAGATTTGATATATTTGATGATAATTCTAAAAGAAAAGTTGGATGCAGAAGGAATTACACGGAAAGCACCCTAAGAATTGAAAAATGATTATATTGATGAAATTGCATCGAATAAATGGTTAGTATCTGGAGAATTGTTTGCTGAAACAGAAGGTTTGGCAATTGCGATCCAGGACCAGGTTGTTTTACAAGGAATTATAGAAAACATATCATCAAACAAAATATAGATGATTCTTGCCGTAGATGTTTCTGTTCTTCAGAAACAGTTTTTCATATATTATCATCTTGCTCAGTCCTTGCTTCAACAGATTATTTAGAAAGACATAATGCCGTCGCTAATATTATTCACTTCAATCTAGGAATTAAACATGACCTAATTCCCAAAAAGAAAAAAATTTCAAAAATATGAACCTGAGATTATTTGTGAAAATGACAAATATATATATATATATATATATATATATATATATATATATATATATATATATATATATATATATATATATATATATATATATATATATATATATATATATATATATATATATATATATATATATATATAATCTGTCAGGTCTGACAAAATATGACAATTATTTTTTCTTCTATACTACAATTCACGAACGCTTGAATATGAGAAGTAAAACTAAGTGTAGAACACTTCAGCGTAATAATTGTTTATAAAATTTTCGAATACACTCATTATTAAGAGAATGACTCGCTGAGTAATAAGAATACTACAAATACAATTTCAATTGAACTTGTAAGGTGTTTCTACATATTTGCCCAACACATAAGTTACTGTGGTATCCCCGTCTTGGAGAGTTTTCATAGTGAATTCCAATAAGAAATTCCGTAAAAATATCGATATTAGCACATTAACATTCCTACCACTTCTGTCGAACATTTTCTGAATTAAATTTATTTTCAATCGTTATGTAGAAATATAGTCCCTCTATATTACGATGTAATGATAACACTGGGGTCAAGTAAATAATACATCTGTTTATCGTAGAAAATGACGTAATACTTCATCAGAATAATTGGTTCAAATATATGAGTTAAAACAAGATATAATCTTTACTTCTTCATGCTGAATGCTAAACTGCTCTCGTCTAGATGCGGAAACTATGAATAGTTTTTTGAGTTTTGGGGTTGTTTCGGCGAATCTTCGTTGATAGTTTAGAGACGAGTAGATAAAATAGACATAATTTCAATATAATTGAATATGAAGCTCGGTCAAATTATCACAACAATAGGTAAAAGTTGCAAAATATAGTTCTCTGTTTTTTCTAGCTGAACAGGTAGGTTTATCAAGTCGGTAGAACTGAAATTGTAATCCATGGAATTGTTTTCCTACTTCTTTTCCTAAGAATGACCATTTTTCAAATGAGAATGATTTTTTAAAAGTTTGAGAGCACATGTTCTACATTATACAAGGAGCTTCGTAATTTTAATGAAATTATGTTATTTCGGAGGTTGCTCAGGAACACAAATATTTTAATCAAAGCATACCTATCAGTTTATAGATTTTTGGAAGTATCAAGAAAAATAAAATGAATAATGGAGAAGTGACAGACATAATAAAATGTTATTTTTTTATTCAAGTTAACGTCTCTCAACATCTAATGTTATTGACACAGGTACAATATGATACAATTTGAATGAGGTTAACTAATGAATAAATACATATATAGAAAGTTTATATAGGGACGTAGATTTCAGAAAATGTATGAGGTTTCGGTGTTGTTTGTCTTGGAAAAGGATGTCGAAGAGGTTGTTATCCAGTGCAGCATTGGATCTCACCTCTTGGTATTTGGTACATTCAATTATGATATGTGCGACAGTGAGAGAGACCCCAATGCAGGTATCGCATTGTGAAGGTTTTCCGGAAGACATGAGGCACCCATGCGTGAAGAGTATATGTCCGATCCTGAGTCTGTGGATGACAATGCAATCTTCGCGTGTGGCACTTAGCGTTTTTCTTATTCATAGTATGTAGTTGACTACATATTGTGTATATTGGAACTGATAATATTCCACTGCACTTGTCATTTGTTCCGGAGGTTTTTCTGTAGATGCGCTTTTATGTCTTGTTTTAGGTGTAGGTTCACTATCGGTTGATTTCCTTTCGTGGCGTCCTTAACAACGAGATCAGCTTTTTCATTTCCCTCAATACCCACGTGCGCCGGTGCCCAGGTGATCGTTATAAAGATATCTCAGCATCATGACATAGTTCTTTCATGTCTTGGATAATTTTGTGTGATGTACAAGGATTTTTGATAGCTTCAAGAGAAGACAAAGAGTCGGAGCATATTGAAATTTTTTGAAAGGTATGGTTAGATGAACATATGTAGTGAAGGGATTTGTAAATTGAATATAACTATCCTGTGAGAATGCTGCAGTTTTGAGATAACCTGTGTGCACTCAATGTGGTGTCGAAAGGAGTGACCGAGCATCCGACTCCATCCGCACTTTTGGAGATACTCATGTGAACCTGAGTTAATCAATTCAGAAAACTTCTATCTGAGGACTGAGTGAGGTATTTATTCCTCGGCATATTTGCTTAGAGATGTATTTATGAAAGGGAGCATTTTCAACCATGATAGAGCCTTAAAGTAAAATATTGGATTTGGGAGAAACGTGTCATCATTTCGAGAAGGTTTTCATAGATTGGTGATAGTGGTAGGGTGTTCCAAGGGGTATTTCGAGGTTGTGCATTTTTTTAAATATTGCTTGTCGGGTTATGGGGATTGGCAGAAGCCCTTGAGAAGTACTGGTCTAGAAGAAAATCGCGCCTGACATACATAGAGGGTTCATTGGCTTCAAAGGAGATACTGTCTGCTGGACTAGAGCGAAAAGTGCCAGAAGAAATTTTAACTGATGAATTTTGCACTACATTTAGAGTAGAATAGACGGTGAAGCCGACATGTACACAATGCTACCATAATTTTTATCAAATTGATTGATAAGAGGTTTACACGTGTTTCGGAAGATCTTTTCTGATTTGAATTTTTAGTTCAGTTCAGAGTGATTGATGATCGAACTGTGATTTGGCTTAGATTTTTTTTCAATTGTGCAAGAGGTATCGCAAATATTTGCGTAATTGTGAATTGGTATCTCCATTTCTCGTGGTTATAATATAAAAAGATGTGATAAATACATTGTTATCTCCCTACCGGCTGTACCGATCGCTTTTTTTGGCCGACGCTTACGCCTGTGAACTGACATAGCGTTCTCTGTCTTGAGTCTCTGCTGTCCCTGTTCTTATTAGCAGTAGCGTCATAGTCAAATTGCGCAGCATTGCCACTTCCAGCAAAATGTCCCAGGTATGTGAAACTTGTAACGAAAAACTCGGTAAAAAGGGGTACAAAATACAATGTCAGGATTGTGAATTATGGTATCACAAAATTTGCATTGATATCGGGCATGATGAATTCGAGAGATTGAAGAGAGGAGATATGCAGTGGCGGTGCAGTCCTTGTCGAAAGTACTATGCCTCAAACGCAGCTTCTGTGGAGTCCGATGTTTTAAATAATTCCCTAATCACTTTGAAGGATGTAAAATTGAACAGTATAGAGAAAATGTATAGTAGCCTACTGGAACGATTTGATGAGCAAGTTAAAGTCAATGAGTCACTTGCATCGGAACTAGGTGCAGTTAAAGAGGAATAAGTGCTGTTGAAAAACAAGGAAACTGACTGCTCGGAGGAAATTGTGAATGAAATGAAAGATAGAATGTCACGATCTAGAAATTTATTGATTTTTAACTTGAGTGAATCTTAGAGTGGAAAACTGATGTGATGTTGAGGAGGTATTGGAGATTGTGGCCCTGGCAGGAATAGAAACTGTGAGGGTGGTATGTTTGGGGAGGAAGGGATCGGCAAATCGCCCAACTAAGATTATATTCAGTAATTCAGAAGCATACGGACCTGAAGTAGAGGTCGACAATCATTAATGCCTATAAAAAAATAAAATTTCATTGTGTGCGGATCAAACAGCTAGACAGAGAAACTTCTTTGCTAATGTTCGGAGTGAACTGAACCGGCGTCAACAATCTGGTGAGGAGAACTTAACGCTTAAGTTTTTAAAGGGTATACCTACAATTGTGAGAAACAGAAACAAAAAACTGAACTCTCCTCCTTTATGTCTATCGTTATATTATCAAAATATGGGTGGTATTAGAACCAAAATACAGAGTATATATCAATCTTTAGAAAGTTGCACTTACGATGTCTTAATTTTCAGTGAAACTTGGCTGAATGAAAATTATTCCGACTAGAAATATGCTATGATACTTTTAATATATCTAGAATGGATAGGTGTATTATTACTATCTCGAAGTCTAGGGGTGGTGGCGTTATGATTTTCATGAGATCTGCACTCAATGCATTCCCGAATGTCGAACACCTTTTTTTACTGGTTTCAATGGGTTCTAACAAATTCATAGTTAGTAGTTCATACAAACCACCTAATTCTACTGAAGAAGTATATATGTCACATGGACTAGCGATTGAAGAAACTTCACTACATTATCCAAATTTAAAAATGTATCTATGTGGTGACTATAATTCGCCCAACGCGAAGTGGACAAATGGTGTTTTTTTTGTTGTGTGATACCGCAAGTTGTGCCTCAGTTTTCAGCGACTCTGTTGAGTTGGTTAATCTTTCTCAGGTGTGTAGTATCCCTAACAGCCGCGATGTATTTTTGGATTTGATCTTCACAAATGACTCTAGTGTTAGTGTTTCGCTGGCAACTGATTTATCACAATCGAAAAGTACTCACCATACTGCTCTTCAATTTGATGTTTCACAAGGTATGAATGATGGGGTTGTTATATCAGATATTAGTGAGCAACGTTTCGATTTTTGTCGGGGTACCAACTATAGATCCTTCAGATTATGATGCGTTTAGTAAACCTCGCTCGGATTGTCAGCTTTTGTCGAACACTCTTTACAATAATTACACGCTTAGCATTGAAAGAAATATCCATTCGGACCCGCAAAGTTTTTGGAAACATATTAACACAAAATTAAATAATTTCGACCTTCCAAATCACATGGAATTAAATGATTAAGTACCTCTGATGGAGGGGAGATTGTCAATATGTTTGCTGATTTTTTCTCTACAGTATATAGTGCGGAAGTTATTGTACCACCAGAAATAATATATGATCAAGCTGTAAACATTGACTCATGTCAGTTTTCTCCAACTGAAATCTTCGAATTGACTTCGAGTCTGAAATCTAAGCTATGTGTTGGTCCGGATGGTGTACCTAATTATGTTCTTGAAAAGTGTGTAAGCACTCTATCTGGTTCTATTAGTTCAATGTTCAATTTATCTCTAAAGTCGGGAAGTTTCCCAGCCTTTTGGAAACAAAGTTTTATTGTTCCCATTCATAAGTCTGGCCAGAAAACACTTGTCAACAATGACAGGGGTATATCTATTCAATCTGTTATTCCTAAAATGCTGGATAGTCTGGTATGTAGTTATTTATCTTGAAAGTGTTGCTGCATTATCATTAATGAACAACATGGATTCTTTAACTTACGGTCCACAATTTCTAACTTAGTCTTATATATTAATAACATTGTTGATTGTTTTGAAGCGGGTTAGGTTAGGTTAGGTTAGTTTGATGTCATATATACAGATTTTTCGAAGGCATTTGACAGGGTCAATCACAACTTGTTAATAGCCAAGATGGGTGCTCTTGGTGTTTCGGGATCACTTCTTTCTTGCTTAAATACAAACATTTTCGTTCTAAAGCGATTTCACTGACGTCCAGTGTACCACAGGGTTCCCATCTTGGCCCAATTTTGTTTAACCTTTTCATTAATGACATCAAATGTACCTTGGGTACTGGATTTTTATTATTTGCGGATGATATGATGTTGTTTCGAGTTATCAGAGATATAACTGATGTACAATATTTGCAGCGTCGAGTTGATTTTTTGATGAATTGGACTTATGCTAATAGTGTCAAGTTATCACTTTTCATCGTTCTAATTCTGCGGATATACACCAATATTTTTTCAATGATAGAGAGTTGTCGCGTGTTGATTTTGTTCGGGATTTGGGTATAACACTTGATAGGCAGTTGAATTTCAAAGAATATATAAGAATTATAACATCTAAGGCTAACCGGATGCTGGGGTTCATTGTTCGACATTCCGTGGGATTTACTGCTGACACCTTTAGACTCCTGTACATCTCGTTAGTACAATCTAATTTAGAATATGAAACCTGTGTATGGTCTCCTTTTCATTTTTGTGATATAGATTGTTTAGAGAGGAGAGGGTTCAGCGTAAATTTTTGAGATATCTGTCATTCAGGTATGATCGTCGAATTGTAAGCCTCGATGTCTTGCGTGTTTTTTATGGCTTAGAGCTTCTTCAAATTTGGAGACAGGTCTTTGATTTATCTTTCTTTTATAAGATCATAAATGAACTGTTGAGTTGCCCAGATCTCCTGGGGATAATCAACTTCAGTCTGCCTTTAGGGATTACTCGACACACTCCTCTGTTCTGACCTAAACGTTGTAGATATAATTATAGTTCAAATTCATATGTTAGCCGCACTGTATCTATGGTTAATGATCTTGGCGGGCGCCTCGAATTTTTCGGTGTTTCGTATTCATGTTTTAAGTCAAAACCAAAAGCATTAATGAGTACTTTGTAATCAATAGAATATGTTTTTAAGTTTAAAAGGGGGTTGCCCGTTTACATTCATTCATTGATATCAACAATTGTATGAAATGAATAAAATAAAAATAATCTATTATTGTCCTGTATATGCGAAGTAAAACTTCGTCTTCTGTACCCCATTGATGATGGGAAAGAGTCTTTAGGATATTCATGCTCCTTAGACACTTACCTTTCAGTTCTGTTATATGTTTCTTTCAGGTAAGACGACTGTCAAAAACAAAGCCAAAAGTTGACGTTTTTCAAAGGAATGTTCCTAAGTGTGATGTGTGGTTCTTGATAGTTGGTGTATCTTGAATTTCACAAACTTGGATTTAGTTGCTGAGAACATGAGTTCAGTTTCTCCTGAACAATCAGTAACTGCATTAATAGCTTTTTGTAATAAGTTGCAGGTGCTTTCAGTATTCTTGCCATGACAGAATGGGATGAGGTCATCGGCATAAAGAGCATACTTCACAGGTTTTTGGGCAGAAAGACATATGCTATTTTTAGTTAGTATGAAGAAGCTTGAGCTAGTCTATTTCTGATCGAGAAAATGTTCGATAGTTCCGCATTGATTCCGACTTTTTGTTCTATCAGTCAAAAAGTGTTCGATGAAATGGAAGATATTTCCACTAAGACCAATATCTTCAAGTTTTTTGAGAATGATATATTTTCTAATATTATTGAAGGCATTTATGATGTCCAGGATTATTGCTATCAGATCCGGTCTATTTGCAAATGCTGAGGCGATTTTTATTTGTAGAGTTACAAGGTTGTCCAAGGTATATCTGTTTGATCTGAAGCCTGATTGTTCTTCAATAAGTATATTTCTACTTTCCAAATACCATATTAATCGTTTGTTAATCATTCTTTCAAGCAGCTTGCCTAATATGCTTGTTAGAGAGATTGGCCTGAGAGAAGTTGCACTTTTCTGAGGAAAACTGTCTTTCCTGATGGGAAAGATAACGGATTTTCTCCAGATTACTGGGAAAACATACGTGCTCTATATTCTGTTGTATAACTCGAGGAGTTTAATTAGACGCGATATGCGAAGGTTTTTTTATAAAAATATTTGGCTTGCTCCTGCAACTGAGCTTTTAAGGGAAGATAATGGTAAAGTTAACTCTTCTAATGTGAATGGATGATTTATTGGATGGACGAAATTATCTTCTGGAAAGTGTATAACTAAAGGGTTCTCTGGAGCGTTTCGGTTGCCACTGCAGATTTTAGCGACGAAAAACTGTTTGCTATTTCCAAATTATCGTTAATGATTCCGCTGCAACGCTGTAATTTTGAAGGTATTTATTCCTTTCTTTTGCCTGATTTTATTCCAATATTGGCTGGAGGAGTATCTTTCGTCAGTGTACTTGTATATTTCTGCCTTGCTTCTTTTCTACTCTTCTTCAAAAATCTCTTAGATATTGCTTTGAGCCGCCTGAAATTAACTAGATCGAGTCCTGCGACAGCTTTGGCTGTCTGTTAATTCCACCAAGGTACATATTTTTTGTTTAGAGTGGGTTAAATGTTGTGACGTATTTTTCAGCAGCCTGAATCAAGCAATTTGTAAAAGCGTTAGTTGCTTCGTCGATACTACAACCGATTTCTATTTCGTTTAGTAATTCTTCAGAATAAAGACTGAAGTTTCCCCAATCTGCTTTATTGATTCTAAATTTTTTTATATTAGCAGTTGGTTTGTTTGATATAATAATGGGATAATGATAACTGTCGTATAGGCTGTCTATTGTATTCCAGGTGATTTTTGAGGATGTTAGTGGATTCCTCAGAATGAGATCTATATTTGAAAAATTGCCAGACGGAATGTTGAAATGTGTAGTTCTTCCTGTATTCAAAAGTAGTGAATCCGAGTTTTCTCCCTTTTTTTCAATTAATCGACCCCTACTTAACGTAATGGAAGAACCAAACATTATATTGTGTTCATTAAAGTCGCCTACTAGTATAAATGGTCTAGGTAGTTGATTGATTAGATCTGACAATTCGGTATCTCTTAAATTGTATGATTGAGGTATATAAATATTGTAAATCACTATTTTTTGAGGACACCATGCTTGGATCGCTTTTGCTTCTAAGTCAGTGTTTAGGAAAATTTGTTACAATCTGAAGAAATGAAGATTGATGCTCCTCCACTTGCTCTCTCACAGTTTAATCTTAGGTGGTGATAGCCTATGTAATTTTTTTAGTTATCGTTTATGCGAGTCTTTGAAATTCGTTTCCTGCAGACACAGAATATCTGGTGAGAAGTCTGAAATACATTGTAGGATGCGTTCTAGGCAAGAGTAGAACCCGTCATAATTCCATCGGATAATATTGAAGACATCATCATGAAGATATATTGGATGTTTTAGAGCAGTCTGATTGAAGGCCCTCATCTGCTTCCTCAAATGTTTGAGATGGGACACTTGCTATACTATCAGTTTATATAGCGTCACTTTAGATTTTCTTCATTAATCTGGGAATTTGTTCTTAACAGATCTTGCGGTTAGGAAAGGGTAAATTGGGGTACATGTTTTCTATCAGTGATTTTACATCACTGGAAGATTTGGGAGCTTCTTGCTAAGGTTCGCTATTGCAAAATGTGTTTTCGAGAAAAACGATAAAATTTACGATTGAAAGAGCGTATGAGTCTGGAGATTTGTCGTATGCCTTTTGAATACTTTCTTTTGTTTCATTCGATAAGATTTGTTAGTTTGTTTTTCGTTTCTTTTTACTGGCTTATATTTTGTTTTATGTGAAATTGACTACCTGATTGAGAGGCTGAAGGTGGATGTATAAAATCTGAAGTATAAGTATTAGGGTCATTAGGTTCAGATAAGCTGTATGATCTTTATTGGACATTGATTTAGATCGTGGCCTTTTGTAAGTGTGAGTTATTGGATCAATTTGTGATTGTTGCGGGTCTGGTTGAGATGATGAGGTATCATTAGTGCGGGATGTTTGTTTTTCTTTAGGTTCAATTATATTAAGTGCTGTGATTGAGATATTTGGGCCAGTGTTAGCTACATGGCCCGTTTGTTTGCAATTGAAACATTTCATTCTGTCATTGGATATAACGATTCTGTGATCATTTCCATCCTAATTTATTAATGTAGATGATTGTAATTCATAATTTTCAGATCGGTCTGTCGTCTGAAGTTGAAAACATGACTTTACTCATCTCCCGGAATACCCGCTCTCACTAAGGAAATCGGAGTTGCGAGTTGTAATCCGAGGGATTTTTAGGAGTTTTCGACTATATCGTGTGAAATAGAAGGTGGTACATTGGATATAAGAATCCTTTTCGTTGAAGAGACCAGTCTTAGTAACGAAACCGTTATGTTTTGAATAACAATAGAGGGGTGAGATGCAATCAGCTCATCAACAGCTTTTGACCTGCAAAGATATACAGTAGAATCCGGTTATAACGACGGCCAAGTGACCGATGATATTACTTCGTACTAACCGCAAGTCGTACAAAAATAACAGTTTATTAAAAATTTCTATTAATTTCAAATAATTACTCATATAACGTACATACACATTAATATCAAACATTCAACATTTTCAAACATTAAAACGATTTTACATTTAAATCAAAATATTTATTGAAGAATGTGCGCGTATCTGTCTATATAACTAACAACGAATATCTAGTGCAAAAACTGTAATTTTTTATTGTTTTCGATTTTTATTTATATAGTAAGAAGTACGGACTGCATTATGCAAACGAGACATAATACTTTTCATATTGTCATCATCGAAATTAGAATGCACAAATAGATTCAGTACTTCTGCTTTTATAGCTTCAGATACACTCGGAGTAGTACAATTTTATTCTGGGCCGTCGTCGATATCTTTATCGTCGCTATCTTGGCTGTGGACGATAATATTTTGTAGAATATTTTCGTCAGTTGGCTCCTCACACGTAGCGATATCATCATCAACAGAAGAATATTGTTCAAGTTTTTCATTTTCTATGGGCAGTTCTTCCTTCAGAGCTCGTGCCCAGACAGAGAGCGGCACATCATCATCATCGTTGTTGTCAGCAACACTGATACTGTCTGCAATACCAGGACCATCTCGGACAAATCCAGCATGTTTATAACAGTTGAAAATCGTCGTTGACTTAAGCTTGTTCCAGGCGTCGTAAATCATTAAAATGGCATCCAGTATTGCGATCTTCGGATGTTTGCTGGTGTCTTCATTTGCATCAAGACTGGCGACAAGTTTTAGAATCAAGGTTTTGCGAAAATTTGATTTTAACGCTCGAATTATTCCCTGGTCCATAGGTTGTAATACAGATGTTGTATTAGGCGACAGGAAAATGAGAGTTATGCTTTTCAAGTCGCAGATTGAGGGATGAAATGGACAATTGTCAACCAGAAGCAGGATCTTTTTCTTCGCTTTAGTTAGTTCACGGTCCCCATTGCGTATCCATTTAATAAAAATATCAGATGTCATCCAGGCCTTGCGATTGCTCTTATAATCTACCGGCAGAGATCGCACATTTTCAAAACATCTTGGGTTCTTGAACTTTCCGATAATTAATAACTTCTTTTTTATCGTTCCACTCATGTTAACAGCAACCATCACCGTCATCATGAAATTTTGCGCGCAAATTGGGTCAAACTTTGCTTCGCCACTCGGTCACATCGCTCTGTTTAATCGACAAAGACTCTCCAGCAATTTTTCCCCCGACAATATTGTGTCTATTCTTGAAACGGTTAATCCAACTGGCCGAACAATCAGAATTTGCAATATTCTGCTCTTTAGCAAAAAAATTTATTTTTTCTTGAAGCATAGGTCCATTTACGGGTATTCACCGATTATGTTACAGCTCAAACCATTGTAAAAGTGCCAAGTCAACTTGTTCATGACACGATACCCTCACGCGTTTAGGTTTTAAAACGTCGCCTTAAATAAAGGTTCTATCTTGTGTTTGTTTTTCTTAATTGTGGATATTGTCGAATGACTTACATCGAACTCCTTCGCAATCGTTACATACGACTCACCGGCTTCTAAACGTTGTATTATAATACTTTTTTCTTCAAAGGAGAAACTTTTTCGTTTTATAGAAGCCATTTTTATACGCACTATTGTCATTCATCACTCGCAAATTATGCACTGATATGAAATAAATAGTCGCGTCCGATAGTCTCCCACCTATGACTTGTTTATTTGTTAACACGTCAACGCTTGTCGTCGTTGTAACTGGACAATTTTTTGTGTAATTTCGTCGTTAAAAGCGGTCGGTCGTTGTGAACGGAGTCGTATAAAACTAATGTATTTTCGATAGCGGCTGATATTGACCAAACATATGTCTATAATTACGTTGCTAAAAACGGTTGGTTGTTTTATGCGAAGTCGTACTAAACGGACTACAGTGTATACAAATTCTGTTGTTGGATATTATGGAGGCAAACATAATATTTTTGGCTCCAACCAGATCACCGATTTGTTTAGACATATAAGAAGTATGATTGTTGAATTATTTTTCTGCTGGTTTTCTTTTTCCAATGTTACAGATTCCTGTCCCAAACCTCCTTCCTTTCACCCTTTTCCTCGTTTGGAAATCATGGAATGCAAGAGAGAATGAAGCGGCTAAGCAGAAAAATCTTTGGTACTCTTTATGTACACACGACAAGCTATTGCTAGTGGAATAGCGACAGGGAAACGAGTTTTTTCCTCAGGTTTTTTCACTCGTTTATTGAATCATATACAAGATAGTATGGTTCCCCTGTTACATTTTCTGAGCTCACATTTGTGTTTTTTCTGACACACACCAAAATTATAGATATAAGCATTTATTGTAAATACAATTATGCAATTTTTTGTAAATCCTCTCTTTTCAAAAGAATATATATATATATATATATATATATATATATATATATATATATATATATATATATATATATATATATATATATATATATATATACGATTGCTCAGGCATAGTCTTGTCGTTTAATCTCTTTTTGAGCATGAAGTACTTCTGCTTGATGTTTGGTTGAAAAGATTTGTTTTGGTGTGGATTTGGTGACAGAAACATATGAGAGTTTCTTTTGTAGTCAAAAGAAGCACTTTGCCTAAAGTAAATGTTTATTGATTACAATGAAAATTGGTGACCAGTTATATATCATTATGGAAAGATTTTTTCGTGAATATATATTTCTTCAAACGTGTATTCGATGAATAACTTTGGCACTAGTCCCCTGTTGAAAGTAAATTATCGCGATGTTGAAAGAAATACTCGACTATAAACAACGCACAATGTTCACACGTGGAAGTTTGAACGTGAAAATGTTATTTTGAATGTATTAAAAACTCGAACCAGGTTTTCTCCTAGGAGTTTTCCTGACAAAATACCGCAACAAGTCAGGAAGACTAGAGGAATATTTAAAAAAATATGGAACCTTCAGAATCTCGAAAATAATATAAAATGAAGATAAATGATCGGATGTATTTTAACATGAAGAAAATCTAGAACGTTAGTTAAGGGAATAATACATGGAATTGTCAGTACGGACCATGAACGAAATATTATACAAACAAGTTCAAACCTTTCGTTGCACAGAAAGCTTATTTTTTAGAAAACATTGATTTAAATCGCAGATTTCAATTTCGAACCGATAAATGTTACCAATAATTGAATTGTCAAGCACAATAACCATCAATGCTGAAGAAAGCCCGGTTATGTAGTGGAACAATTTTCAGAGAAAATTTATCATAAATGTTTTTTGTGCTATTCACAACAAGAGAATAAGTGCCCCATCATACATCATAGACGGAATTTCAGATCAAATTAACTACGACAATATATTAACCCAATATGTTTTTTTTTAATTTTATTTATTCAACTACTTCATATATTACTTTGTAAAGAATATTTGTAGTGTAGATAATTTACACGGAATACCTCCATTTAAAAATAATCCCTTGCGATATTATTATACACTTAAATAATTATAGTACAAGAGATTCCGAACGTAAAACAGAAAAGACACAACAAATAAGGACATAATATTTTAAAACAGAAAATTGAGAATTACAACTTCTTAACATTCTCCAAGCTGTAGAGCAACAGATATCCTAAAATCAGTCAATGACTTGGAAAACAAATTGACGCTATCACAGACTGAATTTGCGACTGGCAATGTGCGATGCAAGAATGATCCACAAGCTTAATTTGTTTTACTAGTAGTGACTCTGAATAATGTTTTTCTTGTTAGTCTACCAGGCAGGTTAAAGTGAATGCACTGCAGAAGAACAGGGCAGTCAACAAGGCCTTTTATTAGTTTAAAAAGGAAACATAAATCCGCAATCCTTTTACGCGACTGCAATGATCCAATACAAAGCTCTGCACCTATTGCACTTATTAACTGCCCAGTAATTGGCGAAGGTGAACTTCGCCTATATAACAAGTATTTGAGAAACTTGCGTTGTATCCTCTCCAATATATTGGATTCGACATTGTAAAAGGGTGATCAGACCGGAAAGGCATATTCCATTACAGAACGAAGTAACGCCCAGTAAATCCTCTTCAGGGTAGACTCTGAAGAAGATGCGCAGTTTCTGATAAAAAATCCAAGGCTTTTGTAGGCTTTTCGGGATATATCTGCAACACGCCTGTTAAAAGTTTTTTGTTCAAGAGAACACCAAGGTCTCTAACATTCTCTACCCTACCGAGCAATTCAGTGCCCATACGATGGTCGAATAAAATATCGTTTTTTGTTCTAGAAAATGTGATTACACTGCATTTTCGGAGGCTTAGATACAAAAAATTTTTCTCGACCCACGTCTGAAACTGCGAAATTTGCTGTTGTAACCGTTCACAATCGTCCAATGATTCAATTCGTGAAAAAATCTTCACATCATCAGCAAATAATAAATAATTTGTCGAAATAACGGAAGCTATGTCGTTAACGAAAATATTGAATAGAATGGGACCCAAGTGTCACCCTTGAGGAACACCAGATTTTACTGCTATAGGACTTGAGAAATAGTTCTTATATTTTGCAATTCGTATTCGACCACAAAGAAAACTGCGCAACTACGCCAGCAGTGTCCCGACTCAAAATATTTAATCTCTGGATCAACATATAAAAGTAAATTAGAAACAGTGGACTTGCCCTTCATAAAACCGTGCTGTTGAGGCACAATCACAGATATAAACTTCCACGATAAGTATTTACAAACTAAAGAGTCCAACAACTTAGCAATAGTTGATTGTATGGCTATTCCTCTATAATTTGAAACCACAGATCTGTCACCAGATTAAAGATAGGTATCACAAAGCTTTGTTTCCAGTAGTCTGGAAAGTAACCTGCTTTCAAAGAGTTATTAAACATTTCAGTTGAAGGTTTCGCCAAAGTTGTAGCACAATTTTTCAAAACGTACGAGGGAACTCCGCCCGGGCGTTCCGAACTATTCACCTTCAGCCCAATCAACAGTTCACAAACCTCAGAAAAAGAAAATTCACAAGATGATGTATTAACGGTACTATTGAAATTGTATAGGGGTGGAACCACCACATCAATACTATAGACACCTGAAAAAACTTCGCGAACATACTGACAATATCGCTCCATCATACTCCATTCTTGCAGGAAGACCTAGAGTTTTGCGTTTCGAACTCAAATATTTCCAAAAATACTGTGGATCAGATGAAATTTTATTTTCGATATCTTTTATGTGAGTAAGATACAATTTCTCATTTAACTTATGGCACATACTGCTTATAGCGTTCTTGTATACTCTTCTTCTTCTGCACGAGTCTAATCAGCCTTCTAGAATACCATACGGGAAACTTACCAAGAGTTTTTCTTTTCAAGGGGATGAATCGATACAATCCTTCATATAGGTTATTATAAAATTTGGAGATACATTCATTCACTTTTTGTTCTTGAAAAGACCAGTCACAAGACGTCAGATATGAATTAAATCCGATATAATCCCTTTTCTTGAATTCAAACTGTTGAAGATCATAATTCAAGTCTACTCCACTCAGAACAAATAGAACAGATATTTCCAATGCCGCATTATTGATAGAATTCTGAAAAATTAAGTCATTTGCTGGGCAGATACTCACACACTCGATATCAGGTAATACAAGATCCAACAAAACATCACGACTATTCTTAATTTCATTCACTTGAGAAAACTTGAGTAGTCAGACAATGAATTCGCGGCACCACTCTCTGCACAAAGAACGAATTCATTTTCTCTCCAGGATGCTTTAGGAACATTGAAATCACCACACAAGCAAAACTTAGTATCCGGATAGGCCATAGAAATCTCTGACTATGTGCAAAGTAGGTAGCTTCAGTTGATCTAGGAGGAATATAAGTCCCGTCCACGATGAATCTGAACTTTTCCGAACTTAACCGTACAAATAAGTACTCCACAGTGTCTACCGATTACTTAACAACATGAGCCTCTATGGATGAACGAACCAGAATAAGAACTCCGCCGCCGCCCGCTTTTGAATTTGTAGCTGCCCTCCTGTCACATCGAAAGACTGAATATGACGAGGGAACAATCTCTGCATCCAATATCGAGTCACTGAGCCAACTCTCAGTTATTACGATAATGTCATAAGTGTGTTGTGAAATGGTGTTAAAGAGATGCTTTAGTTCGGACTTCATACCACCAACATTCTGGTAGTAGATTGAGAGAGTATGTGATGGGGGTAAATCTAGTTTTTTGTCTTTACTTAAGTTATTGAAGGCACTTCATTGACATATCTGAGGGTTAAATCTCTTTCATCATTGGATCTTCTGTCTTCAATCTGTTGACGCAGCCCACTGACTATCTTTCTTTGAAGGGGAGTTTGATCAGGAACAATAGAAATTTTCTGAGTTGACGTATTGCACCAACCTCCTTATCTGGCCCACTGAAAACAACCTTGGCTGGTCGATACTTGCCATCCCTTCCATTCTTCTTTCCTATACTAACAATCTTTACCAACTAGTCAGGTTTAATGTCGATTCCTGTTAGCAATTTCTGTGCCTCTCGCCTATCATCATCGATTCTATCCGCCACCTCCGCTTCAGAAGACTCTTTCAGATCGTATATCATAATATTTTTTGATCGGATAATTCTATCATTAACTTCCGCACTAATTACTTCCACATTTGAAACGTTCTCATTCGATTTAAGTCTATCGACTTCCTCCTTGAGAGAGTCAATCTGCGCCTGCATATCGGAGATCTTTTTAGTCAGGTTAGGTACTTGCTCAAAGCTATCAACACATTCTTGCAGTGACCTGCTCCTTCGCCAGATTTGATGTCTCTTGATTTTTGGTTTTGGGGATATTCACGTGATCGTGAAGAAGATTGAATACAAGTGTTGACACTTGTCTCGAAGCAACTGCAAAATTTATTTTCTATTGTGTCAGCGGCATTTTGAATTATATTTATAAGATTATTTAAATAGTCATCAGGTGTTCTCTGTAATAATTTCTTTTAAAATAACTTCTTTATATTATGTTCTCTATGTTTTAATTTTGTGGACAGTACGTTTAGATAATATCGTCTTTAGGGCTGTTTCTCCAACTGAAGTTTTGGATCATCCAATTCTTCATTCTCACTCAACGTACCATAAATTTGGCTCCATATCTTCTCGAATTATTTTCCAGTCTTTCAACTTCATCGGCCTATTGGACTTTTTTCTCACTCTAGAAAATGATAGTAACTTTTTTTTAGTATTTTAGAGGCTCCATATCCTCTTGAATTTTTCTTCAGTTATCCTGACTTCTTGCGGTATTCTGAATAGTAAAACAGCATGCTTTCGTACATCGCTAGATCCTCTGCACAAAAAATAAAAAATATTTATGTTGTAATTTGAATTAAAGATTTTTTACTCTGATTTCTTCTTACTCTGTAGAAAAATGAGGTATATCCATTTAATAGCTCTTCGAAAACCATTAAACCAAGTGTTTAAGTTTTTCTAATCAGATGAAGAAGAAAGAAGCGTTCTTTTTAGGAAACAAAAATGTCATATGTCCGTATGCCCTTCAGTAATAACTGTGTACGTAGCAGTATACCAGCTTTTTCTCAACGGTTCTAACGGAATGTGGTTGGAATAACACGTTCTTTTAACATATGTTAAGTAATTACTGTTTTTGACTAAAAAGAATGTCACAATTTTGCATCATATTTAATGAGTTTTTGAATAAACTTTGAAGTCGTTACTGTTAATCATGGTATAAAGATGTTGGTTGAAACAAATCTTGAAAGAAATAATGATGGATTTTCTGAATAACTTGTTTTATCTCATCGTTGTGCGATGAAATCATCAACGAAAATGTTGCTGTTAGATAAGGTGAAACTGATTCTGAATCGAGAAAGTGATTTATCAATCAGATCCGATAATTCCAACTGTTGTGGTTGCTGAAGATAATTTGTTGATATAACTAACAGCTTTAAATATGACGAATAAAACTATCTATTTCTTAGAACCTCAAATGCGATTTGAAGTCAAAATACATGGCTCATCCTAAAAGCCAAAAGACAGAGAAATAACGTTAAACTGGAGTTTTCAAATTATTTGAGATTCAGGATTTAGTCTTCTAAGATAAGCTGATCTCCGCAAGCTCTGAGCACTAACGAGATTTACTTTCTTTTATGTATAGACCTCCAAAAAAAGTTGCTTTAACTCATCTTACGCGAAAGATACTTGTGAAAACAAACGAGCATATTCAATTTGTTTTCCCTAAACCTCCGCTTTTGCTCATCAACATATGTATGGGTTGTGTTATAAAGTTTAACTGTAGCTTGGTAATGAACTGTAATGAGTGAACTATGGTTAGCAGTTATTTGACTGTATACTCGAGCAATCCAGATCGTGTTTGCGCCTACGTCAGCTAAGATACCCAACACTATTCTTTGCAACAACGAGAAATGTTATAATGTTGAATGTGGCTGGAGAAAAGTCGGATTATTTCGTTCATCTTTATGCATCAGTTGTCAAGACCAGTCGTGTTTCAATCTAGAATCGCCAAGTGAGAAGCATGCCTCGTGGTTCGATCAATTCAGATATTCATTCTTGAATAAATTCCCAATAAGCTGAAAACTTGCATGGACGTTAGTGACATAATCAAAAAATTGTGGAAAAATTCCCATCGATTTCATGTGTGCAAAAAATTCATTCAAGGAAAAAGTTCGTCCAATCAGGATTTTTAGATTTTTCAGGGAAATGGTTACTTTAATGACAAGAATATTTCAGACAGAATTGTAAATTTATCTAAGAAAATTGTCCTTCTACTTCTTTCATAACAATGAGAAGAAGTAATTGAAAATGTTACATTAATTGTACGCTACCTATGTGGTAGCGTACTTAGCGCTCTTTTTTAACATGGTGACTTGGTAGGTCTACTCCACGGTTTATCTCAGTAACATTCAATGGAATGTCAGATCATCTTATTCATCATTTTTTTGTTCTTCTTCATTTTCGTCTCTTCCTTCATCTTCTTCTTCTATCTTTTCTTCTTCCTCATTTTGCGTTGCGTTAAGTGGAACTCTTCAGTGCTGGTCTATAGCGAAGGCAGTCAGCAGCAACTTTATCAATTTATCCTTCCTAGCGTTGATTAAAGTTGACGGTTCTATGACAACATCGTATAAAGTAAAGGCGTATCTCTTTGTAAAAATGTTTTTACAAAATCCTGGCTTAGATACATCAAATGCAGTGCCATCAAGCATCCCACATATTCAATCGAATATGTGCAATTCAGAGTGCACGGTGAGGCGCGTTCTTCAACAGTGGAAGTGTAAGAAAGCAGTGGGTCTTGATGGAATACCACCAACTATTTTGAAGAAATGTGATCCAGAGTAGTAGTAGCATGATGCCGCTTCGTTTCTCGGCATCCTGCTCAGTTATATATACTATATTATATATATTATATATATATATATATATATATAATATATATATATATATATATATATATATATATATATATATATATATATATATATATATATATATATATATATATATATATATATATATATATATATATATATATATATATATATATATATATATATATATATATATATATATATATATATATATATATATATATATATATATATATATATATATATATATATATATATATATATATATATATATATATATATATATATATATATATATATATATATATATATATATATATATATATATATATATATATATATATATATATATATATATATATATATATATATATATATATATATATATATATATATATATATATATATATATATATATATATATATATATATATATATATATATATATATATATATATATATATATATATATATATATATATATATATATATATATATATATATATATATATATATATATATATATATATATATATATATATATATATATATATATATATATATATATATATATATATATATATATATATATATATATATATATATATATATATATATATATATATATATATATATATATATATATATTATATATATATATATATATATATATATATATATATATATATATATATATATATATATATATATATATATATATATATATATATATATATATATATATATATATATATATATATATATATATATATATATATATATATATATATATATATATATATATATATATATATATATATATATATATCGATCACTGATGATACCTGCAACTCAAGATATTTTATAATCTAATCTCAACATTTATCAATTGTTTCATGCCTTTTTGACATAATAGGCAACATGCGATTGAACGGTAATTTTGGAGTAGGCTTTTCTTTCCTTTCTTTGGAATCGGTTGTACTCTCGCAACTTTCCAGCACGCCGGAAACGTCTGGTTCTCATACGAAATCTCCATGCTGCTGAAACACATCATCCTCTTCGAAATAGCTAGGATCATTTTCCAAAATTTCAGTTATGACCTGATTGATGAGTTCTTCAATAGTTGGAGATTTCTCTCGTCAGGTTTCCTGGTAAAAAAATGGCTGGCCCAGTCAAACGATTCCCATAGATGCCAATCGAAACATTAAATTTTTCAGGATATTGGGTATATTATATATATATATATATATATATATATATATATATATATATATATATATATATATATATATATATATATAATTCTCCTGAAAAGAGAGGATTTACAAAAATTTGAATAATTGTATCTACAATAAATGCTTATATCTATAATTTTGAAGTGTGTCAGAAAAAAATACAAGTGTGAGCTCAGGAAATGTAACAGGGAAACCATACTATCTTGTATATGATTCAATAAACGAGTGAAAAAACCTGAGGAAAAAACTCGTTTCCCTGACGCTATTGCACTAGCAATAGCTTGTCTGTTTATGTTGTGTTAGTGTAGTGTGTACATAAAGAGTATCAAAGATTTTTCTGCTTAGCTCCTTCATTCTCTCTTGCATTCCATGATTTCCAAACGAAGACAAGGGTGAAAAGGAAGGGGATGTGGGACAGGAATCTGCAACAATGGAAAAAGAAAACCAGCAGAAAAATATTTCAACAATCATACTTCTTATATGTACAAACAAATCTAAGAAAAGATTTTAAATAGCAAGCAAGGTCATGAAAAGGACTAAGGAGATAATAAAAAAAATACATAACCTGCGATATTTCCTTAAATTCCATCTCTGTTTGACCGAGATAGCCCCGATGGCCAGGTTCAGTCTTACAAGTGATGCCGATTATGATCTATAGATGTTTAAGAATCATTATGGACTCAATAATCTGGGTTGACATCACCGATATATTATTTCTTCGTGGAACTTGTTTAATTTAGAGAAAAATTTGCGAAAAATTTTTGACAGTCGTTCGAAAAATATGTACATTCATCCGAGATTCGAATATCATAGTGAAAGTGGGGATTGTTTGCGATTCGCTCACTCGATATTTCACAGAATTGCACTTTGCAGGTGAAGTCATCCTCATTCAATTCCTGGAACATCTTCATTTTAAACGGATGGAATGTGTATTGTTCGAAAACTCGTCCAATAGTTCTTCGACTCACACCAATTTCACTTTTCAATTTTCTTGTACTCAGAGTGGGATTAATCCCAACTTGCTCAAGCAACGCAGTTTCTATATCCTCATTTCATATAGGTCTTTGGTGATGCTCTCTTTTCCTTTTCTGAACAGAGCCAGTTTCTCTAAATTTTTCCACCAACTCCAAAATGTACCTGACACGTACATGTTTGCCGTCATGGCGTTCATTGAAAATAGCAGTTGCCCTATTTGCACAAGTATTTTTGCTGAAATATATTTCAATAATTTCTACTCTTTCAGCTCTTGAATAAACCATTATATTGGCTTGGACCCGTGAGTGAAAAGCAGCTAGGTAAACAAACTAACTAATTCGAATTTCATTCATCAGATACAAGCAATCTGGATTGATTTTGGATGAATATGTTTCTGTAACGAAAACTCTACTTGAGTTCGTTTCATTTTAACCTTGGATAGATGCTTTTCACATACAACGATCGGTTGCGTATGCGGTTGTGAGCGTGCGGGCCATCACCCTAGTGGTTGTCTTCACATGTCTGCGTTCCATCAGTCCACCGATGAGGATTTTTTGTGATTCCACCGATGACACGGAGCGATCATCGCTTCTTTGGGAAGAGGCTCTTATACTGTGTATGAATTTCTCCAGGACCCATCCTGTATCCTTATTGAAATGTAATCGGATTTGAAAATTCGTTCACTGTAATCAGATAATTCTAAATACCTATCCAATGAGCTATAACTCGGACGAACTGATCAATTCGAAGATTTGAGGGGTTGTCTGAGGGCGACAGTATTTCGGTGAATGTTCATTCGAAATCGACAGATTTTGCACTGGAAATATCTCGTCTTTTGACGAACCAGCCTGTTTCTCATTCCGAATATGTCGAAACTCAAAAATTATTACACATTTGAGTTGAGAATCAAAAGATAGTATCACTCGGTCTATCTTCCTCATTCAAAAAATTGTGTTTTGTGCACCACTGCTTAGGGGGTTGATGTAAAATAAAATCACCGTGTATTCAAAGATGTCCCCCTTCAGACAAAAATTGACCTGTTTCTGCTTTTTGTCCAGAAACGAATAATTTAGCAGTTATTGAGTCTTTTTCGTTTTAGTTGCCCCACCCGGTATATATATATATATATATATATATATATATATATATATATATATATATATATATATATATATATATATATATATATATATATATATATATATATATATATATATATATATATATATATATATATATATATATATATATATATATATATATATATATATATATATATATACCCAATATCCTGAAAAATTTAATGTTTCGATTGGCATCTATAGGAATCGTTTGACTGGGCCAGCCATTTTTTACCAGGAAATCTGACGAGAGAAATCTCCAACTATTGAAGAACTCATCAATCAGGTCATATATATATATATATATATATATATATATATATATATATATATATATATATATATATATATATATATATATATATATATATATATATTTATAGCTGAAAATTTTAAGCTCTTGAAAACACCATTACAAATCAAATTTTAACATGGTTTCTCCAATAAGATTATTCTTCGATCTATTGTAGACCTGTTCAATGAGAAAATATTATAATATATATTAATAGAAGTGATACTACTGAAAATTATGGATTTAATATGAATGATGAGTAATTGCTGAAAACTATTGGTCTGATAATAAATCTCTTTTTCTTCTTCGCTTTCTTGCTGTTTTTCTTCCTCTTGTTACTGCTGAGTATAGGTAAATTGCTACAACAGCGATGTAACAGTTTTCTTGTCGCTGATATCTTATAGTCAATTGAAATTAGAAGAAAAAAAATAGAGTTACCTTTGCATACATCCCCGACAAAATGAAAAATAGCATGAACATTAGGGACACCATTGAAATGAAATTGTGATAATGTCACTATCGATCCCATGTGTGTAAAATAATTCATTCAACGTGAAAATTCACAAAAATATATTCTTTGGATTTCTGAACGAAACCGTTAGCTTATGATAAAAATCTCCCAAACAAACATCGTAAAACAATTATCTTCGAAAAATTGTTTTAAACTCTTCTTCATAACATTAACCAATTCTAAATTGAACCTATAATACAGATAAAAATCTAAGTCTGACTAATTCATTAAAATTGACGACAATTCTGAGAATATGTACTGCAAATTGGTTTACAGTATGCATACTGTAAATACCGTTTATTAAACATTGGAAGAATTCGTGTTTGTCAGAATGGATACAAATACAATGGACAAAAATTGACCTGTTTCTTCTTTTTGTCCAGAAACGAATAATTTAGCAGTTATTGAGTCTTTTTCGTTTTAGTTGCCCCACCGGTATATATATATATATATATATATATATATATATATATATATATATATATATATATATATATATATATATATATATATATATATATATATATCTGAAAGGCATCCCCTATCCTTCACTTGAGGAGGCGCCCGATGGCAGTTTTCTCTCCTCACGGGGCTCAAGAGTTATCTACACCGAGTTTACCGCACTCCACCAGAAAATTTGGATAGATTGAAAAAAATAATAAGAACTTTATCTCTAGAAATTTGTCCGGATGCCGTTCTGAATGCAAGATACGCCGTATTCAGGAGACGTCAATTGTGTATCCAACAGCATGGAGGACATTTTCAAGAATTTTTATGAATAATTCTTTAATCTGAGTAAAGTTCTTTCATTTCGCTGTTTTCGGTTTATTCAAGCAGATGTCCCAGTCAAACAAGTTTTTTTCGAGTAGTTAAGCTTGTAGCACTTTGTTTCATCACGATGTGGAAATCGATCTCAATAGCGTCAAAATGCTTGAGCACTATTTCTGTGAATTTGAAAACAGTCTTGTATCATGTCTGTATCCACTTGATTTTTGTCGTCTATACTATATATACTACTACTAATTCTCCTTGAGAAAGACCCGAAAAGAAAAAACAAAAAGAATTAGAGGGTATGTACCTAATGTGTCATAATTTCTTGTTAATTGCGAATGACATTCATTGTATTGCCATGAAGATTGCTCGGTGATTTTTGATGATATTACGCCACAGAGCTTATTTCACGATCCACTAGAATCTTCTGTTACGTTCTTCTCTCTCAAAGTACGAAATAATGTGAGTTATCCGAACTGAAATAACGACTAAAACACTTTCTTGAATAGAAAAATTTGATTACAAACTCAAACAGTCAACCATTCTACGTATTAAACCAATGAACTGGAACTATGAGTTTTCTTCCGAAATTCTTCAGAAGTACCTCGAAATTGAATGAGTATTAGAAGGAAAAAATATGGGATTTCCATTTAAAAACTTCAAGGGGAGCTCAGCTTTTGGTATTTGGCGAGGAAGTGCGTGGCTTCTGAACGCTTCGGCCCGTATAAGTAGACGGACGTTTTTTCAGTGGGATCTGATAGAGCTCATGCTGGCTTTCTGTGTGAAAATTGTAGAAAAAGTCAAACGAGAATAATTTTCCGTGTCAAAGGCAGTCTATAACGTATATTAGGTATCTGATACCTAATATTCGTTGAAAATGTTTGCATTGAATGATCCAGAAACTTCATATCTCATTGATGTGATTCCATATTGAGGAATGGAATTTCCAGGTTTGATGCCGAATGAACAAATATCGGAATATTTTTTCGACGCACAACCGAGCCGATTCATGGGATACACCGCAATATCACATGCGACAATAAGTTCACATCCAAACCTCTGTTGTTGCGCATGCAAAAAGATCCTTATATAATGAAAATTTTCAGGACAGTGAGAAAAAATTTAAGCGAAATCCCTGCAGAGATGAAGGTAGCTTCCAAAACACCAATGGAACCAAATTTTTGTCAAGTCCAAGGAATGACACTCCTGTCATATTGCCAAAAAATTGTACATGTGTATCTGCGAAAAATTCACTGATGCAATCACAACCGGAAAGCCGGAAATTATCCTTCACTATAACGCAACAAAAGGAGGTACCGATTGTTTTCATTGGCTCTGCCAATCTCACACTGTGAATAGTAGATGTGCCGGTCGCCTACGCGTGTTTACTAAAGACGCTGAATATGGCCATCGCAAATACGCAAATATATGTAAACGTGCTGCTTCAGGTGCTACTGAAAGAGTCTCTACAAAAAGTTGTGTGAATATAATTGCATTATATCTTGCTAAGACGGTATTTGCAACGTCGATTGCACGAATTGACTATACGCGGAAGTTTGCGAGAAGGGATCAAGTCAATTTTGTAAGCTGGCAATGAAGATGTACCGAATGACAATGAAAGATCACATCGTGCCCTCTAAATCGGTTATTAAACCTATCAGAGTTTAATGAATTCACTTCTATCATGATCTTTGCCAAATTTCAAGTCGATACGTAAAATTACACGGAAATGATAATGTTTTTTGCGTGGGATCCAATGAACCCCAAGCTGCCTCTATGTACTGATGCAAAATTTATTCTAGTTAAATGTATATTCAGTATGAAGACTTTTTCTGTACAACCGCGATTGATAATATTCCGTGTTTTCTCTTTAGTCGAATAAAACCTTTGCCTATCGTAGATTGGAATTCAGGTGCCTTTTACTATGGCAGAATATTAGATGTAAAGTTCCAAAAAAGGCATATTTTTCGTTGCTATAGCTTTCTTGTGAACTGGCGTGATGTCGAATGAACAGTTTTCAGCGTAAATTCATTGGGTCGTTTATAGTGGAGGGAATGTTTTCTTCAATTATGGGGCGTCTTCTGTCGGAAATAGTTTCAGCTTATAGAGTTAATAAAATTTCATTCATTCTGCATCGGAAATCAGGAAGTAATTTGATAACCTGCTGAAAACTATCAGTTATGATCAGATATTCATATGGAAATTAAAATTGAAAAACCAATGCCAGTTTTGGAAATAACTCTTTCAGATTATATTAGGATAGGCCGTTATCACTGACAAAATGGAGAAGAATAATAAGCCGGAGATAGTGGTTAGACATGACAAGTAAGTCAAAAAAACAATGCTGGGAGATGCTACCTCAGCAAATAATAAAAACGTGTTGAACAAATTCCAATAGAAACAGTCCAAGAATACATACCTTGCTATAAAGTAGATGTGGCACCTACATGAAATAGATATCGTTTCTGTCAACATTTCATCGATTGGGTTAATATCAAAAAGTTTACATGAAGGCTTGACGAAGTTAGTATTGCATGAGATTACCTATATAGAAATACAAAATGCTGTAATTCATAGTACACTAGCTGACCCGGTAGACTTCGTACTGCCTCAATCGTTAAATAAAAGACCCAAACTTTTGTATGGAAGAAATTTAAAGCAAACACAAGAAATCCGTAATTAATAAGATCCAATGATATTTTGAACATGTTTACTAAATTGTAGTTCTGATGAAGAAACATTCGTAATTTTTGGACAATGGTTCTCTTCATTATTGGATTGTGAGCACAACGCTTGTCAACTTCCGCATCAGAATTGCACATAAAATAAATTAATAAAATTGATGATACGTTTGAATTTGGGAGGCTTTCACCTGATAAAATTCTATTATCAATAATAAAAACAAGTAATGTGTTTTTGGAATTTTACTTAATGATTATGATTCGTAACGCGTTTCACTACACCGTAGCTTCTTCAGACGAATGAATGTACAGAAAATAAAATGAGAATATAAATATCAATGTTCTTAAGTAATTAAAAGCTTATTGGATTGATTCAACCTTAAGTGACGTTATTTATGACACACCTTAACCTACGTTGGCATTACAATGAGAAACTCAAATAAAATTGAGAGTAGCAATAATTTCAACATAGCTTCAAACTAATAATAATTTAGGTGAATATATAAAAATCGATAAACCAAATGATGTAAAAACAATAAATCAGGTGTTCATATTTTTAATTTCTATGAGTTTCTTAAAGATCTACCTTACAATATTTATCATCTGTATGTCTTAATTTCTACATTGGTAGAACACATAGAAATTTTAATATTAGAATATCGGAACATAAACGCAGTTTTTCAAATGAAAAATCAGATTCAAATTACGCGAATCATCTCTTAGAAAATAATCACTCTTTCGACCCACAGTTTGGAATTTTGCATACAGATAATAAATATTGGAAGGTAGATCTTTGGGAAACTTTAGAAATCAACAAATACAAACACTCAGGTAGACTCATCAATGAACAAGTCGATTTAAGCCCTTCACCTCTATTGAATCTCTTCGGGGAGCAATCTATTCCTTAATTTTATTGGATATACCTGTCATAATTAACCACTTAGGAAGAATCAACCCAAGAAGCTTTTAATTACATAAGAACATTTATATTTATATTCTCATTCTCATTTTCTGTACATTCATTCGTCTGAAGAAGCTACGGTGTAGTGAAACGCGTTACGAATCATAATTATTAAGTAAAATTCCAAAAAACACATTACTTGTTTTTATTATTGATGATACGCATCCGGAAGTGGTGACAGCGCCCCCAGTGAGTGATAAATTTGTTCTTGTATCTGTAATTTTTAAAGATTTTTCCAATAATTATTTCCGATATATACTTTAATACCAACTTGAATATTATAAAAATATTATGGTATAATAATACCTTGAAAGTGGGCATGGAATAGTCCTATATAATATGTGTAGCGCCAAACGATGTAATCTGAAAAGAGCTGTTATATTTCTGAATGTTGGCCAAGAATTGCTTAGAATGATTTCCAATCCTAGAAAGTAAAATGGCGTAAAGGATCTGGTGGTGGGACCAATTGTGGCAATATTACTTTGCCAGTAGATTCACCATTTATTATTTCTTCTCCTCGCACGGCGCTTTTATGGATAGCACTCAGGCCGTTTAGCCAATTGTGTTTGCCGTGTTGTATTATTTTGTTTTGTGTCTAGGAAAAACTTTTTGATGAAGTTTGCAAGACTGTTGTAGCTGGCCTCCTGGATCATCCAGGCCCCGAGTGTTTCAGTGCCCAATGTGTTCAGTCTGGTCACCTTATGAGCAGGACATTCGAAGAGTATGTGTTCCGTGGTTTCGTCTTTTCTAGGTAACCACGTCACCGTGTGGTTTTCGATAGTCTCATGACGTGTAGGTGGTTGTTGAGTTGATGTCCCGTCAATAGGCCAACTACCATTCCAACAGACTTTTTATTGAGGGGCAATAGTTCATACACCCCCTTCTTTGTTTGCGGCCACTTTATGAGCATTACAATATTTACAAATTATTACCATTCCCCCAATTGGTAACGATTTATCGGCACATCATAATCAATTGCTGGATCATAGTGGAATGCAGCTCGTTCAAGCATCACAGGAGCATTGCGTCTGCGGATCAGCTCAATTGTAGTATGTCGTCGTTGCTGTTGTTGTGTTTGATGTGCACGAACTCGTTGCATTCTAAGCCTATCTACTACATTGTTACTCACTAAATAACGCAATTCTGACATAGCAATAAGACTATTTTCTTGATCTGTCTCTCTCTGGTCATCAGTGCGGTTAGCACGTGAGGTAGCACTTCGCACATTTGATTAACTGCGACGACCTGAGTCAGGTCTTCTTCTCCTCGGCATCGTAAATTATAATTTATCAAAGTAAAAAAATTTCACGCTAAAGTAGCAGTAAAGTGTCACTATCACAAAATATCAACAAAAAAGGAGCACATCACTTGGAATGTCACTATCACAAAGAATCACTAAAGAAAAGAAAGTTCTCGCGCAAGTAGCGGTAATCTTCACTCACAAGGATAGATGGATGCACTCATAGATATCGTAATACTTTTTTCCGTATTCTGAAGTGCAACAGGGTGGACTGACAATCTAATGTAAAATATTATGGTTGCGTTCAGAAATTTAATTTGTTACAAAACTTAAGATTTATCAATCTTTAACAACTGAAGTTAGCTAAAATTAAGTTTCGCGAAGCGGACCATATTGAAAATCAGTACTACTAATGATTTATTACATTTTGTGACTATGCAATTTTGTCGCGTTAGCGATACACTTTTGTTTAGTTTCGGAACGCGACATTAGATCATCCAACGCGCACGCAAGACTAATTTGATAGGTATGATTGAATTTGAACTTTGTGCCGCAGTAATAAATTGCAAATTGACTCTTTAACGTTAGGAACACACCTACATTGCTTAGACAACAGTGAAAGTGATTATAATTTAATATGAACTTTATTCAATGGCAATAAAGTTTCAATTGACTCAACATTTTATTTAGAAAACGTTTGGGAAATAAAAAAAGGCTATTTTTATGATTTTCCCGGCGGTTATTCGAACTTTTCGCACCTTTTAAACGTTCCCTTGACCTACAAGAAAATTTCATGATTTTAAATGACAGATTATTTTATTGTTAGACAAAATCTATTAGGTTTTGCAGTCTATAGGAGTATAAATATGCAAATCGATAGAAATCAGATCGTTCATTTTGATTTTTTTTTCAGAAACGTATTTCCACCGAACTTAGTGGGCGCTTGCATATCCCAGGTGAGTTGAATTTCAGAGAATTTTTTTTTAATCGATTTTATTAGCCCCCAAATAAACAATGAATCCAACGTGCATACAGAGCACGTGAACAAGACTCTTTCATGTTCTACTATTCTACGAATAAATGTAATTTCATGTATATATATATATATATATATATATATATATATATATATATATATATATATATATATATATATATATATATATATATATATATATATATATATATATATATATATTTGTATGAATGAATAAACCTACCTGACAAGAGCTAGTTCTCAAATCTGTACACAGCCCGCGCTAGTGCTACAATAGTGCAACTAACCAGAATGCCGAGAAACGAAGCGGCAGACTGCAGTTTCGTCCTTATTAGGAGCTTATCAGTGTCGCATATCGCTTCTCAGCATTCTACCCAGCTGAATCGGGGTACATACGTACTAAAGTCGCCCTCTATGGACCGAAACGGCGAACTCGCTACCGGACTTCGAGAAAGATACGAACAATAACAAACAAATGTGAGAACGTTAAAAATTTCAACACTTGGGGAACATCTGTCGCAGGTTCGTGAATCAAATCAACAGTTCAAAACGAGAGAAATAATTCCTTTGGATTTGGTGCTCTTGGCTTCTTTTTCCAGGATGAAACCTCCTGTCGGTAAATATTTGATGAGACAAATATTTTCCGCGATAAACTTCTCGAGGAGTCTACATATGTAAACTTAGGACAAGAAAAATTATTCAAAAATCCGTAGATCAATTAATAATCCTTTCTGACTAGAGCTAGTTCTCAAATCTGCCGCCATGCACGCAGGCTCCTAGAGCCACAACAGTGCAACTAAGAAGGATGCCGAGAAACGAAGCGGCAGACTGCAGTTTCGTCCTTATTAGGAGCCCATCAGTGGAAACATGGAAACAGTATTCCAGACCAGGTCGCATCTGTTCTTTGTATGAGAGCATAAGCTGTGATATCGTGAAGTACTGCTTAGCCCTGAAAAGAAACCTGAGTTTAGTAGAGGCAGAAGATTCGGCAAAGGCTGACAATTAGTCATGCCAGTAAACTACAGTGTTGACTGTGACGCTGAGTAGGTGCATGTTCGTTGCTGAGGAAATTCGGTGCATGATTAGAGGAGGTCCTTCAGTAGTGACTTTTCTATAGTCTAATTTTCTCGACTTGACTCTGTCTTATTCGCGTGAAAGTTGACCAAATTCAACAGGCCCCACTCTAATATTTTCTCCAAGTCTAAATTCAGTGACATGCTCTACTGGTATCTTTGTCGATGTGACTCCAAGGATTCAGGAATAAAGAGGGCTCTTATCATAAATGAACAAGATCTTGTTATACCAAATTACTATGATACAGGTAGCTTTCCCTATTTAATTTCAGTGAACCATTTTTCCAAACTGTCTTTGATGACGTTTGGGCATGATAGAGTGAGGTTCTTACTCTTATTGTGATTGTTTTTGCTGTACATGATAACGGCAACATCCTTCAGTCCTGCATCAGCTGACACTAACCTAACCTAATCCCAGATGTCTAATATTGTTCTATAACATTTTTCTTCAAAACTGAAAGATTCATCTTCTAAATTCTACGCACTGGTGAAAAAAGTGGGTAAAAACAAGATCATCTCAACAATGATAACATACGAAATTATTGCTATATGTATAGACACATTGAAGAATTTTATTCAAAAAACAGTATTCAACCGTTGCGGTAAATAATCGTGTGACTTCTTGAGGTTTTCTGTTTAATATCTACCCTTTGTTTTCATGATTTTCCAGTGGCGATGGTGAATGGCCTGTGTCAGTTCGTTAGAGAGCGCAATAACATTAATATGTTTTGTTACGCTACAACGCATTAAGATGAATAGTTGGCAGTCTGGCCTGGTGTTGTGAATTGGTATGCAATACTGACGAGGTAAAATGAGACCGAAACTGAAGTATATTGCTTCTATTCATGACTTCCGACCGGGCTGTACCACTGCTGGGCGACCCTCTTTGACGATGATTATGAAGGGTCGAAAATCAGCTCTATTAGGGAAGGATATTTTATATTCTACGGAAGGTTGAAGATTGTTCCTTAAATAAAATTCTTTAATGTGAAAACACAATTTTCAGATATGGGTGTCTATAATTGGTCCGTCGCCGTTTCGTGATGAGTTACAGACACCCCTCTGAAAGACCCCTCAAAATAGGATTTTGATAAAAAAACCTAGACAAAAATCGTTCTAAGATCCAAAATGTTGAAAATGGACGTGTGTTGACTCAGAAGTACTATGCATTTTCTACCTCCTCGTCTTCGTTTTCTGGTTACATGCAAAACATTTTTACTTTCATTTGGGAGAAACGCGAGGTTCCTAATACCGTCCGAACACTTATTGAAACTCAAAAATGAGACTGTATGTCATTAGTAGGTGCCTCTACCTTATTTGAGTAGATTTTAGTCTATTTTGTTAGTGCTTTAAGAACATGAAGAAAAAAATTGGAACAAATTGCAAAAATTATAACTTTTGTGTTCACTTCAGATCGAAACTGGCGATAAAACGACATATTCACTTGTTTTTATTTGTGATCGATATAGTTTTGGAAATGTTTTCAGGAATCAACTGATGGGCTAGCTATGGAGGAAAGCCGGAAAATTTACACAAAGTAGTAAATCCCATATACACTCTCGATCTCAATACTTCCAGCAAATATTCTTATAGAGTCTTTCATAAATCAATCGAAAAAAAACAGAAAGATGTGAAGAAAGCTGGAAATATATTGAAAGTTAGACAAAACAATGTCTGTTAAGTTAGTCTCAGTAGGAATAAGTTTTCTATGAAAAAACGAATTGTGCTTTATTTCCCGGAAAGGGACAAAATTTTCTTTCATTACTCGAGGGCAGAAGTATGCTATTATTATAAAATCTGATAATTAATTGAATTTTGCCTGCTGTCTGAATTCGTTCTGAACTAGAATAAAAATCCTGATGCGTTCTATTTTTTGGTGGAAGCGCCAGCACGTGCTTTAAACAAGCCCGAAACTGAAATGCATTCTCCGCGTGTGCTGGTGTATCAGGTTGTCATGGTAACACTGATGATGCTTTGTATGCTACAGTCATTCAATTGAGGATATTTCAATTCCGTTTAGGATTAGATGGCAGGGCCGGTTCGTAGGAATTAGGGAAAACATTTAAGATTATTTTTTTATTTGAGAACTTTTCAGAATGTTGATTGTTCAATATTGCATAATAGAGGCATCTACGTATATTGTAATGGAAAATGTTAAATGATTGCAGTTTATATTGAAATCAAGAATTAAATGGCGAAATATTCAGAATATAATATGTAATAGAAAAAATAACAATATGGATATGATGACAAACCTTCAAGAAATACATTTAGAAGAGCAAGTTGGTATTTAATTTATTCACCTTTGGCTTTTGATAAAGCTCTCGTTTTTCTTGGTATTTTTCGCGAAAGATTATGTTCTCCAGTAGTTTGACATAACTTTTATAGCAATTCTAAGCTGTGTGTCATGCACTCGTGTACGTCGCTTGAATATGTCCTAAAGGAAATCTATTGGATTGACTTCAGGACTTAATGGTGGCTACTTTTGTGTCTGAATGTTCACTTCAAAGAACTGGATACAGTTCCTACTTGTAGGATGGACGCTATATTGCATAGTATAAAATTATGATACCTAATGTGAACGCAAACAGGTTATTCAGGGATTGATTTTAAGAAAGTAATATACAGTGCGTTCCAATGAAAGAGAATCATCTATGATAACTCTGCTGGTTCGATTTCTCTATGAATTTTCTGAAACAGATCGCTTTTTGATTTTAGTTACATGTTTTTTCCCCCTCACAAGCCCCTATCCCTGGCAGCTTCTACCTCAAATTTTTGAATAGGAAACAGGGGTGATGTGATCTTTTTGAGAAGGTGATCTATACGATCGCTTGAAAATAGACTTTCTAAAATAACATGTGACGAATGTAAATCTAGAATTGTTAGGAAAAATTCCAGGTTTTAATGAAACCGATCGATCTTTGTTTGAGAAAACATTCGATCAAAATTGTTTTGGTTGAATGGGAAAAATTTTTGGTATTTCTTTAAACGTTTGCGTATCCACGCTTTACTCCTATCAACTACAACCCCGAAATTTACTATAATGAGAAAGGGGTCTTGTGATACCTCATCAGAAAGATTATCTGGTCGGGAATATCAGTTTGCTTTTTGAAGCGCCATTAATCATATTTCATAATTCATAGTTTGGCAACATGGTGTATAACAAGGAAGCACTCATACAAGAGCTCTCTAAAATAAACAAGGAAAATTTAATTAGTATAATAATCAACAAAAATACCAGAGAATCTTGTAATGAGTGAAGAAGTGCGACAATTTCTCGAGAGTAAGGAGCCCGAAATAAGTGGAAAATCAGTCAAATCACAAGTTTTTACAGAGCCTAACATTCGATTGGAAAATGGTTTAAAAGTGACCAAGGTGCAATTGTATTGTGCAATGGAGACAATAGGGCATCTAAAGAAGTCAGTAAGTGACAAAGAATTCAGTATTTATATACTAATACGCAATAAACAAACCGGGAAATCCTCATACCAAAAATGCGAGGTTGTCACGTCTGACAAAAGTCGTTAAATGAAGGGACATCCAAACTAACGTACACAGAGATTGCGGCTCATGACATCACTGGAACTGACAAAGCTCAAGCAAAAGAAGCTGATCCTATTGCTTCAAGCTACAAGAGAAAATCACAAAAAGAAATCATTGTCGGAACTGACTCCAAAGAGCCAACCGGGCGTGGTGTTTTTAAAGGTATCCCCAAGATGGCTATTATACATGTTGGTAGAGTAGCCCTGAACACTCGTGCAGAGGACATTCATACCTATGTAAAGGCAAAGTTCAAGAGTGAATGTTTGAAAATCGGGGCCTGTACAACTCGTAAAGGAGCAAAAAGTTTAGTTTTTCGTCTCGAGGCAGATGAAGATATCTTAGAGGAATTGTCTAAACCATCAAATTGGCCGCCTGGCGTAACGATAGCCAGATATCGTTTTTTTCGAGAAAACAGATTTGGCCTTTTCGAGTCGACTTCCGAGCAACCAAAGTAATGACGTTTTGAAAATCTTGAATTCAAATCTACAGTCAATAGTTAATGAAATAGATCGACTTGAGTATATTCTACAAGATCTGAATATTAGTATAGCCTGCATAACAGACCATTGGCTAGAAAAAGATAATGAAAATAAATTAAAATTAGACAATTATGACGTCGCCAATTATTTCTATCGTAAAGTGTCAATTCATGGGGGTAGTATGGTACTAATAAGGAGGAATATTGCATTCGCACCTTTAACTGATGTGCACGACCTTTCGGTAGAGAATCACATATAATTGTCTGCCGTCCGAATACCAAAAAATGAATTAGTAGTGATTTGTTCTTACCGACCTCCTAGGGGGGACTACAATATTTTTACATCACAGATTGATGCAGCGCTGCATGAGGTGAACAAGCTAGCTGAAAAAATATAGTTGTGGCAGGGGACTACAACGTGGACTTACTGCAACATACAACTCAACGATCTAGATTGCTCGAGATAATGGACACATATAATCTTTGCCATGTATTTGAGGATCCTTATTGTGTAGCAAATACTTCAAACTTGTGTTAAGATAATATATTCGTCAATTGTATGTTGTCAGATTGTAAGGGCACCACAATAAATGCTCATTTTTCGGATCACAGTATGCAATTGCTGGAGATAGGGATTGCAGTTAAACCTTAACATAACCAGTACACATATACTCGCAGCCTCTCTATCAAAAATACTAACCTTTTCGTTGAAGGAATCAACAGGGTTAATTGTACTTGCCTGACACAACTGGAGGCCGACGATTTCTATAACTGGTTCCGGAATAATGTTCTAGGATATGTCGACCAAGTTTTCCTGGAAAAAAGTTAACATAAGAATGATTCGCAAAAATAAAGGTAACCTAGAAACAATTGCGTGAAAAATTCAGTTAGATGCAGCTGACAACCATAGCTCGGGTGAGGGGTGATTCCTCCGTTTTCTACAAAACTCTGAAAGAAAGATACTAGCATTACTTGGAAAATACCACTAGGCAAAGAGATTTAGAACTACTAAATAATGCTCAAAACAAAAGCCAAGCGATTTGGGCGATAATTATTGAAAAAATTGGCAAGCAAGAGAAAAATATTCAAACAAAATTATCCGCAGAACAATTCAACAACTCTTTTGTGAATATCACTAAATCGATGATTTCTTAACGAAGCCATCGGCAAATAAAGTTGAAATGTCGCACACAATGGCGCTGTATGACACTGACCCGAAAGAAATAATCAATGTTGTCAAAAATTTTAAGTCCTCCAACTCAAAAGATATATACCGAATGTCAGTGAATCTGTTTAAGGATAATATCCAAGTCCTGCCCGAACCCCTGAGTATAGTAATTAATACTTGTTTCTCTGAAGGCATTTTTCCCAAACCCTGAAGGTAGCCAGAGTAACTCCAATATACAAGCAGGGTGATGAGAATTTCTGTGACAATTATCGGCCCATATCGATATTACCTATTTTTTCGAGAGTCTGCTCAGGACAAGATTCGTCGATTTCCTCGAGAAGCATAATATATTGGCATCTTCGCAGCATAAGTTCCAATGGGGGAGATCAACCATAACAGCTATGATAAACATTATCGAGGGGATACGGGATACCTTCTAGGACAAATGCGAGGCATCTCTATCATGCCTCGACATGAGTAAGGCGTTCGATTGCTCAAGTCACGTAATTTTATTGGAAAATTTGAACTTCTGCAGCATCAGAGGCAGGGCTTTTAATATATTGAAATCTTACTTTGAGGACCGTAGCCAAATAGCGATGTGGAGGAACTGCAAATCAAGTGAACAGCAAGTAGAAGTTGGAGTACCCTAGGGGTCGATTCTCGGCCTCCTATTGTTTTGAATTTACATAAATGACTTAGCGTGGCACCTAGGACCTGAAAACATATGTATGTATGCCGACTATTCAACTATAATAAGCCGGCAGAAAAAAGAGAAAATTTGGTTGAGGTAGAAGAATAAATTCTCAGCATGCCAGCAAGCTGGTTTTCAGCAAACGGTCTAGAGCAAAATAAAAATAAGACTCAAGAATTAATTTGCACAAGGGAACGAACTGGATCTGAAACTGTTAAACTACTGGGTTTCCAGCTTGATGGACCTCTTAGCTGGATAGAACACATTGAAAAACTAGGTAAGAAGTTGTCCTCAGCCGTCTTCTCAATAAGAAGAATCAGATTCATCGCTAATAAAGAAGCCGCAATACTTATCTATTATTCAGATTTTCATAGTCTAGCAACTTATGTTGCCCTTTTCTAGGGTGCCTCGCCTCATGCATCACATGACCTCCTGCAACAGAAAAGGGCAATCAGAGAAATTGTGGAAGCCTCACCAACTACATGCTGTAAGCCGTTATTTCAAGAGCTTAAGATACTAACCATTCCGGCTACATTTATACTGACATCATTGTGTTACATAAAACAAAAGACTCCCACCCTAGGCACTCAAATATCCACAATTACCAAACGAGGGCTTGCAATAATCTTATTCAGCCCAACGTGAGATTGAAAAAATTTCAGGATACTGACCTATCACTGGGTAGGAAAATGTACAACAATAACATGCTGAATAATCCTTTCTCTAACGATTTGGGTGGCCAAACATAGACTTCAGATTTGAGATAGCACTACAAGAAGGAAACGAGAGGAGTTAGATCGGGCGATCTAGCCTGCCATTCAATAGCACCTTTCCTACCCATGAATTTGTCTCAAACGGAGATCGAATAGATTGATAGAAACTTGGAATTTTTCCAAACAATTCTCGATTTCGAATAGGCACATGTTATTTCAAAAAAGAAATGATTACGTGGTCGTATAAAGAATAAAATGACCTCTCTAAAAAGGTATAAGACGACCCTCTTTTCCTATTCTAAAATTAAGGGCGGAAGCTGCCAGGGGTAGGGAGTTGATAGAAGAAGAATGAAACATGTAACGAAAAGTAATTCGTATTTCAAATGCAGGGAGATAAATGATCAATTTTACAAAGATTTTCATCGCAGATATTGGTTATCCATAGGCGTGATGCATCTTTTTCTTCCTTTATGTTCTCCATTCTTATTGTAACGTTTTAGAAATTCGTAAAATTGGCATCGGATGAGTGCTCAAACGTTCATCAATGTCTTTTCGACTTTCCTACTTATATTAGTGTTTTTTCAACTCTTGCCAACAAAAAAGGTGGATTATGATTTATAATCAGTTTGTGTAATTGGAACGTTATCTACATAAACATTATGTATAGGATTATGTTCATGAGAAGGATTGTTGGTCTACTCACAGACACGCTATCTTCGTATCCAGCTACATGAATTGAACAGGCTAGCCGTCTCGTTTTGAAGTCGTAGATTTCTTATCTTGTGTTTTCACAAGACCAATACTGCTTACTCGTAGCAAGACCAAAACCAAGACGCTGCAGGAATACTGCAAGAATCAAAGTGAGCGTCTCGCATTTAGGTTGTTATTACAGTCTTTCTGTTTTCCGTACGCCATATTGTGATTCACCATCGAGATCATTATTCATGATCGATGAAGCCTGAACTACGTAATAGTTGATAGTCATAATGAATAATAAAATAAAACAAGTTACTATGTTTTAACTATCACAGAATTATTTGAAAGATGCTTGTGTAGCAGTTCAAGCCAACTTATACGACAAACTCATGGAGTAGTACAGGAATTGTTCACAGTACTTGTGGTTCAACAAATAGTGTCTTAAGTTTAAAGTTACACCGAGATATGTGAATATAAAAACGAATAGTGTATCTTCATCATCATATAAAGCTGTCCAAGCAGCGAAGATCATTTGGATAAAAGAAGGATGTAAACATATTTATGATAAAAGGTATGTCATTCAGCACTACCTTGACGTCTTGCACTGAGAACTTAGTTTTAAATTAAATTCTTTAGATTTTGATATTTTAGAAGATACAATCAGATCTGAAATTAGTATTTCCATATTCCAAAAATTTCATAGACAGTCTAGAAAATTAAAATCACTCAAACCAAAATTTTCAGTCACACTTGAGTCACACTTGAGTCTAACCCATGATAGAGAGAGTTAATTCTTCGGGAAGTCAAAGGGTTGTTAATTTATCTCATGTTGAATTCAAGAAGAAAGGTGCAGATCTCCTTTCCAAAGGTCCTAAATTCGTTCCTAAAATACAGTATAGCTCTTTAGAAATATCAGCCGTTGAATCCGAAATTTTATTGAGAACTTCAAATACTGGCAATTTCGAAAAAGCAAAACTTGAGAGGATTTTAAAGAACCATGAAAATCAAACCAACTCGAAAGATGAAATTTCAATCAGAAATATCAAACGCAAAATTTCTGAAAATTCATTAATACTCACGAGAGCAGACAAGTCGAATGCTATAATTGTTATTCCAAAAGTATAATATGAGGAAAAAATGGAAGATTTCATTAATGAAGAACCGCTTACTCTCGGTCAGAAAGACCCAACACCACTTATACAGAAACAACTTAGAGCAGCCGCTAATGATATGCAATCACTTTTTAGTAGCTTCGAGAGGAACAGATGGATTAAAATGAATCCTAGAATTCCTAGATTATATGGTCTCATTAAAACATATAAAGAAAATAACTCCATTCGACCAGTGGTTTCATATACCAATAGTCCAACACAAATACTTGCTAAGCAACTAAATTCCAAATTCAAATCACTTTCAGATTTTCATTCACAATACAGTATAAAAATTCATTAGAATTATCGAATTAAATAAATAATTTCCTCATGTCACCAACAGCAAAATTAATATTATCAGACGTAGATGATATGTTTTCGAATATACCTGCAACAGAATGTGTTCCCTTAATATCAAGTATTCTAGAGGCAAGAAATCTCAACGTTGTCTATGAAGATGATTTAATTTCCATATTTGATTCATGCTTGACTCAAAATATTTTCAGTTCAATAATAAGATATATTCACAAAGTAATGGTTTAGTTATGGGTTCACCCCTCAGTCCCCTTCTATCTGAAATTTTCATGTCTAATTTGGAAAACACTAAAATTATGACTTCACCTTTGACGAAAAGGCATATTCTCTTTTGGTACCGATATGCTGATGACATTTTAGCATGTTTCATTGGAACGAATAGATAGCTAGAAATCTTCCTGAATTTCATTAATAGTATTCATCATAAAATTAAGTTCGAAGTAGAAACAGAAGTCGATAGTAAAATCAATTTCTTCGATCTAACAATTACCCGGGAGAATAATAACCGTTTATCAATTAATATCTTCAGAAAACCATCGTACACGGATAATGTCATAGCCATAGATTCATTCCACCCGTATACTCAAAAAAAAGCAGCCTTCAAATCTATGATTCACAGAACGATTTCTTTGCCTTCATCGGACATGGACCGAAAATCAGAATTTAACACCATTATGTCAATAGCAGAGACCAAAGGCTTCGATATAAAAGCAATAGAGAGTTTAATTAATCGAAAAATACGCAGCAACACATTCAACATGATATATCCCCAATTCAAGAGAGAAAAGCCCGAAAAATGTATGTCTCTAACATATTATGGGATATCAGAACAGATTGCTAGAGTTTTGTCTGATAGTAAAAAAGTTCATATTGCATCCAAACCAGTTAGCAAATTTTCAGGCCTGCTTTTCAACACAAAAGATAGAACCGATAAATTTGAAAAATTTGGAGTATACCAATTAACATGTTCTGAGTGCAATTCCTTTTATACAGGTCAAACAGGACGCTCTTTCAAGGCTAGATGCAAGGAACATTTCCGGTAATTCCTACATCACAAATATGATTCAGCTTTAGCTGCACATTGTCTGAATGAATTTCATCCTTTTCCAGAACTTCAACAGCTAAAAATTCTTCATTCTTGTGATAAATCTTATAATTTAAATTTGTCTGAATCGATGGAAATTTTCAAAGCATCTAGGGTAGAAAAGGTTAAGCTCCTTAACGACCAGGTAGACTTAATCACCTACCAATCACCATTATTCAAGTTACTGTGACCTCTACCAACATTATATTGATGTTAGTTAGCATTATATTGATGTTAGTTCTTGAATACATAAGTATTCAGTTTTCATTAGCTTGTTGTTAATAATGGACGTATGTCCGAAACCGATCCAACCAATGTAATTTTGATCATTGATCTTCGCTTCGTATTTAGCGATTCATAATTGTTTTAAGATTGATGGGATTATCACAAGAGTGAGGAAGATTTAAATAGTTATAGTCGGATGCTACAGTAATAGTTTTATGTACAAATCTATATACCGGGTGGTTCACCACAATCGCGACGGAAGATCGGACATATTCTACGGCTGATCTTAAATTTTTTTACCGCAGTCATATGTAGTGGGGTAATGACTAAACACTAAAAATATTTTAGACTATACAAGGTATTTCATAATAAAGTTACATACCAAGTTTATGATTTTTGAAATGGGACACCCTTCATTTTGTTTCACTTTTGACTTTGTGAGGAAAAATGAAGGTGAGTTTGTTCGAAATTCCTTATACTTATCTTTAATAATTTCCGAAATATTTGTCATTTTCTGAAATTTTAGGAGTTTAAAAAAAATTGTGTCCTCAATATTGATTTCAAACCTTCAGATGTATAACTATTCTTATAGTAATTGTTGTTGCTTGAATATATAACACATTTGGTTGACCTGAGTAACACAGGATGTTCGAAATCGATTTTTAAGTTGAAGCCGATTCAAATCTCGTTTCACTCATCCCATACACTATATTTATAGGGTTGAATAAGTGGTATATTTTAATATCTTTCGGTACCTAAGTTTCCTATACCCATTATCAACGGCTTCGAGAATATTAGAAAGTTTAGCCAATTTTATCGAATTTCAAGAAATATTGCAATTTTTCACTACAATATATAGCTTTACATTTACAGCAGAAAGTATTGTATTATATTTATTTCATCACATTCAGTGAATCTAATTTCATTAAAAATTTGATTTCAATGAAGGGATGATGCTTAATACCGGCAAATCGCATCAAGGTAATTGAACAATCGAGATTTCTTTATCGGATTCCTTGTACTCAGTTGGTACCTAATATTAGGAACTTAATATACTTAGTATCTACAAATTCCTGGAAAAGATCGTTGTTGATACCTATTAACACTATAAGGAAAAAATATTATGTCACTCTTGAACTGAGAGAGTTTCGAGTACGTCTCAGTGCATAGTGTCCACAATTTCATGTTTGTTTTACTATCGGTTGGAAAATTCCAATTTATAGCAATTTTGCTCTTTGAAATATATGTGACGAGTGCCAACAAAACTGATTTTTAGCGTCAAGAGTTTACTCCAAAAGATACCCGAATTGAAGACATCCATACAGAAACTATCACAAACATTTCGGCAAACTGGCAGTTGTAGTGACCATCGTTGAAAATACAACTACGAGCCTGCGGAATATTTCCGATGAAACACGGATTCCATTCGTATCATATTCAGGTCCACCAGGAGCCATCGGACGGGGGTTTTTGAAGGTTAGCTTGAGTTCTGTTTATGGATGTAGAAAATGATCAGGAAAAATGAAAAATTTTGCAGAAAATATTATATTCTCGGATGAATGCACTTTCCACAACAACTCCCTAGTTAACGAGCACAATTTTCATAATTACGATGATCAAAATGCTCATATCTTTCGTAAGCCGTACACGCAGCATCGATGGGCGGTTAATATTCAAGGTGCAATCATAGGCTGCATGTCTTTGGGCCATTTTATTCAATGAGCACTTGAACGGAAATATATTTTTGAGGTTCGTTCGTGATCATCCACAAGATGTGAGGATCGACGTAAGACAACGAATGCGGTTTCACTTGGACGGAGCTTCTGCATATTTCACTACCAATGTGCGGATGTTCATGGATACACACTTTCCTAATGAATGGATCGACACAGGTTGATGCTAAGTAACGTTATAAGATCATTTGAAGACAGGTTAACATTGTGTATTGTTCAAAATGCAGCCCATTTTGAAGATCCTATGTGAAAAATGTATGGAAAGTTTTACTTCCTTCATTTTGCAAATGTTTCGTTTTCAATATTAGGTTTGAAGTATGCATTAATGTGATATCATGGTCGGAACAATAATAGTTGTTCATTGATTTCATCAATCTCGAAACAATGTCAATACACACTGAGCAATTCCTCGCCCAAGTGCGTTGCAGTTAGGTGTCCATTAGAAGCCTTCTGACAATTCTCGTCGTGCTAAGAAGCGCTTCCTTCTGAGTCATAAATAAAAGTCTGCGCTCGAAGCCTAGTTTCTCTTAAACCTACCTAAACCATACCGTTAACTGTCATAATCAGTCGCAAAACCTTCTTAAACTGATGAGCCTCCATGAATTCAAACGCGAGATCCTGATATTTTAAGATCTTTTCACAGTACGCTCTCACGTTATTATCATCAGCCGGCATCGTCACGTCGTGTATCATCGCCGTTCTTTCAACAATATCGAAGAGTGCCATATTGGGTCTGTTATGACGTACCTCTCGGTCCGTCACGAGGGTAATATAACACTCTAGTTTATATCTCGTATCTTCGAGATTATCTTTCGGCTGATATTTGCAGTTCTCCAACTTCTTCTGAATGAGTCCTCAATGGAAACAAATTTTCTGGTGATACATCCTGGTCATCGCGGTATGATGGTTGATATATTCTCTTGGTGCTAGAATTGCACATTATTATAATATGTTGAGGATGTGTTTCAGTAATCTAGCCCATATTCTGCAGTTGTCCAATGGTATATCTTGTCTTAAAATATTTCTAAGATACGCTCTCGTAGATATCACCTGATTCTGGAACGCCAGTAGTCTCCTTTCGGTCTCTGGAAATAGGTATCCCGCTCGTAGATACGTGAAGTTAGGTTAGGCTAGATTTCTCACTGTTGACTTGGTTGTTCTTCAGGTTGTTTGGTTATCCTTCATCTAGATTTATCGATGGCTGTCCTCCATTTCTCAGTTTTTGAGTAAACCTTGAAAGTATAATTGTTATACGCAAGTCTGAGTGCTAATAGATCTTCATTTGCTGCTTCTAGAGCTGAGTGGAATGTCGAGTCCTTTCGCATGAAGTAATTTCGTAAGTTCCCTATTCGCTCAGCATGAATGGATTGCAGATTCGAAAGACCTCTTCCTCCCTCGTGTCTTGAGATGTATAATCTGTTAACCGAAGCGTTGAGGTGGTGCAATTCATATTTTGTGAGAAGAGTTTTCATTTCCATGTCCATTGCTAGCTAGTAATGGACCAACGGAGTATGCCGAATATGTATGCTATCATCGGAATCGCTCACGCATTTCCCGAAAACAAGGATAGGTTAGGTTAGAGCCTTCGAATTTAGTCGTGACGGAAGTAGCTTTTTCGCTCTATTCGGGAGCTTATTTTCGAAGAGTTATTTGGCTATGGGCATGTTGATCTCTAGGGCCTGCTATTTACCTAGGTACTTGTATACTAGCTCTGCTTGAAGAGAGGGTATATGTGTACGATTTATACCCCTCAGTAATGTACTGAGGGTAAACAACGGTGCATTTCTCTATCCCGTTTGCATGTGGATTGCTTCACTAAATGCCATCCCTGTCTCCAACTGTCTCTTCATTTGGTCAGAATTTGAAGTGTGAAATTTCAAATCAAGCATGTACAATCGGTGGCTGATTTTTACATTTGTGTCCCTGTTGGTAACATCGCTGATCTTGTTGTTGTTTAGAAATGTAATAATGAGATTCAGCGTCAGTTAGAACCACAACGGACTGAGTGTGTCGCCCTGAAAAATTCCCCTCCTAACCGCCACCTCGCCTGTCTCAACTTTTCCGCTTGGCCCACTCATTCGGAGTATTGTGCGCCAGGTCTCCATAAGATGTTTCAATAGGTTCGTAATATTTTCTGATATACCATATATCTGGAGAACCTTGAGTAGCCAGGAACGTGGAACCGATTCAAAAACCTTTGCGTAATCAATGCAAGCGACTGAGATATTTCGTAGTTTCTTCCTAGCCTTCCTAGTTATAATAGAATCAATCGCCAGGAGTTCTTTGCACCGTCTTTCTTATTTTCGGCACCCATTCTGCTTGTGAAATAGAATATAATTGGCTTTTATATGTTCTTTCATATGCTGGGCTAATATCCTAGTTAGAATTTTGTATACGGTGGGTAGACATGTAAGTGGTCCATATTTGTTTGGGGTAAGTGGTGATTCCTTTTTTTGGAAGCACCGTTGTTATTCCTAGGGTGAAATATTTAGGTATGATAGAAGAGTCGCTAAGATATTGCTGAAATAGGTTCGCTAGGCGGAGGTGTACATGTACACTAGTGAAATATTTCCACAATTAGTTGTGAATCTTGTTTGGGAACTTGACCTCTTCTATCCAAAGCGCCTGGTCGTGGCGATTAACCTTAATCGGCCAAATGCTCTCCCAAAATTTCCTCATTGCTTTGGGATGATGTTTTCAGCCTTTCGTCTCGTTCAAAGTTCCTAGAAAATTCCTGCTGATTTTGACAGTACATTTTAATATTGCGGTATCTTTTTGTTCTCTCGTTGTATCGGTTGCCTAAATCTTTCACTTTCTGCTTCATCTGGTCTGCTATATTGACCCCCTTTTCTCTGAAATTTTCATCTTTGACTTATATTCGATATTCAGATGCTATTTTTCGGAGTGCTTTCTTAAGTTTGATAGTGGAGAACCTCTGTATTAAGGTACGTATATGTGACGACTATTTTCTTTCTCATAGGTACTATTTTTTTCCAGTCTTGCCCATCACGGGGAGTCTGTTAGTTTTTTCCATGCCGTTCTTTGCAAATTTCTAGTCCCATGTATTACGCATAATGTAGCTGCTCCTGCGTAAACTAAATCCACCACCTCTGTTAATGTGACGTGCTCTGAAGAATTCCTCCATTTTGGAGTACATCATTCTCTGAATGGTAGTGTTCCTCTCTCGGGCCATACTTTTTACAACGTAGGAGGTTGCCTCTGAAAAGTGTCTATCGTCCTATTTCTTACTCCCCGTGTCTGGAGCGATATCTCATTTTCATTTCCCACCCCCTGGGCTGATAGATGCCACAAGTGCGTCCGTCACTAGGCAATCCAATATTCGAGCCACATGAATGTTAGAATTCCTTTGCTAGCATAATGATATGGCAGGTGCAAGACCAGGATGGACTGTTGAGAAATATTCATACATCAAATGAGGGACTAATCTAATGTACAAAATGACTTCCATTTTGGCGAAGGCACATTTGCGCAAAATGTTGCAACTTTGGAAGATCCTATTTCTTACCTCCTGTTCTATGTTCACTGGTTCGGAGTAAGCCATGGTTTTTAATCTATCCCAAGAGTTAAACTTCATTGGAGTCGAATCCCTATTTCCTGCTTGAAATGGTATAGCCATGAAGTGGCCTATCCATCGATCATTGAAGTGCTCATTGAGCTAGTCTGTGACTATACGTCCGTTATGCTCTGGCAACCATCCGTTTGGAACCAACTCTTTCTTTTATATTCAAGTTCACATCGTCAAAGAACTCAACATAATTACAGTTCAAAAACGTTTATCTTTCAAATTCTCATTCATTAATACTGATGATAATAGTGTATTTTCGTATATGTATATCTAACCATCCGAACTTTAATGTTGATTAATGATGAGGTGAGGGTTAATCCTCACCTCATGCTGGAAGTCTCTCATTTGTAACACGAGGATTCTCATCTGCCTATACATGGGAATTCAGCAGGTTGACGATCCAAATCTTATGGATGTTACATCATTTGTCCACAGAACCTATCGCTGGTAGGTTCGAAAAATAATTTCTTACCTAGAATCAGTTCGGAATATTTCTATTCGGGAATTGTCATTTGTATTCCTGTCTTAGTTTTCATTGGCGAAACCGTACATAGATATTATTTCGGCATACTTCCGTTAGTGGAGACCATTGTAATTCGATTGTTAAAAATAAATCCAACTCATATGGAGTTTTGAATTTGGGAGTCTTTTACTTGGTAAAATTCCATTATCAATAATATAAAACAAGTACTATGTTTTAAGGAATTTTACCTAATAATTGCGATTCGTAACGCGTTTCACTACACCGTAGCTTCTTCAGACGAATGAAGAAGCTACGGTGTAGTGAAACGCGTTTCGAATCGCAATTATTGAGTAAAATTCCTTAAAACACAGTACTTGTTTTTATTATTCATATGGAGTTGTCAGTTATATTTTTTCTTAATACATTTATGAGTAAATGATTCTCTACTACAATTTATGGTTTTGACAGCAATCTAAAGTTCGTTCTTTGATTCGACAATTTAGGCAAATCTATGTGTAACCACGAAATTTTATATGTCGAAAAACCATAATGTAGTTTTTGTGTAATTTGCTAGTCTATGGCTCGATAAATGAATGGAATACCGCTTATTAAAATTTTCGCAAATCATTATGAAATTAACATTTTTCAGTTTCGAATTACACTAGTGTGTACGATACTTTAATATAAATGCTACTTGATATGCCAATTGGTGTCCCAATTTTTGCTCTTTTAAACACTTAAAATTATTTCTGTCCATCTATTGTAGTTTTTGTCTTAGAGTTGAATATATGATGAAAGTCATGAACTGAAAAGAGGAAAAGAAATTTTGAATATCTCGGCTATCTGCCGAATCAGCAATTCTGCTATAACAATTTTTTGTAGTTGTAGTCACCTATTATCAACCCTTAGATTATGGTTGAGCAATCGAAAAAAACCCTGTATTAATTTAATTCAATGAAATGATATCATCGAAACATAGAACATTCGACTTCATCATATGAGACAGTTAATATTTATTCACTGGAAGTAAATGATGCTTGCTAACGCATTTTCAATATATCATCTGTTGCTCATTCTTTACTCTTGTGAACACAGTTTTTTTGAAATGTTAACCTCCTTACCGATCTTTTCGAGAATGTTATTTTTTTTCACCACTTAAATCAAATTGTTTTATTTATAGACCCAGACAACTCTCATTCCACCGAAAAATTACAGTAAAGAATTGGAAGATGCAGGAACGAAGTATGACAAAAGTACCTGGGGATTCACACAAACTGAAGAAGATACGACAAACGTATTGGGTTTGGTAACCTTTAGTATCGTGTTGGGTATCGCCATTGGGAAACTTGGTTCAAAAGGCAGGCCTCTATTAGATTTTTTCGATGTCCTTAGTGAAGCTATCATGTTGATTACCAGCTGGGTTATCTGGTAAGTTTATGGTAGCTAGAAAGATAACTGCATGCTCGCACTTAAATCTGCACCAGTGCCAAATTTTATACACAAACAAAAGTGAATCATTATTTCGATTAATATCAAACTATGTTCAAGAGCTCAATAAAAACTTAATTAATTTCTTACAGGTTATCCCCTCTTGGTGTATTCTTCTTGGTAGCTGCCAAAATCTTAGAAGAAAGGGATTTCGTTGATCTTATTGGAAGACTTGGGCTCTACTTTGCAACTGTACTTCTCGGTTTGGCTATACATGGCTTCGGTACTCTCTCAGTCCTTTACTTCATCGGTACAAGAACTTTACCATTCAAGGTTATTGGACAGCTCAGTCAGGTTATTGCAACTGCATTTGGAACAGCGTCAAGGTAAAAATCAATCAGTTAATTCGTTCTTTCTCGCGTTAGTAGATAAATATTTTTGGGTTTTGAAAACTCGAAAATTGTCATCCATATTTTGTTGTCAGGTGAACGGGGTACACTTAGTTTCATTTTTAGATTCATCACGTAACTTTCTCGTCAATTTATTCCTATTGATGTGAAGTAAAACTATAAAGCTTAAATAGGCGCCAAACCGTTTCTTCGGCTAATAAATAGTTCGATCATGATTTTTTCTTTCGATCTTTCATAATTATTAATTCTTCGTGAGAAAGACTCGAAACGAAACTACGGCAAGAATTAGCGGGTAGGTACCTAATGTGTCATAATTTTTTGTAAATAATTACGAATGACATCATTATAATTCTATAAAGAATACGAAATAATGCGCGTTATCTGATTTGAAATGGAGACAAAATACTTTGTAGGACAAAAAAATTTCATCACAAACTCAAACAGACGCCCTTTCTACGAATTGAATCGATGAATTGGAAACGTTTTCTTTTAAAATTTTTCAATAATTATTTTTTCTCCGGAAAATACAGCATTTTTAGTGATACTTTTTTGATTCGCTCAACATTTAATAAGCAATCGAAAAAAAATTAAAATATTTCAGGCTGCTGGAATATCATCCAATGTGTAAATCGGTTACTGGGCGGAAAACCCGATACCTCAAGTGAAGGAAAGATAGGAAAATGTTAGTTTTGTCATAACATCACAAAAAAAATTGCAATAATATTTTATCATTTTATCAGAAACGCTTCGGAATGTCAAGTCAAAATTGATTAATCATTCTCCTTGTTTTGAAACTATGACATTCTGCAAAAAGTACTGGTGAAGGAAGAACCGATAATAGGTAATTGGGGGCGACATAATATTATAAATTTTGATAGAAAATTCTTTATTCACTAGGGATATTATAATAAAGTGCTTTGTCGTAAATTACGTGTTGAATCAAACAAAACCTACATGATTTAGATAGATAAGCAATTAAGCGCAATCGATTGGCGGTATCGAAGATCTTCGACTTATCGGATTTCATTTTCGTTTTTCAAAGTTGATGCCAATAATATCTATTCATTCCTTTTCTATATATCTTGACTCCTATATCATTGTTTTGAGTACCAAGTAGTGAAAAACGTGGAATACTCCTATAATAAAATTAGCTTTAATATCCAAATTAGGTTGGTTGGTTAAATCATACTCGGAAAAGGGCGAGAACCTACTATTTATCTCGGGATCTCATTTAGTGTATAATGGGTCAGTATATTTGTTTCTGCAATTCTGAATGAATTGAAAAAATTTGAATAGAAAAAAGTAAGATGCTGATTGGCTGGATGTACAAAAAATATTTTGAAAGGCACAAGGTGCTCGGTTATAGACATGTATCTTAAAGTCATGTTTTTAGAATAGGATGTCTTATGTTTCTTATCATCTTTGAACGACTTAACCCGAAAAGAGGTGAGTTTCAGGTCAGTATACACCTTGATTTTGAAGTCATTAATATTTTGTGAAAATATAATTTTTCATAGATCTCCTGTACCTACTGAAATCGTCTTAATTTAATTATTTCATGAGCTTGAATATTTGTGAGCAATAAGTAATTGTTGATACAGGTATAAAGGGTATATATATATATATATATATATATATATATATATATATATATATATATATATATATATATATATATATATATATATATATATATATATATATATATATATATATATAGTATACATTTATTATTATGACATTATAACAATGGCATCCTTGAACCAATGAGTAGTTTCTCACACTTATAGCTGTATCAGCAATCACTCAGTGTTCATGAAAATTTAGATTTATGAGAATAATAAAGTATTGAAATTGAGATTGTTAGATGATTTCAGTAGATTCATTAGATATTGAAATGTATAAGATGTCTCAATTTTATGCTAGAATTTTCACATAATGTTTATGAATTTTGAACTACAATTCTCAAAGATGGTACAATTCGGAACAAAATCCCAGAAAACGGTCACTAACACACGCTACATTTCAATTGGACGCAAAAAATTTCTCCCCACATTATCATCGAGAATGTCCGAAGTCTTCGATTCATATCATCTGTTGTGATGATTCAAAGTGACCTATATTTAGTGATTACAAAGGAAATACGATTCCATTACTTATAGAAATGTATTTGGTTTCGTTTATATTTTAACAGAATATTATTTCGCATTTCATTTATTTACAATATGATCAATTAGAGATAAAGTGCGATTATCTTCTGATTTTTCATTCTTGAAGTTATCCATCGTTTTTCCAACATATCTTTTTTAGATAATTATAATTGATTTGGAGTATGTCTTGATTTTCCGTTTTCCAGAGTAAACTGTTCATTTTCACTCTTTTTCATTTATTTTTCTGAACTTTTCGAAGTTTTGCATTTTTAAAATTTGTTCTTCTTTCTTAACAAACCCTATGAATTATACTTCTGAATAAGCAGAAAATGTAGTATATATGTTAATTTATACGGTAAATTGTACGAAAAGAAGACATCCTTAAGTGGAGCACTAACGAGAACAGTTGATTTGAATATTGTGAATTGAATATTCTTGTTCAGCAACTCCAAAAACCCACGAGTAATCTTTATGTCTCTTCCGAATCTGTAAGAAATGAAATAGCGATGCAATTGGTTACTGCATCTGCACATTATTTCATTCATTAATTGCAGCATGTTTCAAGACAAACAGATATGTAGGGTAAGTAACGTTAAATGGCCCCCGAAGCCTTCAGATTTAACATCCCTAGAATTTTTTCTATGGGGAGCAGTAAGGACCAATGTTTATTTGGATGAAGTAACTATATGGGCGATATGATGCAAATAATTTGAGATGCTTTCCATGATAATGCTCCAGACCAGGAGTGCTCAAACGGTCGATCGCGAGTGCTTTTTGAGTAGATCTCGAGAAGAAAAAAATTTTTAATTAGTAGGTAACTAAACTACTAAAATTTGTTACGTAATGAAATAACACTCTGCTAGCGGCAAAAGGGGCTTTATCAAAGGAACGCTCGATACTTGTGAAAGAAAAGCCGCGTTTTCATTCTTGCCGGTTTTCCAGAAATTTCGGGCGGCGCGTTTGACGCGAACATTCGAGAATTTCGTTCACGCCGATATAAATGCTGCGCTTGCAGGAATTGGAGTCATTCTGAATTGTAACTTGAAGGCGATACTACGTCGATACGAAGTTTATTATTAAATAGTACAAAATGAGTGCAGCGAAGAAATCTGAAACGTATCATTTTAATAACGATTGGGAGGAAGAATTTTTCTTTTTTATGGTGAAGGATAAGTGCATTTGTCTTATTTGTGATGCGTCAGTTGCAATACCTACGCTCGGAAACTTAGAGAGGCAGCATAAAACGGCTCATAAAAAATATGAAAAGGATTTTTCGCCACAGAGTGAATTAAGAAAACGAAAAGTACGTGATTTGATATCTTGTTTGAAAAAAGAACAAACCTTGTTCACAAGACCAACCAAACAATCAAAAGTTGCTACGATCGCGTCATTCAAAATATCTCATATATTGGCGAAACACAAGAAACCATTCGATGGATTGGTTGCGAGGGAAGCATTCATTGAAGTGGGTGAGACTTTATTTGGAGATTTTAAAAATAAAACAGAAATCATGTCTGCTATTAGAGAACTTCAGTTATCTCCTCCGACTGTCACAAAGCGTATTCAAGTCATGAGTCAGGACATGGCAGATAAATTAAAACACGATATCATGAAATGTACATACTTTTCTTTACAGTTCGACGAATCTACCGATATGACAGACTCTGCCCAGCTGTGTATTTTAATTCGGATGTTATTCAATGACATGTTGGCTAAGGAAGAATTTTTGACAATCATTCCTCTGAAGGGGAAGACCAGGGCGATATATATATATATATATATATATATATATATATATATATATATATATATATATATATATATAAACACCTCAAAAAGTCTAGGAACACTTCTGAATATCGATATATCGTATACAGAACGATCAATATGGATGATGTTTTTTAAGAAATGAACACCTGCATCAATTTCTCACCAAATCATGTAGGGTGCTGCAACAGATTTCAGTTTTCTTTATGAAAAACTAAAAATGCAGCAGATGCGACGCTGCCTTATAATCATTTCATGTATTCAGTGTTTGAAATCAGTTAGTTGGCACTTTGTTTCTGTTGTAAGAACAAATAAAAGATTCAAGTTTTGTGATTCGACCATGGAAAGACGACATTTGACTAGAGAAGAGATGTTACGAGCCGTTAGCATGCTCCAAGCTGGGAGCTCACAACGGGAAGTATCCAGGGTTCTGGGAAGTAGCCCAAGTGTCATAAACCGTTTATGGTCGCGTTTCAATGAAACAGGTAGCGTAGAAGAACGCCATACAGGTCGTTTCAGGATTACTACAGTCGCCCAAGACCGATGTTTGGTTTAACAAGCCAGAAGAGATCGTACTACCACAGCATCTCAATTAGCTCAAGAGCTATCACGAGTTCATAATGTACAAATTTCCGACCAAACTGTGAAAAATCGACTGCACGAAGGTCAACTCCACTCCAGACGTCCTTTAAGAGTTCCACAACTGACCCATGGAAATCGCGCTGCTCGTTTAGCTTGGTGCCAAGAACACGTAAACTGGGATCAAGAGAGGTGGGCCACAGTTCTCTTCAGTGATGAATTTAGATTTAGTTATTATCCCGATTCGGGAAGAATTCGAATATGGAGGGAACCTGGAAAGCAAAACCGTCTCAAGCATGCTCGAGAAGTTGTTAGACAGGGAGGCGGATCAGTGATGTTTTGTGGAGGTATACGCCTTGGTGGAAGAACTGACCTCGTTTTCATACAGAACAACCTTACGGAAAATTCTTACGCAAATGAGATAGTTTTACCTGTAGTGGTACCGTATCTCCAAACAATGGGTCATGGGTCTTCTTCCAGTAAGATAAAGCCCCTCCTCATCGTGCAAGAGTTGAGTTGTCTTGAACGTCCTTAAAGAGAATAATATCGATCTTCTACGGTGGCCATCCTGCTCCCCAAATCGGAATCCCATCGAGCATGTGTGGGACACCCTAAAAAGAAATCTCCTGCGTCAAAACGTCTTCCATCATGAACAGGAGCTTCGATTTGCAGTTCAGGGGGCTTGGAATGACTTAGGCCAAAATTTAATAGACAATTTGATATTGTGCATGCCGCGACGATGCCAAAAAGTTATTAGTAACAGAGGTGGACCTTCTGGGTACTGAAAAATATAAGTGCTTCCATATCGTTTCGAAAATGTTAGTTCAGGATTTTTTTTTGTGTTATACCAAATTTCGTCATTTTCAAATTTCAAATTTTTTTTTATAATAGGTGCTTTGGAGAAGTCAAATATTATTTTGTTTTCTTGAGAATACATTATATACAATACATCCTAACAAAAACCGAAAGATTTCTATAAATTCGAATCATCAACTTCATATTTTAAAGATATTGGTAAGTGTTCCTAGACTTTTTGAGGTGTTTATATATATATATATATATATATATATATATATATATATATATATATATATATATATATATATATATATATATATATATATATATATATATATATATATTCCTCAAATATAAAACCCATAAAAATAATGAGATAAGTAATGGACAACTGATAGAATACATCGATACTTCAAAATAAAACTTTCAGTATACTCCATTAGACTACGTGAATATAAAATAAAGTCAGATAGAAAATTCCAAAACAAATTATACAAAAATAATGAAAACATTTTTACAAATTTATTTCAGGTTCAAATAAAAATATTTCTGGAAATGGAGTTCCTAAAATTGATATTCTAAAAGATTATTGGTCTTCAATTTGGGCAGTGCCAAGGCAACACAATTCCAATGCAAGTTGGATTTTAAATGAAAGGTCTCGATTTTCTAAAATAGAATGCATGCAATTTGAAAAATTTTCAAATGAAGATATAACATCAGTTATTAAACACACAAAAAATTGGAAATCTCCAGGTGTTGATGGTATTCATAACTTTTGGTTTAAGAAATTCTCTTGCGTTCATGAAAAATTGGCTGAATACATTTCATTTATAATAAAGAACCCCTCAGCTACTCCTTTATTTTTCACACAAGGAATTACTTATTTAAAACCGAAAAGTGGTAATACTATTGATCCGTCTCAATATAGACCAATTACTTGCCTTCCAACAATATATAAAATTCTAACTGCATGTATTACCCAAAAAATTTATGCACATTTGGAGAATTATAATATTCTTTCCGAACAACAAAATGGATGTAGAAAAAAACACCTTGGTACTAAAGAGCAACTTGTAATTGATTCTGTTGCTTTGAATCAAGCTCAAACTAAGAAGAGAAATATTCATACAGCCTTCATTGATTACCAAAAGGCTTTTGATAGTTCTCCCCATTCATGGCTTCAAGAAATTTTGGAAATTTATAAAATTGATAAGACACTTCGTCTTTTTCTTGAATTTGTGATGAAACATTGGAGAACCAATCTTCATTTAAATATTTCAAAACAATTGTTGAAATCCGAGGTAATTCCAATCAAAAGAGGCATTTTTCAAGGTGATTCTTTAAGTGCTCTTTGGTTTTGTCTTTGCCTTAATCCATTATCTCATGAATTAAATGCTACTAGTTTTGGCTTCAAAATAAAGAGTCTATCAACTGAATTCAAATTAAAACACTTAATTTATTTAGATGATATTAAATTATATGCCGGAACCAGATCTCATTTAAAAGTCTACTTGAGATTACTTTCAACTATTCTGATATTCATATGAAATTTGGGCTTCCAAAATGTGAAAATCTTTCTATTGAAAAAGGAAAGATCACCTCTGATTATATAAAGATTTCCAATATCGAAATCGAGCCAATGCATCAAGGAGATACATATAAATATCTTGGATTTTGTCAAGAGAAGACAATTAACCATAGCAGCACTAAAGAAAATATTAGAAGTTCATATTACAAAAGACTCAGAATTATCATCAAGAGTCATTTAACTAGTAAAAACCTTTTCACAGCTATCAACTCCTATGCAGTTCCTATTCTTACATCTTCTTTTGGAATTATTAAATGGTCTAAAACTGATCTAAATGAATTACAATGTCAAACGAGGAAAATGCTTTGTAAATATCATAAGCACCACCCAAAGTCAGCTGTTCAGAGAGTTACACTACCTAGACATCTTGGAGGTCGTGCATTAACTGATTTGAATAATCTTCATAGTAAACAGATTTTTCATCTACGTTCCCATTTTCATGATAAAGAGAGAACGTCTAAATTACATGATATTGTTGTTGCTTGAGATTATAATCTTACACCTCTGAACTTGACAATGCAAAAGGTAGATTTTGATATATTTGATGATAATTCTAAAAGAGAAAGTTGGATGCAGAAGGAATTACACAGAAAGCACCCTAAACAACTGAAAAATGATTATATTGATGAAATCGCTTCGAATAAATGGGTAGTATCTGGAGAATTGTTTGCTGAAACAGAAGGCTTGGCAATTGCGATCCAGGATCAGGTTGTTTTCACGAAGAATTATAGAAAACACATCATCACAAAATATAGATGATTCTTGCCGTAGATGTTTCTGTTCTTCAGAAACAGTTTTTCATATATTATCATCTTGCTCAGTCCTTGCTTCAACAGATTATTTAGAAAGACATAATGCCGTCGCTAATATTATTCATTTTAATCAGGAATTAAACATGACCTAATTCTCAAAAGAAAAAATATTACAAATATGATCCTGAGATTATTTGTGAAAATGACAAATATAAACTTTATTTTGATAAAACAATTCTTTGCAACAGAGCTGTAAAACACAATAGACCAGATATTATTCCTTATGATAAACAGAATCAAATAACATATATAATTGATATTGCTATACCCGACACACATAATATACAAAATAAATACAACGAAAAAATTTCTAAATATATGATGCTTGGCGACGAGATTGAAAAATGTGGAAAATGAAAAAATATTTATTCTACCGATTATTATTTCCACAACAGATGTTATTCCTAGAAATCTTCACAAAAGTATTGAGATTTTGGATCTGAAGAAAAATTTGTTTGAACAGTTACAAAAGATAACAGTCATCAAATCTTGTAATATTCTTCGTAGGTTTCTTTCCGAAAAAATAATGAGGTAGAGTCATAGGTTTTCTCTTTAGTTTATACTGCTCAGAATCTCATTTCATATTTTATTTATTTGTTTATATAAATGTAATATAATTAACTGACGACTTTGTCATATTTATATTCGGAGCAGTATTCTATTCGATCGTTCACCACTTCACACAAAGAAAACTATTAATGAGTAACATTCAGTGTTACTTGACTAAGGTCCGTACACTTGATTTTTCCGGGAGGAAGAATCTGACACTACTCGTTAGTACACTGATATCATTGTCTGATGATGCTATAGTATGTATATATTCTGGTAGATTGATATATTCTCATAACATTTAACGTTATCCTAATATATAATTATTCCAGGATATGTTTTGATTATAATCATTGCCTGGCAATGCTATTAATTACCGGGTGGTGGATTTATATTTTTCATGAAATCAGTTTGATTGCATGAACAGATATATGGAAACTCGTCGGGTGAAACCCCTATATATATATATATATATATATATATATATATATATATATATATATATATATATATATATATATATATATATATATATATATATATATATATATATATATATATATATATATATATTTATATATATATATATATATGAATTTTGCAAAAAAACTACAAGCTACCAATATATAAATTTGTGTGCATTAGAACCGATGGAGCACTAATGACTGGAAACAAAAACGGTTTTGTGGCATTGTGTCGTGGTAATGAAGATTTCTCTTCTTCTTTTTAATTCCATTGCATTTCACATCAGCAAGTTTTGTGTTCAAAAGTTTTAAACACGAAGGCAATTTGGGCATTGCAACAAAAATTGTGAATTCCATCCGTGCCCGTAGCTTGCAACGGCGGCTCTTTAAGTTGCAGTTGGAAGGTAGGGAATCAGCTGAACACACTGAATTAGTTCTTCACTCGGACGTCAGGAGGTTGAATCGCGGAAATCATCACTTAGTTAAGTTTAACGCCATATGTAAGTCATTTGTTTTGTACAACCAATAAACTCGCAATTTTGAATAACCATGAGTTTTTTCATTGATATTATAGAAAAGAACCTAACTAAACCTAACCCAAACCTTGACTAAAATATTGTATATTGTGCGGATAGCTAATATCTATATATGCTACGGTACACCCTACCTAGGTAGGTAGGGTGTATCGTGTATGTACGACAACCCTGCAAGTTTAAGCACCCCTGCTCCAGATAATAACGTGCGGGGGGAGTTTCTTCGTCGAATTGAAATGTGCATGCGGGAAGAAGGAGACAATTTTCTTCTTTCATTGCGTGTGTAAGTTACCCTTTTCTACGATATTGTTCCTAGACAAATCTTGCTTGAGAATCTCAGTTCAAGATTCAAAAAGATGTCGAAGTTCTTCATTAATTGCAAAATCATTTTTAATTGCGAATCTATAGAAAATATGAACATAGGACGCCTATTAGATTTCGATATACATATATTGAAATTGTTTCATTTGCAATCGTTAAATACAGGTGTTCTATCTGAAATAAGAAAAATAATGACAAATTTACAGATTCATCACAGAACACCTGTATAGCTTTATCAGACAGTTATGGTTCATGAATATCTAGGTTTATGAGAATAATGAAGCATTGAAATTGAGGTTCTAAGGTTATTCAAAAGGATTAAGGATATGTTCAGAAAAAGCCATATTTTTACAGAATATCGAAAACGATCAAATTGCGTCATATACTGATTTAAAAGAACTCACCTTATTTCGGGTTGACACGTTGAAAAATAATGAACGTTCCATTTGAAAAACATAACTTTGATATGCATCACTGTAATTATGTATATTTTAAAATAATTTTAGCGCATGTAGTGAATTTGCATCTACCCTTTTTTTATTTTCTTTTCAATATTTTGACAGGTATAAACCTGAGACCCGGTATACATTTTCTTATTTATGCCGAAAGGTAATTCATCGGTCGATATGGAAGCAGAATAAATCGATTAACTACTTCTTCGTAAAATAATATTTCTCTTCGGTATTTCGTGTTATTATTTCATTCTCGAAAACGTTTTCTTCAATTTTACAAAATTTTCAAATTATGGATAATTGTAAGCCATTTTAAAAGTTTGAAGTTTTCTCATTCAGAATATTTTATCTTATACGAAATATTTTTGTTTTCATTTAGGAATATAGAGTCCTCTCATTGATTTGATTGCTAGTTAATAACTAACTATTGTGAATAATACGGCTATGACCTTATATTATTTTTGGTCGTAGGCCCAAAGAAAGATAAATGCACAATCTGTAAGGCTGTTAGTTATAACAATAATTTGAATTGACATCTCGCTGATATCATGTACGGATATGGGAAATTAGTGCAACAACCAATTAGACTGCAGAGAAGAGGAACATCAGTACCTTGAACAAATGTAGTTTTGATTGAAAGATCACTTTAATAACTGATGTGACATGTGATGTTGACATTCCTAATTCGATTAAAAATGTAATCAAATTTGAATAACAATCACCGATCTCATCAGTTTGCAAAACGAAGTATTAGGGGATGTCCATGTTATTGTGGTACCCAATCTTTTTGTAGATAACTGGTGAAAAACTAGTATTTTTCTTATCCCAAAAACATCTTAGGTGAAGAGAAACATGTTGAACAAAATGGTTTATGGAAAAAATAAATGAGTGAGAAATAATGGGTATTTGTGACCAAGGCCACCATCATCTGATCCGATCAACTGACAGTGGCCACATACGAAGTCTCTGTGACTTTGAATATCTTTGCAGGCTTTATTGGCCCACATTAATACACCTTGGCCATAGCTCACCGTTCTTATCGTGTTAATTACATATGACTCATTTATTCGTCCTCTTTGTCTTCATTTTTATTCTCTTCATTGGAACATTTTGTTGCTTTCTCTTTCACTTATTTCTATAAGTTTTTTGTTTTTTCTTTTTCTTCCCGTAGATTCCATGTCTCTATTTCTCCTATACTCTGAGGTTTAATGTCATCAAACACCTTTCGTGTAGTTGAAATGGTGCTATGCAAATTTTTCTCCCTCTTTTTTTCTCTTTTCTCTTCTGAGAGTCTTTACTATTGGTAGATGTTATTGTAATGGAGTGTTCTCACTTGGGAGTCACTTAAGTTTCTAGTCATTTCTTCGAAAGATTTTATTGATTGCACAAATTTTAAAATAACCATCCAATATTTTCATTCAAGCTATGATTCAAGTAAAGTATCGATCAAATTATCGAAAAAAATGTGCGGAAACAAAAGCAGAAATGAATGTCAAAAAGAGTGCAGAACTTTCACGGTTGGGGAAGTAGAAGCAGAAGTCTTTTTCATCACTAGTGGGGAGTTTGATTAAGCTTCTCAATAATGGGTCGAATTCTATGTTTAACTGAGCCCAATTTCAAAGGTCCAGTTACCGTTAATAAAAGGTCCAATCATATTAGTGTCTATCATTTATGTCAACACTTGTTTTATTCAACGATATTTCTCGATCAAATGAAATAGTCTTATTTTCTAATTAACCACTCGAAAAAATGTTACTTCATCTGAAAATATAATATTCTGAAAACGTTCAGATTTGAGTCTTCACTTCACTTGTGTTAAAAATGTTATTGACAATTTTTGTATCCTTATTGTTATGATTCTTTCAAGACTCATTTAATACAAAACTTGAAATTTTTATCTAAGCATCTGCTCTTCAATTGAAGTAAAAGTGAGTGATTGTTGTATTACGAAGACAACAAAGAATGCAAAATTGCAAAATATACAAGGTGACCTATTCAAAATAACTCATTACCTCTGCATATTAAACTTTATTCAGAAATAATGAAAAATATACATTAATACGAAAACTGTACTTTTCATTCTACAAAGAACATGAAAAAGTTTGATTTAAGGTGAATTATGTCTTTTCATATTATATTTTCAGTTCTGCCACTATGCCCATAACTATAAGAACTATGGACGAGATGGGACTAGATCCTAGGGTAACCAGATTTGTGATTCCTATTGGTGCTACTATTAATATGGACGGTACTGCTTTATATGAAGCTGTGGCGGCCATTTTCATTGCACAAATCAGAGGAATCCAGATGAGCTTCGGCAGATTGGTGGCTGTAAGGTAAGTAACCCATTTGATTCAACTTCAACAAGAGAATGGCAGACCAATAGTAGATAGTATTCAATTCTCCTTGTCGAACTAATTTCCTGTTCGAATTTATCATACACGGAGTGTTAATTTATGATAGGCCATAAAACCATACATTCTTTTATCCAAGAAAAACACACGATATAAAATTAAAAAATAAATTAATTTTAAATTGACACCTGAATAATCTGCATCTGCCTGTTCTATTGTAGTGAAGGCTATAGGGACAGACTTATCTTTTTAAAATTATTTTAGGGGTCCATCAAATAAAAAAACATTTATGTCTTTTCATATTTGACCAGACAAAATGTTGAGAGCGGTTGATATCCTTCAAGCGGAGTGTTCACCGCACGATGTGTCCACGGATCATTAATCGTTAATTCTCGCGTTTGAATGAAATTGGTAACATGAATGATCGATTTCTAATTTCACAAAGCCAGACGAAATCGTACCATACAGCTTTCCCATTGATTCATAATTCCTAGCATTGAAAAAACGTTTATCTTGTTCGAAGGGACGTTCTAGGGTAATCTGGTCCGAAAAGAGGAACCTTGATGATCCAGCCAGAATGAGCTAAGCATAAAATTCATTCTGTCAGTTATTACTCGCTTAACAGTTCAAAGCGAAATACTTAGACACCCCACTTTTTCGTTTTGCCTCTTTCTTATCTGAGTACCCCGAATGACTCTATATCCAGACGACGATAGGTTTGTTGTCCACTTCATACAATGTAACATTGGCGGACTGTCGTTCTGGCAAGAGGTTAGCCAGGATTCAGTGCTATAAAGTTCTGGGATATGGTCGCATATAGCCCCAATCTCAGTGATTACTACCATACATTCTTAGCGGTTCTTTACCGCTCATATGAGCCCCCCCAATAGGCACGAGTTGCTAAGATTGATTTTATTCAAAAGTGCTGATCTTGTCCCGTTAATTTAGATGGAATATCTGGAGACATAGTTTGGATGCTGTATAATAGTCAGCAATGCTAGGCCCTTCATCACTATAACGTTCAGAAAGTTAGTTACTGTTTGGTGTAATATGTATTAATTCCATTTATATCATTCTACAGTAATAGAATGGGTGCAAGAAGATTGAGAAGCACTTCTATGGCTTTTTTTGGCTTAGTATGGAATGTTCACGTAAGAAACAAGATACCTAACAGAATAAAGTTGCATTCCACTCTAGGCCTCTTTCAAGAATACCTCTACTTATACTCGTGAATCGCGAAGTGCATTTTGCTTATTGCCAAAAACATGTAAATAGGGATCAATAGAGATGGGCCGCAGATATAAATAACGATTCAGTTTCTACTCCGATTCGAGAAGAATACTCAAAGATACTAGAAAATAATAAATCACGATTTTTCCCAGCCCATTCATTTCTTTTTCCATACCCCATGAAGCATATGGGAGCAAAACTGTTTCTAACATGGAAAGAAGCTTCGCTTTGTAATCCGAGTGGACTGAAATAGGCCAAAAGATCTGCGACAAATCAATCCTACTTGTAACAACAGTCTCACAACACTCGAAATTTCAACTATCTACATAATTCCACTTGAAAAACATAATATAACAATGCCCATGAGATAGTCTTGAACGATTTAAAATACACCAAATCTTTATAATGAGACCAAAACCAGAGATATCCTGAGTAGAATCTTGTATGAAGAACTTATTGAAAGCATCAACTTCAATTTCATTCACGTTTCCGAACCGTTAACGCATTGAATGTAGTGAGCATCAAATCTAACGACCAAAACGGTTTCCGAGGTGTCAGAGAGAGAACATTTACCCAGCAAATTCTCATAGCAAGTAAATAAGAATAAAGAACAGCAGTTCCAAAATTGTGAATATCGGCACCCCAATAAACTTTTCAAACAAAAATTTCGATGAAAACATGTTTTCTCAATTTACCGTAAATCATGGCGTCCAGTTATAAAAATATACAACTCGTCATTTCACTTGATCAACATAAGTTGTCAGCAATTTAATATTTAATAATAATATGCAAATATTGGTTTACAAATCTTCACTTCCTCGAATTTACTGTATGGAATTGCTCTAAAAAATACTTTAAGAAATTGATGGCAGTGAAATATTTACCCCACGCCTCTCTTAATTAGTTTTTGCATGAGCTCTTTATCTTTATATTTTGAAAAATATGCCGCTCATTCCTATAAATCATCATTGATAATTTTGAGAGGATATTTCTCCCTTTCAAATACCACCTGTTGAATTCCATCATGAATTACACGTAGGTAGGGAGCTCTAAAGAATTTTCTATTTAGTTGATAATGAAAGTTTGAGAATTTAACTTTTATCTCATCTGTTCGGACCTGATTTTTTTGTTGATAGAGCTCGATCTAAAAATAGATGTATCTTTGATTTTCAGCGTGACAGCAACAGCAGCTAGCGTGGGGGCAGCAGGCATCCCCCAGGCCGGTCTCGTCACTATGGTGATGGTGCTCGACACAGTCGGATTACCGTCCAAGGAAGTGATCAACATCATAGCCGTCGATTGGCTGCTGTGAGTATTTAAGATAAAAGAGAGTCTGTGAAGTAATGTCATGTTTTGAAAGAATATAAATTTTCGACTACTGTGTTGAACACATAATTAAATAAGTTGAAGTTTCGTATAAATAATTTGATCTATTGAATTGAAATGTGCAAAGAACTGAATTCTCTGCCGGAAATTTATATCTTGTCGTATTTAAAATTAACAGACGAACATTCATATACGGAATCAACAGCACAGGATACTTGGAGGAATAGAGATGAATACAAACTAGAATTAGCTGATACATCAATACAAAAAAAAATCCGTTTAGATTAAGCTGCCTGACTAAATTATATTTCAATCAATACTCTGATTTCAAGAAAATATTAAGATGGAAATTCAGGCGTCAATTTCCGGTCGGGTTGTTATAGCTTTTGAACAAATCAGCAAATGCCATTTTCGTTAAAACTTCAACCACTCGTATTATTCCGAGCGGTGACTCTCTATTAACTTCCACGGGTCTTTTTCAAGGTCATGTGATTCACTTCCGAAAATTACTCATTGACGTTCTTTGTCCGTATAATGAAATTTTGAATTTAGTCGAACTCTATGATTGATTCGCGACGGAATATTTAGGAGAATACGAGAATATAGATTCACAAATCCGAGAAATAAATACTTCAATTTTCATTTTCACAAATACAAGTAAACGATGATTTCTACTAAAATATATTATTAAATGCTCGACACAGTATCTTTATCAAGGGCGAATGAATACAACAAATATATCTCACTAACAAATTTTTATATATACTAAAGAGGCAATCCACTCAGAGCTATTCGTACTTGAACTAATGTTTAGGAAATAAATTTAATAAGGGTGAGTTATTTATGTCTACCTGATCATTAAGAATTTCCAGTGAATACCTAAATCTGTTAATTTCAAGTACTTTCAGAAAGTTGAGATTTATACCTCTTTTCTCAGAATGTAGGATTTTGAATTCTGAATTGAAACAGTGACCATTTTCCACCATTGAATAATTTGCATCGGTTTTTCCATTGATGAGACTGCGTTTATGTTCAGAGATTCTAACGTCAAAATTTTTTCCTGTTCTACCTATATAAAAACAAATGCAATCTGCACAATCCAATCTATAAACACCTGATTTATTTTCTTTATTAATTGGAGATTTAAAATTCCTGATGAATGAACCTAAATTTGTTGATGTTTTGAACGCTATATTTCAATTCGAATTTTGAAGAAGGATTTCACATTATTGCTTATATTACCTATATATGTTAAACTATTGAATTTCTTGTCTTGGTGTTCACCGATTGGATATATATGTTGTAAAGCTAATTTTGGTTTTTTCTTATGTAATATGCTGCTAACTAAGGTTGCATCATATTAATTATTTATTGCGATCTGTTTTATCAAATTCAATTCGTTGAGATAATTATAATTAGACATCGGTGTGTTCAAGAGTTTATGTATATAGCTATTAAATGCTGCAACTTTATGTTGGTAAGGCCAATGTATAATGAACTGTGATATCTGTATGAGAAGGCTTATGATAAATTGAAAACTGGTGTGTATTATTTGATCTTGTTTTTCTTAGGTTTAGGAAATTGATCGAATCATTCTGTTCTATTTCAGAAGTGAATTTTATTTTTGGGTGCAGGTTGTTAATGAAATTTTCGAATACAGTGAACTGTATGTTTGTTCCTGTGAAACACACAATAATGTCATCGACATATAAATACCAATATAGGAAATGTTTACTAAGCGGGTGTTTATGAATAGTTTCTTTATGTTATCCACGAAGATTTCTACTAAAAGTGGGCTTATGTGGTTTCCCATTATAAGTCCCTCATCACTTTTATAAAGACAATCGTTAGATAAAAAATAATTTTGAGATATGCAAACATCTAATAAAGCCATAATGTGGTATTCAATTCGTGGATTTGTCATATTTTGTGTTAACGAATTATTGATTATATTAAACGGATTTTTCGGTGGAATACTTGGAAAAAAATTCTTGACATCAAAAGAGACTAACTTTGCATTACTTGGAATGACAATATTTTCTATTTTTCTTTTCAAATCAGTTGAACTACGAATAGAAAAAGACTGTTTGAAATTACAAAATTTTACAAGAATATGTTTTAAAAATTTGGAAATCTTGAATGCTGGGGCATGTGTGGATGATACTGCTGGTCTTATTGGATAACCATTTTTGTGCAATTTAACTAAAGAATAAACTTGAGGCGGTAAAGGATTCGGTAAGATAAGTTTAAATATTTCTCTATCTGTAATGAAGGATTTTGAATTCTCAATGTCTTCACTTCCTTATTGAATTGAGTTGTTGGATCTCGGGATATAACTGAATAATTGGAATTATTAATGAAATCTAATGTTTTCGAAATATAATCTTGTTTATTTGTCGCCATAACGGTATTGCCTTCATCTACATCTGTGAAAATAATGTCATTCGATGTTGATTTAACTCTTATATTTTTGATTAATATGTGATCTCTAATTGGTCTTTTAAGCTTTTTTAGGTATTCTTTCTTAATCACGGACGCAGTTTGGTGTTTCAGGGAGCTATTGTTTTCAACAATTCTGAGGCAAATTTTAGTATCTATTGCTAATTGTTCAAAATTCGATGTTTGATGTTTAGGATAAATATTGTGTTGAATCCTTTCTCCAATAATGCCGTCTCATCAATGGTAAAATTTGTTTCGGTTGAATTTATGAATCTTTTGAAAAATTGATGATTAGACAAATTGGTGTTAATTTCTTTGATTCTAGCTTTATTTTTAATGAGGTTATTAAGTTTTATCAATTACGTTTAATATTTACTCTGGATAATTTTATTGACTTTTCTCTGATTTCCAATATAACAAAAGGGATATTTGTTATACTTATGTTAAGGTAATTCATTCACAGCTTCCTTAGATTACATAAAACTGAATTCGATATTTTAGACCGGGAAATGGGAGAAAAAATATATATAGATAGATACTGAAATTTGCCTCAGAAATGTTGAAAACAATAGCTCCCTAAAACACCAAACTGCGTCCGTGATTGAGAAAGAATACCTAAAAAAGCTTAATAGACCAATTAGAGATCACATATTAATCAAAAATATAAGAGTTAAATCAACATCGAATGACATTATTTTCACAAAAGTAGATGAAGGCAATACAGTTATAGCGACAAATAAACAAGATTATATTTCCAAATCATTATATTCCATTAATGATCCTAATTATTCAGTTATATCCCGAGATCCAACTACTCAATTCAATAAGAAAGTGAAGACAGTCATTGAGAATTCAAAATCCATCATTACAGATAGCGAAAAATTTAAACTTATCTTACCGAATCCTTTACCACCTCAACTTTTTCTATTCGTAATTCAAATGATTTGATAAGGAAAATAGAAAATATTGTCATTCCAAGTAATGCAAAGTAAGTCTCTTTTGATGTCAAGAATTTTTTCCCAAGTATTCCACCGAAAGATCTGTATAATATAATCAATAGTTTGTTAACACAAAATATGACAAATCCACAAATTAAAATCGACATTATGGCTTTATTAGATGTTTGCATATCTCAAAATTATGTTTCATTTAACGATTGTCTTTATAAAAGTGATGGGGGACTTATAATGGGAAACCCCTCAAGCCCTCTTTTAGCAGAACTCTTCATGGTTAACATAGAAGAAACTATTCATAAACACTCGCTTAGTAAACATTTCCTATATTGGTATCTATATGTCGATGACATTATTGTGTATTTTACAGGAACAGACAGTTCACTGCATTCGAAAATTTCATCAACAACCTGCACCCAAGAATGAAAATCACTTCTGAAATAGAACAGAACAATTCGATCAATTTCCTAGACCTAACAATAACAAGATCAAGTAATAAATACTAGTTTTCAATTCATCATAAGCCTTCTCATACAGATATCACAGTTCATTATACATTGGCACATCCTTACCAACATAAAGTTGCAGCATTTAATAGCTATATACATAAACTCTTGAACACACCGATGTCTAATTATAATTATCTCAACGAATTGAATTTGACAAAACAGATCGCAATGAATAATTAATATGATGCAACTTTAGTTAGCAGCATATTACATAAGAAAAAACCAAAATTAGCTTTACAACATATATATCCAATCGGTGAACACCAAGACAAGAAATTCAATAGTTCAACATATAAAGGCAACTTTAGCAATAATGTGAAATCCTTCTTAAAATTCAAATTTAAATATAGCGTTCAAAACATCCACAAATTTAGGTTCATTTATAAGAATTATTACTCTCCAATTAATAAAGAAAATAAATCAGGTGTTTATAGATTGGATTGTGCAGATTTGCAATTGTTTTTATATGGGTAGAACAGGAAGAAATTTTAATATATAGAACATAAACGGAGTTTCATCAATGGAAAACCGATTCATATTATTCAAATCATCTTAGAGAAAATCGTCACTCTTTCAATTCAGAATTTAAAATCCTACATTCTGAGAATAGAGGTATAGAACTCAACCTTACAAAGTACTTGAAATTAAAAGATTCAGGTATTCACCCGAAATTCTTAATGATCAGGTAGACATAAATAACTCACCCTTATTAAATTTGTTTCCTAAACATTAGTTCAAGTACGGATAGCTCTGAGTGGATTGCCTCTTTAGTATATATAAAAATTTTTTAGTAAGATATATTTGTAGTATTCATTCGCTCTGATGAAGATACCGTGTATCGAAACGCGTCGAGAATTTAATAATATATTTTAGTAGAAACCATCGTTTACTTGTATTTGTGAATAAATATTTCATGACATTCTCCAGGATAATCGTTCTTCACAAATTATACTTAGAATGACATTAGTTTTAAATATTTGTTTGCTTTAAGAAATATTCCTTTAGATTTAAGGAAACATAAAGTTATTGCAGTTTTGAACCTAGGTAAGAATTCAGAGAATTCGAACATCTATTATCTTCAAAACAAGAATCGTATTATTTGATTTTCTGCAGCATCAGCGTGGAAAATTATTCAGATGAGTTTGTGCCCTGTAGTTGCACTACTATTATTCAATTTACGAAAGGTGCTCCCATCAAAATTAACCCTCCTTCTTATTTGTCGATACAGGATGTTCCAACTACAAGAAGATATTATCATATAATATTTGATCAAGTTCATCAGTATTGAAGGAGGTATTTTAGCACGTTGATTTAAAAGTGTACGGATCAATCCCCTACCTTCTACATCCCCTCACTTGAGAACTTCAGTCGCAAAAAGTATTTTGTGGCACCCCATTGGAAATGTCTCTCAATGCTCTGAACGAATTAGGTCAACACTTTGTGCTAGCTTTCTATACAATCGAGGTATTTATTCGTTATCTACTTCGGGTCGATTGATTCAGATTCATTTCAAAATTTACTTTGTTACTAGAAGCAGAAACTGCCGAATGATGATATAGAAATACTTCAATTCGAATGAGATCCACATATTATTTGAAATGATGAAAATCATTGCAATCAGCACATAAATTTCTTACACATGTTTTACAAATTTTTCTCCTAGGCAAATGATCAATCTTGTTTTCAATCAGAACTGTATTACTGTTATTCGATACTCACGAGAGAAACTCTGTAATGATGTACTCAATATATATATATATATATATATATATATATATATATATATATATATATATATATATATATATATATATATATATATATATATATATATATATATATATATATATCTTTTGAAAAGAGAGGATTTACAAAAATTTGAATAATTGTATTTACAATAAATGCTTATATCTATAATTTTGGTGTATGTCAGAAAGAACACGAGTGTGAGCTCAGGAAATGTAACAGGGGAACCATACTATCTTGTATATGATTCAATGAATGAGTGAAAAAACCTGAGGAAAAAACTCGTTTCTCCGTCGCTATTGCACTAGCAATAGCTTGTCTGTTTATGATGTGTTAGTGTCTTGTGTACATAAAGAGACCAAAGATTTTTCTGCTTAGCAGCTTCATTCTCTCTTGCATTCCAAGATTCCCAGAAGACAAGGGTGAAAGGAAGGGGGTTTGGGACAGGAATCTGTAACAATTTAAAAAGAAAACCAGCAGAAAAATATTTCAACAATCATACTTCTTATATGTCTAAACAAATCTAAGAAAAGATTTTACATAGCAAATAACAAAATAACAGGTACGCAAAAGGAACTGTAAGAATGTTTAACACTAATCATCCAGAGAAAGAAGTGAACCACCAATATATTTGATACAAAAATTCCAGGCAACTATTTCAGTGGCGGATCTAAAGCTGTTGAAGTTACGGATTGAGTCATCCCCAAATGTACAACTGGTTGTTCAGTACAAAATTATCCCAGCAAACTGGCGTATCCAGTATAACAGTCTACAGAATAGTGAAACATCCCTACAAAATAAGATTGCACAATGAATTACATGAGGATGACCCTGATCGTTGCCTGCAACTTCGAAAAAATTCGAGTGAAAATATAAATAATAATTCCAACTTCTTTCGAAATATCTGTCTCTCGTACGATGGTACCTTCATGTTCAATGGAGAGCGGAACAGACACAATTGTCGCTACTGGAACATTAATAATTCTCACTTGTACAGGAAAATACATATACAAACCCCACGAAAATTGATTATTTGTCCAGGGTTGTACGGGAGCCGTCTTATTAGACCGTTCTTTATCGATAGAAATATCGATGTAGAGTTATTTACGAACACTAACAGAATTGATTCATCCTAGAATTATCGAAATTTTGGAAAACAATCTCACTCTCCCAGAAGATCAATTGCATTTCCAAGAAGATGGTGCTCCCCAGCATTTCGATATTCGAGTGCGAGAATATTTAGGTAATTCGTTTCCTGGGAACTGGATCGGTAGGAGAGGACCAATTGGATGTCCAGCAAGGTCACCAGATATGAATCCTCTTGATTTTTTCAGTACGGTCATTTGACATTGAAGGGGTATTGTAACAAAATTACGACTGTTAACACCTAATGTCTTTAGGGACGTGAGAAGGAAGTCTCAGAATCGTATATACCATTGTATGAACGTGTGAGAAGGTCAGAAGGAACAGTGTCTTCAGTAACTTTTACCTCAATTGCTTCACTCCCACTATACTTGGAAGTTCAAAATATTGTAGACTCATTTGTTTCTCTGATTTATGTTAAATTTTTCTGACGTTCTTTTGGCACAATTCTTATTTAGAAAGTAAATAGTAACAAATTCAATTTTGTCGTCTGTTGATTACACCTTTTCCGAGTTATTTTTGCATCGAATACAATATTCAAATTTAAATTGATCGACGCGATATACCCAGCTAGCTAACGGAATGCTCAACATTGGCTTAAGCAATGTTACCGCTCAAAACAAAAATTTACCTGTTTCAGCGTTTTTCGCTGATACTGCTTTCTTCTGATTTGAAAGGGGGGTCAAATTTCCGTTGGGACACTCTGTATATGAGTGGTCTTTCTACAACTTTGACTAATAATTTCATTCATGGTGACGATATTGCTTCATCTCTTCGTCACTCATTTTCATCTCAATACTCCTCAATATGATATATAATTGAGGGTATTTTCAAATGGTTCTCCACTGAATCACTGAGTTCCATTCCAAATATCGCATTGGATATTTACTATCGAATCTTGCACCGAAAAACTAGGTCAAAAATTGAAATCAAGGAACAATTTTTTGCAACATTTAGCTGGATTTTGATAATGTTCAAATTTTTCAACTAGTGATCCCGCTCTAACTTGTCTACTGTTGTTCTGTTTGATTAAATAGTGCCCATGTGAGTAGAATCAAATTCCACTGGAATTATGCTATGAGAATAACAGGGTGTACCATAAGCTGAACTCCAATTCTCTGGCTTCATGTCTGCTATATTTTTATAATATCCTCTGTATATCCACAGCTTTGAATACGAGTTGGTATACGTATCACATTTTTTCCTGGTCTTTTTCCAATTATTCACAAACTTCAGGGTCTACCACTGTTTTGATATCAAAATCTCGGAAACTGATTTGGTCGCTTGGTTTTCTCTTCACTTCTTTCTATGCGTTTGCCCTTCAGAAAAACAGAAGAATTAAATAGTTGTTTTCAATAAGTTCCTCATATAAAATCTCATTGAAAACGATTCCAATTGATGATTTCAGTAGAAAAATTTGGTGTATCTTTAACGGGTCATGGAAAAGGTAGTGATGCTGAACTTGAAAAAACTAGAATTCTTGGAATGTCCTGCATCTCGTTGTCTATGTGGTTTCCAACTTAAACTTATATACGGTATCAGATTCGTTTTTTGTTTGGATTGAAACAGTTTAGTTTCTTTCATTATATTTTTCTTCTGTTTTTCTTTTTCATTTTCAAATTATTGTAGCTCCACCAACAGAATATTCGATTAGAATGGGGAACGAAATGTAAACACAATAATTTTTAGTTTTATCGTTCACACTTATAGTCTAGTTGTAACTGATGTATCAGTGAAGTAAAATACTAAGAACTAAGTAACCTATCCAAAATCGTTTCTATCAACAGAATTGTTTCTTTTTATTATTCATAAATATTATATTCAGAAAAACCAAGTTTATATAAGGAATAATTTCTCAGCCAAAAACTTCTGGAAGTAGTCCAGTAATAGAGAATCTGTTTGAAAAAGCTGTCGCTTTACAACTGGCCATGCTACTGATTGAATTTTTGAAAAAATCTATTCAATGCACAAAAGCTTGTTCAAAAGTACCTGCTAATGAGCTTAAATTTCATTGATAATCGATTCAGGTGAGAGTGTGATTTAAACTCGCTTTAGATCCCTTCTGAGGTATGGTGAGCAATAAGAAAAAAGAGATATTTTCATGCAATTCCTATATCCTGTCTCAAAAAAGGGCATAATGGGAAATGATTATCTATTGAAATATGAATTGATGCAACATAATGTCCTTCTGATCGTTCAAACTTGAGATTCAGCATATTTGCAGATAATATTGAATACGATTGTTGCTCTGATTCGACTATCTGGAAATGAAGCCGGTGTCAGTTATTCAGCTACATCTTTTTCAAACACAATATCTTTTATTGGACTATTTTTAGGAAATTTTGCAACAATAATTTTCAACAAATTATGACTTGTGCTTGCGTGTTTGCTAAACAAAAGATTCATAACTGAAATCATAAATATATTCAAAATATTGAAAAAGGAAAACGGTACTGACGAAATACGGTTTTCCTCACTATTTTCTGTCTGTTCTTTCGAAGCATATAAAATATGTGAAGCTGGGTTACATTCTGAATACTAACAAAAAATTTTATTTTAGATTGGCAAAGTGCACTTGTAGAGAGTCGTTTTCTATTTGCTTTCATGTAATTTTTTTATATGTATAAATTGCTTCTCACCGACTTGTTTTCAAATGTTTTTCCGATTCTCGAATATAAATGTGTTACCACAATTACTCGAATATTCCAAATGTTTCCAAGTTATTGCTTGGGCTCTGGTTTCCTCCCCTTTAGTGCTTGCATAATTTTCATCGTAATTTGGTACCTCAGCGACTGCTCCACTTAATTTGAGGATGCTTTTAAACCTGAAACACCAAGCATTGAAATTTTACCCGGAGAATAGTTTTATGTTGATTTTTTTCCTGGGGAGCATGATTACAAATTTTGTATAATCTCCAAACTTCCATAATTACTGAAATATTCCAAATTATTGCTTGGGCTCTGGTTTACTCTCCTTTAGTGCTTCCATAATTTTCATCGTAATTTGGTACCTCGGCGACTGCTCCACTTAATTTGAGGATGCTTTTAAACATGAAACACCAAGCATTGAAATTTTACCCGGAGAATAGTTTTATGTTGATTTTTTTCCTGGGAAGCATGATTACAAATTTTGTATAATCTCCAAACTTCCATAATTACTGAAATATTCCAAATTATTGCTTGGGCTCTGGTTTACTCTCCTTTAGTGCTTCCATAATTTCATCGTAATTTGGTACCTCAGCGACTGCTCCACTTAGTTTGAGGATGCTTTTAAACCTGAAACACCAAGCATTGAAATTTTACCCGGAGAATAGTTTTATGTTGATTTTTTTCCTGGGGAGCATGATTACAAATTTTGTATAATCTTCAAACTTTCGACGAAATTTCTTTACTTAGGACCTGGGCCCATATCTCCATAACCCAGATATATGTACCTTAGACGCATCCTTCAAACTTTCTAAGGATCGTCATACGAAATGAGGAGATTGCTTCATTTCTATACTACATTTTACTAATATATAATTATATTTTATTCGAAGAATACAACACTGCACACTCAAATTTCTTCTAAGCTGTATGACCCAGCATATATTTTAACTGGATTCTTCATCTTTCAATCTTTGGCCCTGTTACTAATTTACATTACAGCTGATATTTGAGGAGTCAGGGGAAAAACAATCATAGTCCACTTCTGGTGAAAATTGAGATTTTGCTGCTATATAGTGGCACCTACAGTAAACTTTCAGATAGTAACGAGTAAAATAACAAAAACATTCATACTCCTGTAATATAAGAGGCAACAGAAAGGGCGTGCTGGGGAAGAATCATCATGGTCCACGCGCTTTGGAAGAAAACAGTCAAAGTCCGATGATGGGGGATTTAAACCCCCTCCTACACCTTACGGACGTCGTCCTGTGGAGCATTTCTGTAATTCTAGCTCACTACTGACTTGTTCCTCGCCGGCGTGTTTACGTTGTTTTTCGATTTAAAAGGTACTCAATTTACGAAATAAAAATTATACTGTTTTTCGTTTCCTTCACTATCTAGTGCACACAAAAGGTCGGTTTGACTTTGTGAAGGTACTTTTTTTATCAGAGGGCATTCCTACCTCGAATGCGACCGTAACATGAGTTTGATTAATGAAAACGCCTATACGGAAACGCCTGAAGATTGGAGAGAAGTAACTCTAGACTGAAACCGACTCCGCTCCAGGTGGTGGACTGTGGAAAACATGTTTCATTTCTGAATTGGACTAAGCATTTCTCCAACATGTACCCCAAGAAATGTCCAATACCTACGAGGCCAATTCGAGTGATAGAAATCAGAAAAGACAGCCCCCAGTTCATCTTCCACAAGAAACTTATTATGGATCCTTTACTAGCTCGGTGTTTCGAACGAAAGCCAAGTGATACCACCAAAGCAAGAAAGAAACTGCAACAGAGAGTCAGTCAGTGAGTCATACTACTCATCCGGAGAAATTGCACCCCCGACGACTTCCGATAAATGCCGTCAAATTGCGGGATCTCCTTCCTTTAACCAGAAGAACTACAACCCACTGAAGAATATAGAAGTTCGGTCGAAGAAGTTCATCCAAATGCGAATGGCTAAACAAACTGGGGAGCGTTCATGATGTACAGGACAACTTTTTTCACCATGTTTCGGAAATTATTTTTTTTTGTATTCCATTCTTTATAGAATACTATAGATTATTGATTATACCTTACAACATTTTTGGCCATCAATAAAAAAAATTACGAATTTATTATGTTCAGGTTGATCCGAGTTATTCAATCCGAAACTTCAAATTTTGATTTTCTCGAAAATCTGTTTAGAGCACTATGATTGTTTTTCCCCCTGACTCCTCATTTAATATCCGACATATACCCTTGTACTTTAAGAACAAACATATTTGCTGTATAGGTGTCCCATTTTCGATGTTGTAGAACGGCAGATATGTGGGATACTGCAAAAAGAGAAAAACGGCCCCTCATCTCCGTCCTCTATATTTGAGGAAAATTCATTGTTGCAAAAGGATCATAGCTATCTTCTCTTGGTTTCGAGTTATTCCGCATTTTGTCATATGCCAATATATCGATTGCTATCAAAGTTAGGTGAAAATTGTTTTGACATTCCAGAGGCACTTTTTGAGTAGAATGCAGGGACGTATTCAATTTTTTTCGAATGGTTGTCAAAGTATAGACTTGTGTTATCTTAATATTAAAAAAATTTGAGTATAATAGGAAGAGTATTCTTTTCTCTGGTCAAACACATAAGCCTAACAAATTTCCCAGAATGCGAATTTTTCAGAAAATAACAATCTGTTGTGTCATCTAGTATGCTGGTGCGAATTTACTGGAAACATTCCATATGATTTCAATTCTTTGCTCACAATAATGAATGCCAAGATAATCCATTATTTAGCACATATTGTTGATTCACAAGTAATTAGCTCAAAACTTTTCAATTGAAAGTTTCTCGTGAATTTTGAAAACCTTGAAAAGATTCGACATGTTAGAATGCTACGATCAGGATTGTTATGATTCTGATGCAGGTTCTGATGATTATTCTCCTCATTTTCATGACAGAAAGCAGCCCCACAAGTTTATTTTCTAAAGATTGAAACAGATTCTCATGAACACTCGTTCTTTCAGAGCATTCAGAGAAAAAAGTTACAATTTACCGAATAATGAAAATACAAGTTTAAACCTTACAAGATGAGGAAATCTGAATTCCTACCGCCAAGGGATTATGAGCGACGGCTAGGATTTTACCGACGGTATCAGAAAAAGTCAGAGGAAAAACCCAAATTCTACCCAAATACCATATTGATTGATGAAGTGAGGGTACAATCGCAATAATGAACATTACCGATGTCAATCCCGATCGGAAGTGAATATTTAACACCAAATGCTTTAAAGCTTGGTTTGCTTGTTTATAAGCCACTGTGTTTTGGCGTACGTCATTTTATACGAAAATTTTCGTGGGAAAATTCATTATGATATTATAAGCTAGAACATATTAGCTGACTTTTGGAATGTAAATTCGCACCAGTATTCTAGATGAAAACATGGAAATGATCAAGAAATTTTCGTTTCTGGAAAATATAAGATATTTGAGGAAATTTGTCAGGCATTTGATATATATTTACAAAGAAAGAATACCCTTTCCATTTTATCCAAATTCGCCTATGATTTACATTTCAGAATGGACAAATTTATATAACATTTCGAAAATCAATAAAAAAACATATTGAATAAGTCCATGCATTCTACTCGAAAAAGTGTCCATAGAATGTGAAAATCGTTTTCTCCTTATTATGATTGCAACCGAAATATTGGCGAAATCCCGGATAAACATGATATCCGGAATAACTTGACAACAAAGAAGTTAGCTGCCATCTCGTTTTACAAATGAATTTTCCTCAGAAATGGAGGGCGGAGATGGGGTGTTATTTTTCTCTATTTAAAGTATTTCACTTAGCTGATGTACTGAAAGATCGAAAATAGGACACCCAGTACTTAAAAAACTATCGTCAATAATTTAAATCAAAGAATCATTTATTCATTTTCGTTATTCAAGAAGTCTATACAGGGTGTTACATAATAGTATGTCACAACTTGAGGGGTTTAAATTAAAAAAAATTAAAAGTGCAATTTTGGGAAAAAATGTTCATATAGACATAGGTCCGCAATACTTCGTTACGAAGGTACAGGGTGTTGAAATTTCCGGAAAAAATGTTTTTTTCTTCAAAATTGCTACAGTTTTTGAGATATTCAGAACAAATTTGGAATGCAAGCTTTTTTTTACAGCCTCCATCAATAAACGTTCCAGATTTTAACTGAAATTCACAAGGTGTTTTCTTTTACGAAGACATGTCTTCTTTTGCCCTTTCAAACTTTTTTTGCCACTGCTCTGCGTACAATAAATTTTCGTCATCTTCGTTCAATTGAAAAACTTTTTTGACTCTTGTAATTTTTTCGTATCTCCAACCGTTTTCGAGTGAAAAATTATTGAATTTGAATTACTAGAATTGCATGTTATTCGCTAAATAAAAAAATAATAGAAATACTCGATAGGTATGCCCAAAATTTGCTTTTCTTCTGAGACTCAACTTATACCTTTTCAATATCAAACTTAAAAAAAAGAACAATCAAAAACAAAATAAATTGCTGGACGTGTCCTCCACCTGCAAGAATACAGGCCTCTGTCCTTCTTCGCATATTATCACGCACTCTTTGAAATATTCCTGGGGTATTTCTTATCGTGTCACAAGAGGTTATTATTCGATTTCTCAAATGTTCTCAAGTGTTCACTGGAGTGATATAAACTTAACTTTCGAGATATTCCCATAATAAAAAGTCCAAACTATTTAAGTCTGGGGAGCTAGCAGGTCATGGTTCTGGCCCACCCCGACCTATCCATTGGTTGTTGAGTTTATTATTCGAGAATTCCTTAGATTCTTCACTAAAATGTGCTGGTGCCCCGTCATGCATGAACCACATTATGTTCCTCACCAAAAGTGGCACATCCTCGAATAATAAAGGTAACTCCTCCTCAAGAAATTGCCGATAAGCGGGACCGTTTAGTCTGTTAGGCAAAAAAATAGCCCAATCAAATAATTTCCAATTATTCCGATCCAGACATTTGGTGAGAATTGTCCTTGATGATGAGATTCTTCAATCAAATGGGGGTTTGCCTCAGCCCAATAATGATTATTATGAAAGTTTGTGATAGCAGTTCTTGAACAGTTAGCTTCATTTGTAAAACTTATTTCACTATCAAACTGAGCATTTTCTCTAATTTTATCTGAGAACCATGACAGAAATTCAGTCTTGAAGGAAAATCTCGAGGACGCGTTGAATATGAACGGGTACAATAAAAAGTCGTGGAGAATCCTCCAAACTAGAACATGTGAAATATTCAACTGATTTCCAATTTTTCTTGTACTGTCATGTGGATTCAAATCAATACAATTCAAAACTGCTTCCTCAATATCTGAAGTTCTTATAGTTTGAGTTGCACCTTTTAAATGATTATTTGCAGTAAAAGTACCAGTTTCCCTCAACCTTCTGTGGATATTTGAAAATGTTCGCCTGTCTGGTGTTACTCGATTTGGAAAGCGCACCTGATATAATCGCCTAGCTTCTGTTGTGTTTCCGTCAGCCAGACTGTACATGTAATGGATATCAGCCAATTCGGCATTAGTAAAATTAGCCATTTTTTCTTACAGCAATAACTTCAAAAGTCTTAAAACTAATCGTTAATTTGATGAACAATTCCAGCAGATACTACTTCAACTTTAGCAACTGTCAAAATAAATAACTAAATGAAAAAAATCAAAGCCTACTAGTCATTTTTTTAATTAGAAGTGCTTTCAACTTAGCGAATGCATACAATCGTTTAATAATTTTTTGTTCGAGAACTGTTGGAGATACGAAAAAATTACAGGTGTCAAAAAAGTTTCTAAATTGAACGAAGATGATGAAAATTGTTTGTGAGCTGATCAGTGGCGTACTGCCAGAAAAGTTTGAGAGGGCAAAATAAGACATTCTAGTTAAAATTCAGGACTTGTAGAGATGGAGGCTGTACAAAATAGCTTGCACACCGAATTTCGGCTAAATATCTCGAAAACTGCAGGAGTTTTGAAGAAAAAAACAATTTTTTCCGGAAATTTCAACACCCTGTAGCTTCGTAACGAAGCTTTTGCGGACCTATGTTTATATAAACATTTTTCTTAAAATTGCATGTAGATTTACCCCCTCAAGTTGTGACATACTATTATGTAACACCCTGTATTCTTATGTTTCTATATTCTTATTTTTAATGTTTATATATTCTCATTTCTTATGTTTCTATATTTGCATTTCTTATGTTTCAGGGATCGTTTCCGTACAACAATCAATGTCATGTGTGACTGTTTAGGTGCCCGATTAGTAGATTTGCTCAGCGTCGATGAAGTGAAGAGGTTCAACGAACAAGACAAAATTAATGCAGATCCTCATGAATTAGTCGAAATAACGAAAGATAGTCGTATTTGAAGTACTCACTTACCGATCTATATATAATTTGCAGAATTTTTTAAATGTATGTAAAATTTATAAGGTCCGTTTTCGTACCTTAAAATACTCGAACCCTCCCCATTTCCATATACTCACACCTGTCTTTGAAAAGATGCAAGTTTTCAGCTATTTATAAAAATTTATTTGAGACAAATTTTTCAAGTGGTGTTTCATATCTTTATGAATGTATAGTAACTATAGGACATAATCAAAAACTGACCAAATATATCCATTTTTCTTGGAGATCCAATGACAATAACGGACAATTTAGAATCTTTTGAAAATCTATAATTATTCATCTATAACCTTTGAGTATACAGTGAATTCAGATTTATTTTATATAATGAAAGAATAGTTAACCTGAACGTTTTAGTACAAATTGTTGATCCTTTGAAAGATATTCCACTGTAAATATCATATCATAATATGGAAAGTGTAACTGAAAACCGTAAATAATACATAAATGTATATCGAAATGTTTGTGTGATGTTTAAAACATATAAAAATATACAATCCTCGTTCAAGTGTGTTTGCGAACAGTGTTCAATTGCTATTTAGTTACAATTGTTTTACTTTAAATAAGTACCTAGTTTGTTAATACCAGAATATTCAATTTTTATTGCCTTAGGAATTTATTCGAATATACCTATACATTGTATATTATATTCACTTATATCGGGACCAAGTTTGATTTCAACCAAAATCTAAAATAAATATTAGATTTAAGTATTGTAATTTTCAGAAAACTGATCTCTTGAAACGTGCAAAGATATCTTCTTATGATTTGGGTGGGACACTTTTCAAGGGGTTAGTTTTTGTATAAGTTCAGTCTTTTGGACAATAAACTGCCGTTTATAATTTCAATAGTGGGTGCCATAGGAATGATATAGGTACTTCACTTATTGTTTGTAATTTTGTTTTTATAATATAGAATATAATATCAATAAATTGAAGTATATTTATTCGTTTTATTATCTGACTGAATAGCCTAAGGTCCCCTAACATTGACTGAAATGAATTCTTTCAGATTTAATTTGTTCGTGTGAAATGGTGTGGTAATTATTTTATGGATTCACCATAAATTGTTAAGATCCCTCTGAGGAGTTTTAATTCTGATTTTTGTTTCGATTAGTTCCGGACCTAAAATGTCCTGAATTATTACTGAACTACTTATTGTCACTGAACTATTAAATATCACTTAAAGTGAATGTTAACCGAATGGCTCTACCATCAACTGTTTTGATATGTAGAAATAACAATATTTTTTTTGACTTCCAAAATAAAACAACAAGGCTTCAAAGTTGGAGATTTTCCAGATTTCCACTTCTTCTGAATTGAAATAATCTTTCCAGTGTAATACTCTTTTTACTTCATTGGGATTGAAGGGCGATAAACCATAATTTCTAAAACCGGATATAAAGTTTTCTGAGGAGTAACTGGGACAGATAGAATCGCACAATTTTTTTTAGCATTGGGGGAAATCATTTTTTGTATATTTAGGGATTTTCTTTATGTACTTGTTTCCAGCTCTTTAATATTTCTTGGGATTTTCTTTCCAAAAAATTCATTTCATAATATAATCAATTTTTCTGAGCGCTCTACTCTGGGAGTCTCCCGTTTCCTGCTCCAAATCGAGGTTGACAGTTACACTTCATATCATATCAATTGTACTTCATATTCTTTTTTCCTTTAAACGTTAAATATACCATAGTTCATGAGATTTCTCCCAATTTATAGAATATACTTTTATGAGGTTGACGCCTCTCCATTTGGCCCATCCTGACAGGCTGGGCAAAATTCGAAGTTTCAGTACTGCAGCTATGTGATATATTGTAGAGAAATCTATCCCCTCTCGCAAGCTCGATTTTCGAGAAAACCTTATTGGTAAAAACGGATTTCAGTTTTGTTTTTCAGTTTTCGAGTTATTCCGGAATTCTGGATTTTTCGGGATTTCGGCAAATGATATCTCGAATCCTATTGCAGTTAGGTCATAAATGTTTCCAATTTTCTAGAGGCACTTTTTGTGAATAGAATGCAAGGACCTATTTGAAAAGAATCTTTGTCGATCTGTTTCTGAGTTATGAAGCAATCTTGTATTTTTTCGAATACGAACTAGAGATGATTTCAGAATCAATAGGGAGGATCTTTTTTTTCCTTTCCAAATATACTTCACATGCCTTACATATTCCTGCAACCAGCCTGTTTCATTAAAAAATCGAAAGTTCATATTAATCTATCAGAATATCCCAGATATTCACAATTCTATGGTAGCAGTAGTTTGTTTATGTTTGCTTTAGATCCCATTTATTCATAATTTATTTCTGTGTTAAAAATGAAAGACATATACAGAATCGGCATGATTTAGATGCTGAGGAAGGAGGAGGAAGGAGTTCAAGATATTTAATTGAAGATAGACAACATGCTATTGCCGACGTTTCAGGAGCAGGTACAGTCCAACCTGAAATGTCAAGCCCGCAAATGACAATCGAAACTGGCATTTCGAAGTCAAGGGCTCTCAAAATTCTCAAGGAGAATAAATTCAGATTCTACAAGAGCAATTTCTTCAGCCTGGCGGTAAACCAACGACGACTTAATTGGTCACTGGTACCTTCAGCAAACAGAAGAAAACCCTGAATTTTATCGACGGGGCATATGGACCGATGAAGTTCGCATTAAAACTTGGTTGTAATGCGAATGCGATGGTTGAATATTCAACACCAAGGGCGATACGGTTTTAATGTGTGATGGGCTTTGTTAGATAATCGTGTATTGACTTACACTATTATGACGACAACATTGATGGAGTAAAGTACCATCGTATTACAGATGAGAATATAGTGGAAGGATATTTAGGTGAATTGTCATTAGAGCAAAGAGGAAATATATAGGATACGCCAGAGAATACCAGACTTTTTTTGCGTTATAACTTTCGCAATTTCAATTTTAGAGCTAGATCATTCGTTCTTGCTTCATTGAAAAGCCAAAGGACTATGTTTTTCAGAAATTGTATCCAAATTCTACTTCTGGTCAAATCCAATATGGCTGACTCATTAAAAAATGAGCAATATTTCAAGATCGGTGAAACTTTTTTTTTTCACTAAAAAATTCGAATGGGGCATTCAGTTGATAAATCAGTTTTTTCTGAACAATTTGACATATTGATCTTGAAAATAATCCAAGAATTGGTAAAAAAGTAGCGTGAAGAATTTTTTTTATTCTGATTTTCAGCTGAAATCGAAATATCTTTCTCACCTGATGGCGTTGGCACTCCTGAGGTTGTTGTGTTTTTCATAGATGTTCTAAGAAGGCAAAAAACCATATTTTAGTAAAACCAACCTAAAAATTGATTTTCGTTAGAATTCAAAATGGCCGACTTTCCCATCATTATGAGGGGTCGAACTCGAATATTGAATAAGGATTGTGCCAATTGTCGTCAATAATGTTTCTCTTTTCCACCATCATATGCACCTCCCGTTGTGAAAACTCTGAACATAGACTGCATGCATTAACTCTATGATAAACAACGAATAATGAAATGTCATCGAGTTTTAGACAACATCTGGTTTGAACTCGAATTTTATCTTGGTGTTGCTTGTTTTTGACGTGTGAAATTAACAATGGTTTTAACAAATGAGGATAAGCGTTTCATTGAATGTTTATTTGTGCGTGGCTATACTGCTAGGCAGATATTACGCCAATTTCCAACCCCTAATTACAAAAGAAGTACAATCTATGATCTTGAGGAAAATTTTCGGACAACAGGGTCGTTAGGAAGAAGATCAGGAAGACTGTTTCTCAAATATCTCAGAGATGCCAAGTGTTAAGAACATCTGCGAGATTAATAATACGACATGATTTTGTTCAACAATTTACATGGGTAAAAACATTCAACAAAAAAAATCAAGTACTCAGAAAGAAATATGACTTCCATTGGCATCCACAACCATCTGCACCCGTCTCCTTCAGCTGTCTATGGATCTCGAAAATACTTCTTGATGAAGATTGTTCCAACATTCTTGAATTTTTTTCCTCAGCTTCTCACAATAATTGAAAATAATACCATTGTTTATACACCATTTCTTCCAAATGACCCCACAAAAAGTAGCCGCCTGGATTAAGATTGTCTTAGATAATCCATAGTAGAGTGACTGGTATGACATCTAGCTCCATTCTTAAATCAATTGAAATAGATTTCATCTAGATAGATCATTGGAACTAGAAGACCTGTCAAATATTTAGCCCGTTCCCTAGATCTGACTCGCCTTGAGTTTTTCCTCTGGGGGCATATTGAGAATTTATTATGTGAAGAAAAATTGAATAACATAGATGAGCTAAAATATAATTCTATTTGGAAAATGGGAGTAACATTTATATAGAAAACGCAAGCAGAAGTGTTGCCAGGCGTTGCAGCTCCCGCATTTTACGTGACGGAAATGCCTTCGAGTTGATGAGATAATTTGTTAATTGATTCAATTTATTGTGTATAAAGTTAGGTATTCACAGATTCTAGGGTTATGTAGTTAGCATACCGGAGTTTCGAGTTGTGATGTATACGCAATGTAAATTTTACCAAAAACTTACAAAATCAAGACAATAAATCGTAAATTCTAGTGCGGTATTTCTAACTTTTGCAGTGGAATTATAATCAACAATTCACGTGCATGACTTATTTTTTTGGTCGGCGTGGTAGCAGTTAACATGAGAACAAACATTTGAAATTAAACAACAATTATTGTGTAAATAAATATTGTTTCATTAACTAGGGATTCCCATTTGGAATTCCTAAACGTCTGAGTCATGGAATGTGAACTATGCAACAGGGTGCATAAAAGGGAGAATCCACTAGCAACATGTGATTGAAGTCAAGTCAATGTTCGCAAAATTTATGCCGGATTGAAGTCATCAGAGATGACTGTGCTCAAGCTTAAAGGGGATAGAGTCATGCTCTTTCATTGCAGGAAATACTTGAAAATGAAACCTTCAACTCACTTCATAAATAATGGAGGATAAGGAAATAAAAAGCAAAGAAAAGATAATAAAACTTCTGGAATGAGATATAAACCAAATGAAGTCTAAATTTTCAATACTTATACTAATAACTAATACTCCAATAGTCTTGGGGCGATAGTCTTCTCTATTTTTCAGTGGCTCTCTCTGTATCTTCTACAGTTTTCAATCAAAGATAAAAATTTTTTCACGGAAATGCAGACAAAAATAATACCTTTCTTTCGAGTTATCACTCGACCCATCTACTCTCTTCCAAATTTTCAAGGGTTGTCACCCCTGCCCCATGGGGTTGGAATTCGAGATAAGGATGATACTTGATGATGACTGCCAGTTGAAATTTGGACGATAAAATTGAGTACAAAACGTACGAAATTATTGAGAATCAATTATTTTGTTGAAGAAATCTGATCATTGTAACATCTGCGTTCCTGATTCGTAATGTTGATTCGTATCGTCAAATAAGAGTCTTTTCACATGAGGACGATGATCATACAGTATCACCTGTGAAAACAAAAACGTTTCCTTTCAGTGAACTGATAAAAACGCATGTACATGTGAACCCAACTCTAGATGCATTGCTCGCATATCGTACAACGAATGTTTAAAGATCAATGGAGTATGACTGATAGTTTTATCGTTTTCTTTCAAGATTCATAATCCTTCATAATCATTCCAATGTTTCGGCTGCTCACCCAGTAATTTTGATGGAGAACGAAAACTTGCACACCATTGTGGGGACAAACAAAAATCCTTTCTCAGAAGGTTATAACTGGACCTATCTTCTGCTTAAAAATAACACAGAATGGTCACCCCTGCTCTAGGGGTTGAAATTTGATATGCCAATGGTGTTTCGGAAGATGACAGCCTTTGATCTGGAATGAATCTGTTCCATTTTTTTGCACTAATACTCGAATAGCTCAGGGCGATAGATAGTCTCCTTTATTTCTCAGTAGCTCAATCTGTATCTTCTACAGTTTTCAATCAAAAATGAAAACTCTTTCAAGGGAATGCAGACAAAGATAACACCTTTCTTTCGAGTTATCACTCGACCCATCTACTCTCTTCCAAATTTTCAAAGGTTGTTACCCCTGCCCCATGGGGTTGAAGTTCGAGATAAGGATGGTACTTAGTGATGACTGCCATTGATCAGCATGGATCTGTTACACTTTACTTCACTGAAACTTGAATAGTCTCGGGGAAATAGTCTTCCCTATCTTTCAGTTGCTCACCCTGTATCTTTTACAGTTTTCAATTAAAAATGTAAATTCGTTCAAGGCGATGTAGACCAAGATACCACCTTCCTTTTGAGTCATCACTCGACCCATCTTCCCTATTCAAAATGTTCATGGATTGCAACCCCCGCTCAGGGGGTTGATATTTCAGGCAAGTTTTGTACCCAAAAGATGTCTGTCCCCCTTGAAACAAAAATTTTGTTTTTGCGTTTTGATCAGAAATAAATATCTTGGTAGATATAGCCTCTGTTTAGTTTTCGTTGAAGCACTATATATATATATATATATATATATATATATATATATATATATATATATATATATATATATATATATATATATATATATATATATATATATATATATATATATATATATATATATATATATATATATGAAATTTTCAAGAGTGAAAATTTCATTTTTGTTCGAACGGTATTGTATTTAGAAAGTAGACATCTACTTCAACAATTCATTTTGAAGTATTTATTTAGAAGTACATCTACTTCAACAATTCATTTTGAAGTAAACAGTGTCCCAATTTTTATAAAAAAATCTTGGGAGGTTTTTCCAGATTGGAAGACCACTTTTTTGTTGAGATTCAAGAGCGTCCTAAACTCTGCTATAATGTCTTTAAGTAATAAGTTTTTTTTGGTGAGTAGTTTCAAAATATTTTTTTTCCGTAAAAATTCATGAGAATAGGCTCTCACATCATCGTATGCTTCTTCAGCCAGAGAAGATGAATACTTTTTTCCTTTCGTTTTCTTATTGCCCAAGGATAGCTTCATCGATGAATTGAAATAAATTATCCTCATTTTATACAGGAGTGACTCAAAAAAATCAATGAATATTGTAATTTTGAAATTATCATATCTTGATTTTTTTCAAATGAAACATCCTGCTTTTTATTATTCTTGTCAACGCATAAAATATTGTGCCTAATTTTCGCAGAAGTAACCTTATCTTTATCTTCGACCATTTTCGAAATAAGGAAAAATGAACTCAAATAATAAAATCAGAGGTTGCGAAAGAAGAGTTTATTAGTACATATCATTATACTTGATCAGAGAAATGGAGATATTTTAAGGTAGTCTTGTATGAATTACGTAATCGATTGGTTTTTGGTGAGATGATATACAAGGTGTTGAACTATTTCAATAATTGTTGGAAATGTTGCCCGTTTCTTTGTAGACACAACTCAATCTTTCTGAGGAAAGACCGTTGAACTCTCGACAACATTTGCTGATTAACTGACTGAAAGGCGTCGACTATTCTCTGTCCCATATCCAACTGTGTTGTAGAAGGAATCTGGTAAACGATGCCCTTAATATAACCCCACAAGAAAAAATCTAGACTTATAAGGTATGGGGACCTAGCTGGCCAGAAATCTAACCTATCCATTCGTTTGGAAATACATGATTCAAATGTTCCCTAACCTGATGTGAGTAGTGTGTCGGTGCTCCATCCTGTTGAAAACACAAATCTTGTCTTATATGCTCTGGTTCACCAGCAAGCCGATTCTTGTGGAAAGTTGCCTCGCCCGAGAAAAGAACTCTGCTAAACATATTTGGATTTTCCGCTACTTTGTCACTTGCCCAGTAACTGATGCATATGATATATTTTTCTTAGGAGTAAATACGATAATAGGTACATTCTCAAAAGGAGGATCTTCAGTTATTTTGGCTTCATTTAGAAACTGTTGGCTAAGTGCACCCTTATCCGCCCTGATTATCAAATATAAATTGAATCAATTGCAAATTGCAAATTGCAACTGATGTACGTTATAGCAATCAAAATAAAATGTTTATAATTGTACCATACTCTTTATTCATATGTTGAACACAATAATAAGTACTCGAAATAATCAATAAACACCTGGTTAAATTCGACCACACTGATCGGATGTTCACTTAGAACTGTCCGAATTATTTCACGAGTTTCTTACTCGATTTAAGAAATGAAAGTCGGATAGAAATAGATGGAGCCCTCCTGCACTTTGCAGTAGCTCTAAGGGAATGGTTAAATACTGATTATCCGCAAAGTTGAATTAGTCGGCGAGGTAGAAATATTATGCATCGTGACGTGATGAATGGTATTAGATCAATGGTTTGGTCACTCAGATCACTGGCTCCTAATCCACTGTACTTTTTTTTTGGCTTCTATTCAAAGTCGCATCTACATCGAGGTCATTAGCGACTGTGCTATAACTTAAAGTTTCGCAATAGTTTCATACGCTATACGAGTAAGATAATAATTACTTGAGTAGTTTCACAATGACTGTTCTTAAATATGTGCATACAATCCTATGGATTGGAGAAATTGTATCGCCTTTAGGCTTAGCTGATGTGTCCTCAAGTTGTCCTTGAGGTTGTTGGTTAAGAATTGATAACGCTGCTTTCTATACTTGTTGCATGACAATAATATGTGTTTCACCGTTAGTGGTTCTCTGCAGGTGTCACAGATTGGTGGATCTTCGTGTAATATCAGATGTAAATGGGTTATGTTTGTATGTCCTATTCGGAATGATTGTTTGGTGTCTACGGTTTTCCAGACATGGAAAAACTCCATGGACACTGCTTCTGATTTCGGATATTTTGCTCGGCGTGCCTTCGTTCCATTTTATTATCCATAATTCGTTCATTTCTAGTTCAATTAATTTTTGCAGCTCTTGTTTCGTCGTATCTATCTCTGCCCTTGTCCCATATGTACAGAAGTTTTAGCTCTTTCATCCGCTATTTCATTTCCTAGGATACCCATGTGGGAAGAGACCCATACTAATGTTATTTGTTTGCCTGCCTCGCATTCCTGCCGAGTATTTTGAATTTTTTTAACTAAAAGATTTATTGAGTGATAATTGCATATGGCTGATAAAACACTTTTCGAGTCAGTGAAAATCAGGAACTTCTCTTCTTCACGCGCGATTTCTAGAGCTTTTAGTATGGCAAAGGCCTCACAGGCGAATATTTCTGTTTCTCTGGGTAATTTGAAAGACCACACTTGCGGTTCAATGTCATCGAGCACTATGGAGCATCCAGCACCTTCAACAGTTTCAGATCCGTCTGTATAATAATAACTGTAATCTGGATGGTTTTCTCGGATTCTGCCATGTAAAAGTTGGTAGTTGCTTGGTTTGGTATTGGATTTCGCACCTAATGCTTTTAGTTCCAGGTTCACTTTGGGGCCACTTCTTTCCAGGTTTCAAGGAGGCTGAGTTTGTTGAATATTCTCATCAGTAAAGGACAAGGTTATACTCGTCTTCCTCAAGTATTTTTTCAGTCTGAAATTGAGTGGTTCGGGTGTTCTGGATTGTTTTTCATACAGTTCATGGACATTTTCTTTTAACGTCGCTTTGTGTGCAGGATTTGTTGGTTTCGTGGAGATTCTTGTGCCATATCTCAGACATAGTTCCATTCTTCTGAAACTGAAAGGCATCGAGTTGGATTCAACCAGAATACTGTAGGAGGGACTTGTTCTGAATTCTCCGATGGAGAACTTCAACGCCGTATTGATGATTGGGTCTAGCATATTCAAGATACTCTCTCTTGCTGAGTCATATATGATGCAGCCGTAGTCTAATTTCTATTGTATTATAGCCTTATATGTACCTGTCTGCGCCCCATTGCGGTGAAGATAAGGTTTTGATGATATAAAGTTTTTTTGACATTCGATTTCAATTTTCTTTATATGTTGGGCCTATGAGAGTTTTTCGTCGAACAGTAATCCAAGGATTTTGAGGGTTTTCACTTGTTCAATTTGTATTTCATTCAGGTAAAGTGGCAATACTTGTTGGTTAGAATGAGCGCGTGAAAAGTTTATATGTTTCGTTTTGGTGGGTGAAATTTTGAACCCGGATGTTTTTGTCCATTTAGTAATTTTATCGATGGTTGACTGCATAATGATGATTATACTTAATAAAACTTTGCCGCTAACAGAAAGGGTTACATCATCCGCGAAGAGCTGTGCTTTAACTGGTGCCACAACTTCCGCAATGTTTTCGTCTATGGCAATTAAAAACAACATAATACTCAAAACTGACCCTTGAGGGACTCCGTTTTCAACATATATTAGCTTGGAGAGCATGCAATTCAATCTGACTCTTATAAATCGATCTTTTAGGAAACTATCAATAAAGTTCAATAATTTACCTTCAATTCCTCACTTGGACAGTTGGACTATGATTCGTTCCTTCCAAACCATTTCGTAGGCTTTTTCATTATCCATAGAGACCACTACTGTGTGAAACTTGTTGGCTAGTCCTTCACATATGTTGGTATCAAGGTCAACAAGATGATCCATGGTTGACCTCCATTTAGTGGTAGGAGCCAGTTGGCGAAATCCATACTGTTGTGTGGACAAAACATTATTTATTTCTAGAAACCATCTCAATCTCTGACTCAAAACTTTTTCGAGAATTCGGTTGTCACTTCGACTATTATGGATTCCATCACTTTTGATTGATTTCTTCCAGTCCAGAGGAACGCGGGAGGTCTCGAAAGATGTTCTCATAATCAAGGCCAAAGGATGAGAAAGGACGTCGGCAAACTTCTTCAAGAAAAAGGACTGACACCATCAAGTCCTGGAGACGAATGATTTTTAGCTTGAGTAGGTGTGTGTTAGACTATTCTCAAGACGTCTAGTTGCAGAGTGGGGCATCTGATCGTTATTGGGCTCAGTTGTGAAGCAACTGGCAAATGCATCTACAACGTGCAGAGCGCAGAGCATAGGTCACGTGACTACTCTTTGTTTGGTTTGAGAATCAGTATGACTATCGCTTCTCTCCCAGGCAGGAGGCTGAATTTATCTTCAGTATAGATAACATTGTACTGCATGATCGGAAATGCCAATCGGTGGATGGTATTCAGTTTCTTAAGGTGTTCAAGACCTGCGTGGGTACAGAAGTTTTTTATAAGAATATTCGAAATATCATCTGGTCCAGGACTTGGTTGTTGGCTTTTTTCAGTACATCAAGAATTTCTTGTTTTCGTATTTCATTATTTAGTTCACTTAAGCCAATGTATCTATTATCATTCTCAATTTGTAGGGGTTGTCTGAAGTTATTTTCATAGTCGATGAATTCTTGTGAATAATTTTTGTCGCTGGAGTTTGATGCAAATGTGTCTGCCAAGTGGTTAGCAATTTGTGTTGTGTTGGTGACTATATGCCCATCACTGGTTTGTATAGAAGAAATATTTCCACAATGTGATCTGCCGTTAACTGATTTTATTTTTTCCCACATATTTGCTGAATCGGACGTTATCGAGACCACATATTGACGCCAACTGTCTCTTTTACTTTTTTTGTTGTTCTTCTTGCCAATGCTCTTTGTTTCTTGAACTCTACTCTATTTTCTTCTGTTTTGTTCTTCTTGAAATTGTTGAAGGCTTTGTTTTTGTTTTTGATGACTTCATTGCATTTCTCATCCCACCATGGTACTATTGGCTTATTGTGTTTACCTGTCGTCTTTGGGATGGATATGTCTGCAGCTTGTTTAATTATATCTGTGAATTCAGAAACTATGACATCTATCGAGACGCCTTGGTCGTTTATATTTGTTTTGATGTGCTCTAGACCTTTTTTATACCTAACTCCTATAAGCTCCAGTCAGCTTTGCTGAAAATCCATTTAGGTTGTGCTATTTGTCTTTGTCGATGCAATGTTTCTATAGTGATTTTGATGGGAAAGTGGTCACTGTTATATAAATCTCCACTTGCACGCCAGTTAATCATATGCGCGATATCAGGGCTGCTGAGGGTCTGATCAATGCAACTTGTTTCGGCAGTTGAAGTATTGAAATGCGTAGCTTTTCCATTACTAAGCAATATAGTCTGTTCGTCCGTAATCCATTTTTCAACTTTTCATCCTCTTGTGTCTGTGTGTCTAGATCCCCAAAGAGGACTGTGGATGTTGAAATCTCCTACGATTATGAATGGCTTTGGGAGCTATGGGATAATGTTCGATAGCTCTTGTATGTCTAGTTCCTGTCTATTTGGTAGGTATATGTTACAAATTGTAATTGGCTTTTGGGTGATATGAGTGATGGCAACTGCTTTTAATGTGGTGTTCAAGTTGACTGATTTCTGTGATAATGATGTTTTGGCATAAATCGCTACTCCGTCACTGGCGTGAGTCGTTATTCTATTTTCGTGCCACGCTGTATAGTGGTTGATGTTCGCAAAATGATTATTTTTGAAGTTAGTTTATTGCAAGCAAATAATGTCTGCATCTTCATGTTTGTAAAGTTTTTCTAAAAATTCGCGCTGTGTGTAGTAGCCATTTAAATTCCACTGTAGTATTGTGGTCATAATTTGTATATTGTATAATAAAAATAAATAAATTGAAATAATAATAATATTATTAGAGAAGTTATTCATCATCGGTCGCTGAAAAATCAGTTGTCGACCATATCTCTTCTTTGTTTTGTGTGTCTCTTAGTCTGTTTCTTATTTTGGTGAATGTGGATTTCATTCCTCTGTCTTTGATGTATGGATACAGATCTGTCATCATTATATCTAATTCTTGAATGCCCTTCGTGAATTGTAGGGCTACGTCTCTCACATTGGATTTGCCTTTTGTGTTTTCCAAAAAACATTTGAGTTGTATGTCGTTGAGTGGATAATTTTTTGTGGAATCATTTATATGTCCTTTAATAATATCGATTGTATTTGTTATTTTTTGAGTTTCTTCCTCGGGGCATGTTTCTTGAGTTTTCTTTCGTTTAGCTTTTGGTTTTTTACTTGTATTTTTTGTTGTGTTGTTGTCCTCTGTTATGTTTAGATTTTCGTTTATGAATTCTGATTTATCAGTTGAAGTAGAGAGCGAAAGTAGACGCTTGAAGACCACTTTGGCCGTCGATTCAGGTTTAGACGACTCATTTTGGCTCCTTATTTATTGAACTTTCACAGGATTCCGGTTGATTGTTTTCAGTTTCCGTACCATCTGTTATTTTCTCTCGATTTTGTGGCTTTCTGTTTGTAAGTTCCTCATTGGAGGAGTTAGTAGTTAGAGAGGGCAATTTTTAAAGTGAAACAACGCACAAACAAACCATTGCCAAACATTCCCATCTTTTTTGGTTTCAAAGTGGAATATACCGTGTTCGTCGAAATTATCTATATTAATACCAAATTTATCAATCAATTTTGTTTATAGCAATATGGCCTGCCTCTTTACATTGAAAACAGGTTCCATTATCAGACGAGATATAAATCCAAAAGGCAAAACCTTCAATTTCTATTTCAAAGTTTCGGGGAGTTTATCTACATCTTCAGGATGAATATAGAACTGACGCCGAAAACTTTCAATGTGGCCCATACGTATCCCTTCATCACTGAGGCCAGCTCTCATAAATGTTATAGTAGAAATTGTTCTGATATTCAATCTATTCAAACGATCCTCGATAACTTCATTGGATATGATAGGAAACTCATTGGAGAGTACGATTCTCTTATTTCTCGCAAGCCACGGTCTAATCAAGAGAGACTGTCCCTGAACAGTAATTTCTTTGTCGATAATTAGATCTGCAGTTTCTTTTGAATCGAGAACATGCAGACTCTAGAATTTAAGATTCTAGAGATCCACCCTACTTTAGTAACATCGGTTAATTAACTCATTGCTACCTTATATTCACGTACTTGAACACCATCGATTGAATCGATGATAATTCCTTGTTCTCCTTTCGGATAGTTAGACCGCTGAGCAGCCTTAGCATAACTTTTTACATTCACTTGTTGATCCGTAAATTTTTTATTATTTGTCAGAGTTCCTGGTGGAGCCAAATCGACAACTGGCTCGGCCCACCAGGGTGTTGTACGTCGTATTTCAGTTATCGGTTCCGAGATTCACTTATATCGAATCAATTTGTTTATTTATCGTATTGTTAGGCACACGTGTACGGTTTTTTAACACTCGAGCTCTCGGTGATATGACCGATCACAGACTGCACTGTACTTTTATGTTTAGGGAAATATCAAGAAATAATCTACACTACCCCAGTACCTACAAGAGACGACTTAGTTTCAAGGATTCAGCCAGTCTGCAATGATATGCATCAAAACCGGAATTAAATATCAGCTGGAATATATCTATTAATTTAGGCACCATCGCAATTGTTTCGAGAAGGGTAGACTACATTTCGAGCAATTTCTTTAAAATGTTCATTTATTTAATTTTGTTGTTGCACACCATTAATAAAATCTGTTGTTCTTGTAGTTTCATCTAACATAAAAAGTCTAATAATTCTAATTCAAAAATTTCACTCGCACTGCTGAGTCGTACAGAAATATAGAAATAGTTATTTTTTCTCTCAAATTCAATGGATAATCTAGAACTGACTTTTATTTTGTGAAAAAAACAATGGCGTACCAATTTTTCTTCGAGGATATCCAGTTATCCTATAGTACGGGCACCACTGGTGAAATAAGAAATTAGTTTTCCCAGAATGTAACATATAATACTTATATGTCTTGCTTTGTAATATAAGGTTACAAAATGCCAATTCATACCTTCATACTTCGAACCTCTAATATTTGCATTACAAATTGTTAAGATCATTCCGGAATAATATTCCATAAGATATTTTAAAGCCAACTATCCACAAAAAGTGGATACGTCCTATAATTCGTTTCTGATAATCATAATATATGATTATGAACTTAATAAACTATACCAGTGCCAAATGTTCGAACATACAAACTCTCATATTTATAATATTAGTAGGCTATTGAAGGAAACTCCTAAAAATTTGTTTTATCTTTTATTATTTGTATGCATGAGATTCGCAAAATTAATCAGCGTAATAAATAAAATATTAATTAAGGTCAGTGTTCTGGACTACCTTTTTTAGAATTAGGCTTGTTACGTTTTTTATTTCTCACAACTTTCAAGCATATATCCAAACTCTTAATGACTTTTGAACAGTGATCGTCGACAGGACTTTGAACAATATTTTTACCAGCACATGAACATTGAGCTGATTGTTGAGATGAAGGTTCCAACTTACTAAGTAGAGCATCATCTGATAAAGAGGATGGCGAAGCAACTGTTTGTTCAGAATCTTCTTCAGTAATCGATTCATTCTCTGTTTCAGTCGTGAGTTCATGCTCTGTTTCAGTCGTGAGCTCATTCTCTGTTTTACCCGATTTTTCATTCTTTATTTTTTGTGTATTTGGTTCAGAAATCCTTTGCCTCACTGCTGAAGCAACTGGTTCAGTAACTGAATCAGCCATTCCATTCATTGATGTAGTAGCTGGTGTAGTAATTGATTCATTTAGTGGTTCATTCTGTGGAGTTGTCCATTTATCAGATTCTGGAGAAGAAGAATTTTCTTCACTCGATTGGCTCTCGTCTTCAAACCAACATTCCAGAATTTCAAGCTCTATAATTTTAGCCAACCGTTCTCTCTCCATCACAGCGCTATTCGAATCCAAATATAAATATAAGGTCCTACTCTCTGATGCAGAATCATCTGTGAAATTCGAAAAAATATTCAATTAGTTCTCCAAGACAATCATTAAAATTGCCTCCTTTTGTAAACATGAAACTTACATTTTGTTAGCAATGAATTTATCAGAAAAGCAAATGTTCGATTTATTCTTGAAAGTGTTGGAGGCTTCACAAATAAATATCATTAGCCAGGAATGATTTACTGAGAAATAAAATTGTTTTTCGAAAATGCCCTTCCAATATATCAAACAGATTTTTTGAGGAGTAAATTTGGAAGGAACTAGACCCAACTGAACACACATTGTTTCCTGCTACTATTTTGTTATTGAAGAGATCTTAACAAATCAGAGAGAAATGGCAGGTCGATTTTAATTCAATTTTTCTTAAGAGTTTCAGTGAATATGGCCATACCATTACAACAACAAGAGCATATATGAAAAAAAGCTGAAGAATTTTAGGTGAAAACGATGTTGGCTCATGCGGCATACTACTTTTCATATCTATGCATCTGATTTGGTCTACCAGTTTTATTTGATGCATGGATATCAAGATGTCTTCAACAAAGAATTCAGAGTAAGAACGACAACGACACTGTTTTAATTTTTTGTGTCTAATTGGTCGTGATTCATGACCTATTAAGATGTAGTTCTAAAGAATTATTTACATTCTTTGATGTAAATGATGAATGATGTATAATACTGCGGAAACCTTTTATGTATACCTTTTTTTTTGTTGTTATAGATAACGTAGGTAAAACTTCATCAATCAATATAAGATAATGTTTATCCTATTTATTTGTTATGAATATGTCTATATATTGTTGACAAATTTTTCAGTGTAATTATTGATTTCGTTCATTCCGATCAATAACTGATATTTCAGGATTATGAAGAAAATATGAGTCTACGTTGATAGTATTAAACGAATATTCAGTATACAGGATGTATATGAATAAAAGTGACAGATTTTGAGTGGTGATTTGTCACCACTTCGTCATTCATTACCGATTTACAGGGTATTGAAATCTTTCGGTTTTCGAGGATAGTTTTTGTTTTTGCTACAGTTTTCAACTTACTCCCACCCAATACCCACTAAATGAGCTTAGTCTCGAATTGTTCTTCAATATATCTAGTTTGAGTGCCACAAAATTTCATTTGCGTTTAGGTGCGTTTTTATCCGTAGAGAGCGCTGGAGTAACATATATTTCGCAAATCGTATATAAAGTAACATTCAAATTCATGTATTTGCTCCAAAATTAGTTATCCGCACTGATTGCTAGATGTAGATATGGGTTGAATGTACTAAAGAAGTATAACCTCATTGTGGCTCAGTCCGTGACAAACAGCTGACGCTTTCTACGAATGAAAAAGAGTATGTTCAGTGCCTGAACATACAGGATGTTACATAATAGTATGTCACAACTTGGGCGGGTAAATCTACGTGCAATTTCAAGACAAAAACTTTATATAAATATAGGTCCGTAAAAGCTCTGTTACGGAGCTACATGGTCTTAAAATTTTCGGAAAAATTGTTTTTTCTTCGAATCTCCTGCAGTTTTTGAGGTATTCAGCCCAAATTCGGAATGCAAACTATTCTATTCAGCCTCCATGATTACACGTCCTAGATTTTAAGTGAAATTCACAAAGTGTTTTCTTTTCCGAGGCTATGTCTCCTTTTGCCCTTTCAAACATTTTTGCAGTACGCCACTGATCAGCGTACAATCAATTTTCGTCATCTTCGTTTAATTCAGAAACTTTTTTGACACTTGTAATTTTTTCGTATATCCAATCGTTTTCGAGAGAAAAATCATTGAATTTGAGTTATTTAAATTGTATGTTATTCGCAAAATAAAAGAAAAATAATAGAAATACTCGACAGGTATGCCCAAAATTTGCTTTTATTTTGATAGCTCGACTTCTGAGAGTCAACTTATTCTTATTCAATATCAAACTAAAATAAAGATCAATTAAAAACTAAATACATTGCTGGAAGTTTCCTCCACCTGCAAGAATACAGGCCTCTGTCCTTCTTCGCATATTATCACGCACTCTTTGAATACTCCTGTGGTATTTCTTATCCTGTCACAAGCGGCTATAATTCTATTCCTCAATTCTTCTACAGTGTTCACTGGAGTGGTATAAACTGAACTTTTGAGATATCCCCATAATAAAAAGTCTAAACTATTTAAGTCTGGGGACCTAGGAGGCCATGTTTCTGGCCCACCCCGACTTATCCATCGGTTGTTGAATGTATTATTCAAGAATTCCCTAGCTTCTCCACTAAAATGTGCTAGTGCCCCGTCAGGCATGAACCACATTATGTTTCTCACCAAAAGTGGCACATTTAGTGAGAATTGCTCTTGATCATGCGATTCTTCAATCAAATTGGGGTTTTCCTCAGCCCAATAATGATTATTGTGAAAAATTGTGACAGCAGTTCTCCGAGAGTTAGCTTCGTCTGTGATCATTATTTCATTATCACAATTAGCATTTTCTCTGATTTTATCTAAGAACCATCGGCAGAAATTCAGTCTTGAAGGAAAATCTCTAGGAAGTAGAGTTTGAACGCGTTGAATATGAAACGGGTACAATAAAAAAGGGAGAGAATCCTCCAAACTAGAACATGTGAAATATTCAACTGATATCCAATTTTTCTTGTACTCACATGAGGATTCAATTCAAAACTTTTCAAAACTGCTTCCTTAATATCTGAACCTTTTAAATGATTATTTGCAGTGAAAGTACCAGTTTCCCTCAACCTTCTGTGGATATTCGAAAATGTTCCCTGTCTGGTCTCATTCGATTTGGAAATCGCACCTCATATAATCGCCTAGTTTCTGTTGTGTTTCCGTCAGCCAGACTGTACATGTAATGGATATCAGCCAATTCGACTGTCAAAATAAATGAATAAATGAAAAAAGTCATTTTTTTAATTAGAAGTGCTTTCAATTCAGCGAATGCATACAATCGTTTAATAATTTTTTGCTCCAGAACGGTTGGAGATAAAAAAAAATTACAAGTTTCAAAAGAGTTTCTAAATTGCCAGAAAATGACGAAAATTGATCGAACGCTGATCAGCGGCGTACTGCAAGAAAGTTTGAAAGGGCAAAAGAAGACATGGCTCCGGAAAAGAAAACAACTTGTAGATTCTAGTTGAAATTTAGGAAGTGTAATGATGAAGGCTGTAAAAAATAGCTTGCATTCCAAACTTAAGCTGAATCTCTCAAAAATTGCAGGAGTTTTGAAGAAAAAACTAATTTTTTTCCGGAAATTTCAACACCCTGTAGCTCCGAAACGAAGCTTTTGCGGACCTATATTTATACGACTTTTTTTCTTAAAATTGCAAGTAGATTTACCCCCTTCCCCCAAGTTGTGACATACTATTATGTGACACCCTGTATAGTATGGAAACATTCTCGAACTTCCTCTACTGAATTTTGTAGATCGATCCGCTTCCAATTGATTAAAGAAACACAAGAACGAACCGTGTGTGAAGAAACTCATTACAGTTGTTCAAAAAAAAAGGTACTTTTTCCTCCAAGAGTTGCCTAATTCATGTCAATCATAACTTACAATTAATAATGACAGATGGCGAAGTTTTTCAGCTCTAACTGACATGGCTTCTAGCAAGTGTTAAATTTGGAAAGCAACTCCAAAATATATGATATATCATATTTATTTTTTTTTGAGTGCTTCCGCATCCTCCCGATAGTTTTGATTTTGCAAAGTAGAAAGCAAGGTCAGAAGTTGCTAAAGCACTTCTAGTCCAGAAAAAAAGGGAATAACTCAAAATTAAGAGAGAGATAGTTGATGGACCTTAAAGTGGAGGATATGGTACTCGAATGATGATGATATAGCAAGAATTTTTTTTGTCTTGCGGTTTATTTTTGTTGAATAAATAAATGCTACTGTTAAAAAAATTTGTTGCTTTTCATTAAAATGTTGTCCAAGCACATAAGAATACCAAAACTGAGTACATTCGCTTACTTCTCAACAGCAGGTTCCTTTAACAGGTTCTTTCTACCAAAGTGACATCTGGTTACGCTCTTTATATTCTTTCTAGAAAAAAAACAATGAAATCATCTTTAAAAGCTTTTTCGTTCCTTCATTTTTGTATGAACAATGAATTCATATCAATTGTTCGATTGAAAAACAATGAAACCTATTTAGGACGATTTCACAGGGTGCTAACCAAAAACGCGTCTTAAGCGAGAAAGCGCGGAAAACGTACTATTATTATGTATTTTGTTCTTATTTCGTCTATACGATATTAAATTATATCCTTCTATATTACGTCAAATACATACTGTAATTTTAATATCATTATCTGAAGTAATCGCTCATTTTGGTTTGATAGAAGATTTTGTTGCATTTTATAAGATGTTTAACTTAATCTACCTGTTGCAGTACCTCTTTGCTTCGATTTGAAGAAGTTACATAACGCATTGAGTGCTTCTTTTTGTGTGTTATTCACATCCTCAATAAGATCTTCAATGGACTGAATTTGGACGTTGCCACATTTTCATCAACTGAAGACTATCCAGGAAAATCCTGTAGTTTCACGAATTCTTTTTATTTTTCCAAGACGTCAGCAACTCTGTTATTTCTGAAACCTGCTTTCTTGAAACAATTTTGAATGGTTTCAGACTTAATTGCTTCACAAGCCGCGTCAATGTATAGAATCGCATCATGCAAAGTTAAGGGTTGTCTAACTTTCTTGAAGCAATATATCATTCGCCTTTTCATGCAACCATCTCTAAGGACCTTTATAAGGCACTGATTCATCCGTGACCACTACCACAAGACAATGTTAGCGCGTGTTGGCGTGGCGTAGCAAATGAGATGACGAATCATATTGAGCGTAAAGAAATGCATGAAACATGCCTAATTTTCAGCATTAGAAGCATCGAGAACAAGAATTAAATAATTTCAAAAGTAGGAAAAATGATTAGGGTGACAACCGTGGTATAAGAACACTAGCAAAAGAAAAAGTTGCATTTCATTTTATCGATGGGCATCCCGACATCATTACTAGGGAAATTGCTTTGAAGCTATTATTAATCATATGACGATATGTGCTATCTCAGGAACAGATGATAACCATATCTCGTTATTACATTTTTGTTTTCGATGCTTGGTTAGGCTATATCCAGAATATCTTGTCATGTCTCCTTCACAGATAGACATGTTTTTCTAAGGAAGCTATTATTATTACCACAATAACCACATATGATGGGTAAGAAAAAACTTTCTTTGAAGGTATAGGTTGGTATTATTGCGGATCAATAAATTCTCACTTAATTTGAATGGTGGTACATACCCTAACGAAGCAACGAGCTGGAGAGGTCAATTTTGTCCTGCACGTTCACCACGCCAGGTAGATATGAAAAAATGCATGAAACACAAAACTTTTCTGATCACTAGAGATGTACTGAGAAAGTTAAAAATCAGAAAAACCATAACCCCGAAATAATATCCTGTATGGATTTTCTGAACACTTCAATGATCTGATAATGTCAACCCTAAAGGTACACCAACATTTCAAATTTGAACGAAATATCTCAAAAATTGTAGTAGTAAGGAAGAACTACAAAAGTGAAAGGATTTCATCAGCCCTGTGGATCGGCAACTTAGTATTTGTGAACGTATTTTAAATCACCCATTAAAATCTTCAGCATTTATATCATATATAAGGAGGGGATTTGCGGATTTTTTGGGAAAGTTTTGGCAATTCAAAGCGACCTACAGCAAATGGTTTGTAGTGTTCTCGAGAATGAACAGTGTAACTATTATATCGTGCAGAATCTAATGTAGAGGAGACTGGGCATTGGCGCAACGCTAGTTTCAGTGAAGTGAGGAGACTTGGGAACATTCTAACCCCTCTCAAGTGTCTGTCAGAGATGCATAGTGCCGTCATAAGGCTCACTATGCGAAAGCAGTTAACGTTCCGACGCAGTGGGATGAAAAGTGATTTAAGCTAAGAAAGTACCATTCTCTATATTTCTCTCATATTTTTTGTAGTTTTTGAGTTGAGGTTCGACTCTCATATTATTATATTTAAAGTCTACATCACATTCCCAAATTCAATTTAAGAACCATAACATGAATGACGCTAACCGTGAGGAAAGTTGGAGCATTTAGATCGAGGCAGATTGACTCTGCGTCAACTCACCCTTTCAGAGTTTATCGGGTTTTTCAAGGGAATACTTATATTATACCAATATAATTTCTGTTTATTTCAGGGATGTTATGGCCCAAAAATATTAAGAAGAACCCAGAGGGACCGATCTTCAAAAGCGACTTCGATTAGAGCGGCTAAATAATAGATTCAGGAGGTCGGTTGCGCCAATTCCCATTTTATGGAGCGCGAATCAGACAACAGGTGCCGACTGGTTCACATCGTTGCTAGGTGTTCCAGCTTCAATTTACAGAATGTCCATGATTTTTTCGATAACCTGAAGCATATTTATGGCAAATATCACTATGCTTCAGAATACGTTTGGAACATGGAGGAGACTGGCATCTTCACGACCCAAAAATCAAACAGAGTGTTAGCTAGAAACTGGCGATGGCCCACCAGGATGTGCTGTAAGAGCAAACCCGTTTGCTCAAAAATCTGACCTGCTTTTGAATACTTGACAATCACACTTCTAATTTGTCAATTGAAGGTTTGAACCTCGCCTAAGAGAATGTTAATATTTTCGCCTCATTATTCCCACATACTCCAACCATTAGATGTATCTGTTTTTGGGCCTTTAAAAGTCTACAGCCTGGTCCAAGTGCCATAATTTACTAATTAATATTAAATTGTATATTATTAAGATAGGAAAATTTCAGGATAAGAGTCACGACAACTAAATTAATTTCCTTGACTGAAAGAAAATTACATTCGAGAATGGAACATTCTTGGATTACTTCAATACTGTATCTACATTTCTTCGACTTCGAATGACTTCTAAACTATGCGTTATACAGAAAAAAATTATAAACACTTTTTCTCTATTCGAAAATGAACTCAATCTTTCTTTTGAGAAATTTCGCTTTAGATAATCTGTATCTCACAAATGAAGTATTCTATCATGTTAATCATATTCTTACAAAATGTTTTCTGAATTGAATTTTTGAATATTTTGGCACAATCGATTAGATGGTAACGTTACTCCAACATTCAAATGAACATTTTGAATGAACAGGTAGATGTGAATTATTCACCCCTACTTAACTTGTTTAATTAGTTTTTATTACCTTTCATACTAACTGTACAATGGCTCGGTGTGGATTTTTCTGTTATTCATCCAACTTGTTCTACGATTTGTTTATAATACCATACTCTTCATTCTGTTTTTCATTCTTGATAAAGCTGCTGTGTCAGCGAAACGTCGTCGAATTTTTTCAAATAAAGTGTAGATTAAAGTTAAACCTTGTGTTTTTTATCTCATTTACTCCAACATTTTGAGTACTTTTGTTTAACGCATTTTGAAACTTGATTTATTGTGAAGTGGTTACAATGAAACTGGTAGTGAGAAAAGCGTCACACCGTCATTCCAGGATTTACAAGCCAACAAAGATCGTACCTTGAAAGCATCCCAATTGGTCCTCAGGACTTGTAAATGCTATACAAATTTCTTACCATACTGTCAAAATTCTGTAAGGTAGAACGTTATTAGAGAGTACTGGCACTGGAGAATGGCACTACCAGTGTATCTTGCTGCCAAGAACACGTAACTTGTGTTCAAGAAAGTCGGTTCACACTATTTTCAGTTTATATCCTAATTCGAGACGAATTCAAATGTACAGGGAACCTGCTAACCGTATTCAGCATACTCAAAAATTAGAGAAGGAGGAAGATCAGACAGTAGTACCTTGACAGCTAATAATTGGTCCGAATTTGCACTTCCAACAAAATAATGCTACTCCTCACTGTGCGATAGTAGTTAAAAATAGACTGAAAGAATTCAGTATCATTGTGCTTCCGTGACTTGGTTTTCTGGCTCGAACTTACTCCAACTGAAATAGGATCTCCGATTTACAATTCAAGATGCTTGAAATCAGCAGGGTCGAAATCTCATAGCTCAGTTAATCTTGAATATGGCAAGACATGGCCGAAGGGTAATCAATAACACAAAGCGACCTTTTGGATACTGAAAATATCCAACTGCTTTGATATCTTTCTGAAAATATTTTTTTAAAGAGTTTTTTCTTCTCTTCTGTGATTATTGAGTCAACCTTGTTGATCTTCAGATATTTCGTTCTCAATTCGCGTTGTGTCAAGTTCTGCTGTTCTTATTGTGAGGACATTAGCTTCGATATCTGCTTTCTACACTAGAAAATACTATGTACAGGGTGTCTGCTTCAAAGGGCCCATTCGAAGTATCTAGAAAATGGGTTTATCGATCAATTTCTATTTCGGGCATCAGAGTGAATGGATTGGATATGGATCTACAATTTGCAATTGTTTTCAGAGCGGCACCACTGCCGGTTATACCCGACAGACAAATTTGCTTTTTCAAATGGCACCATTGAGTTTCAATTCAGCGAATGCTTACAATCGTTTAATAATTTTTCGCTCGAGAACGGTCAGAGATACGCTGATCTGTGGCGTACTGCAAAAAAGTTCGAAAGGGCAAAAGGAGACGGGGCCTGGGAAAAGAAAACACCTTCTGAATTTCAGTTAAAATTTAGGAAGTGTAATGATGAAGGCAATAAAATTTTGGGCAGCAATGGTTTTCACCCGTGCCAATAAATATTAATTTCGACGAAATTTTGATGGTTCACATAGAACAGAACATTGAGGAACATAAACACTCGCATCGGAATTAAGTGATTTTTGAGCAACCTGTATATGAAATAGGATGAAATGGGATCAGAAAGTACATTCTTCTCAAAAATAACACTAACATATATATATATATATATATATATATATATATATATATATATATATATATATATATATATATATATATATATATATATATATATATATATATATATATATATATATATATATATATATATATATATATATATATATATATATATATATACAGTACAGATGCATACGGATAGGCATTAAGGAAACACCCAAGACAGTAACTGCAATGTCTTCACCATTGATAATGAAACTAACTCTACCCTTTTCCCTGTTATTCATTAGAGATAAAATTTGATTGTAATTTTCTAATTTGTTTTCTGCGAATTGGTGGTAAATTCGGTTACTCTTCGTTGAAAGTTCTGTTTGAAACTCATAATATCCTCGTTTCCGTATTCATTTGCCATTGTATTTAACAGAGAAACTATACACAAAAAATAGTGTTATTGCTATTCCAACGTCATACTGTGATGAAAGAACCTTACATGGAACATTGTGGAACTATTATCCGAATCAAATCCACTCTGTCTGTTTCTATGTTCTAAGGATTAATGAAATTTTGATAAGAAAAATTTTTTTTTGCTTATTTTTCAAAAGGACAAATCTTAAGAAAAGATGCATGAAAAAGAATACCTTTTAATGAAAACAATTAAAAAGTAGACTATGCGATTGGATATGGTAGAGTTATAGTTGATGCTCCCTATAGCCGGTAACTGTACAGCTCAAAAAACAATTGCAAATTGTAGACCAGTATCCATATACTCTAATCCCAAACTTTGAAATCGATTATCGATAAACTGGTTCCCCAAAATACTTTTGCCCGGACACCCTATATTTTCACTAACTCTAAATAAGTATTTTCGATGTTTGACATCGGAATATTTTCGCAGTCAAGTGACTCTTATTATTTCTCATGCGAAATTTGATATTTGACGTTGAATACATATTTTAAACGTAGGATTGGTTTGGCTATTTTGTATTTCTATTGAAACAGTATATTTAAGATTTGTATCGATTTTCGGCGCTATGCTAATTAAAGGAAGTTTATTCCTCGTTTAAATTCATGCTGTTTATGCAAAGTTATAGGTTGAGGAGTTATTATATTACAATCCATGTTATAATTCACAGAAGGAAAAAGTTACATACTATTTTAAGATTATTCGAAATTTTCAACTTACCATCTTCGAATATGATTCCTCTTTCTAAATCTTGCTTGACTAATTTGTCGAATTGCGATCCTTTCTTCGGTTTTTCCTTCAAAAAATCATTTAGTTTCTCCACTGCAGATCCATTCAAGGAACCATGTTTTACTATTAGGCTATCTATTTTAATATACACAGAAGCATCAAATTTGACGGATGTATTATTCGAAATTCGTTTGATGAGACGTAAATTGGAATCCGAGTTGGAGAAATTCTGGCCAAGTAGAGCTAATTTGAAGTTGATTATTTCTTGCTTCTTCGATGTCTCCTTTGAAGATAACTCTTTAACAAAAATCATATCAATACTATGTTTGAGAATATATAACGGATTAAATTTTATGGCTGGATGATATTTGCTGATAACACCGCACATCAGCAATTCTGATGATTGAGTTATGGCACATGACATTAGCCCCTTTTTAAATGACGATTTCGAATCCGTGTTTAAAACTTCTGTATCAACTCTAGTTTAGAAAAAAACATGTAGCATTTTACTATAAAACACAACTTCTTCAAAACTGTTCTTATTTTAGTAACTTCTTAAATTCAGAGAAACGTTCTTTTTAAGATTCTGTGCAAATGCTGTTGTCAGTGAGTTATTCAACAACAGTCAGTCATCATGTTTGCGTTCCAGTATCCTCCGTAGCGTTCCTCCATAGTCCGAATGTTCTGGTGGAATCGCTCGCCCTGCTCTTAACTTAGATTCCCAAGATTAGCAGCAGCAGATTCATGTTTCATGAAAGCATTTGAAAGTGACTCATTAGCTGTTCAATCTGTGGAGAAAAATCAGAACTCCTCTTATTTCCCAAAAATTTCTGAATAAGCCAAACAAACTGATTCCATGCATTTTTCTCAATTTCTGTCATAGCTCCCGAAAAACTTGTGTCTTTCATAAACGATCTTTTCAGTGGACAATCGAAGATACTCGCTCTTATCTTTTCCCCACTCAGTTCGGAAACTGTTAGAAGAACAGAAGGAAACAATTTCTATTTTTTCAAGAGCCTTAACAAATTGTTTTATGAGCCCTAAATTTAGATACAACGGAGGCAACATTGTGCCCTTATAAAGGTGGATTTATCACGTTTTGTTATCCTGGAATTAGCGCTTTCTGAGGAGGCTAATCCTTTTTTACCCAGTATTGACTTTTAGCTTCATCCCAGAAGCAGAGAAAACAGACAAACTTTGTATAACCTCCTTGTTGGCCATTTTTAGATTAACTCATATGAGCCAGTTTTTTTATGCATACTTTGTCTTCTCCAATACTAAACCATTAGATGTATATTCATCTTTTACTTTAGCAGAATGTGCAATCGGCAACGACTCTAATTCATTTCCGTTGTATAAGTTAACACATTGTAGACTCCGTTTTGACGAATCCATGAACAAACGCCATTCATTGCAAACGTAATTTCGTAATCCCGTTACAGCCATCAAACCAGGTACGACTTCACAAAATACAAAATCATCTTCTTCATCCAAATATCTTAGGAAATCCTGTTCTCTGGTGCAGTAATGAGAAACTTTAATTCCTTTTGTTGCTAAGTTCCTTTCTTTCAACCTAGAAGCTAGGATTTCTAGGCAAACTTTGTCCCAGATTTCTGACAAGGTCGTTCAAATTATCTTCATTAAATAATTTCGGGAATTTCAGGTCGCTATCACACCTATTAGTTTTCGTGTCAATATGAATTCACTTCTGCTTGAGGTACAGGGGAAATTCTAGGGCTCAGAATTCGTCTAAGTGCCGATTGTATGGAAGAATATTCCCATTTGGCTAGATTGTTTTCGATTAATGCCAAATATGTTCATCAAGTAAAAATTGCAGGTGATTAACAGATCATAGCATCTCGTATCAGATTTTTTTTCCTGTCTAATTTGTCCATAAACGTAAAAACTCAACGCACGTGTTTCATACCTTTTGAGGAACCCAAAGCTTATCACGCATTTCCAGCGGATGCACAAAGTAAATTTTGTAAGCTTCACTTACTACTTACATTTCAAGGGTATTCTTCGAATATATACTCTCCGCAAACGAAACAAAAATGATTCAAATCATTCACATAAACTCTACTGACGATGCCACAGGAAATTATATGGAAATAAATCAATATTTTTTCAATCAACTGCAGCTCAATACAGTAAATGAGTGTTTTCAATACAAGCTATAACTCGTAAACAAGAACTGTTGGAAAACAAATGAATGTATATCTAGAATTAGCGACGTCAAATTAGTGAATATCAAGTGACATGAGTCATTCGTCAGACGAAAAGTGAGATTTTTTTTGTCCAGTATATTATTGGTATATTTGATAGTACTCTCCCTAGAATTATTAATGACAGGTTCAAAACCGTAAGAGATAGAATAGAAATGGTTCTCAAGCATGGCAAAAATGTAACGATAATATAAAAATACTCTCTAATTATTTCTGTATCATTTTTCGCGACAGAGAGAAGTAGGGAGTATAAGCGAACCATGAGAAGGTTGGAATCTGGTTACAACAGTTGCATAGGATCGCTTTCGTTAACGAACTGCTCTATGGAATACCACTACAACGTGCAAGGAATGGAAATTGTATTTTCAAATATCAAATGCATCACTTGAATATTTGAATGCGTGGCATGAAGTCAATCAACACTACAGAAAACCTTGAAAAATGTCATCTAACCTAATATTACAAAAGAAAATCCTACAGCTAGATAGAATAGGCTCTCTGATTCTAGGTGAGTGCGACCATGGAGACAACTAGGTTAACTGTATCGATCTTCTAACGATAACAACAACTCTTAATTGTTTCCGTATATAGGCGACAATCTAGGCATGATCCAAATACATCAGCCGTCAGCTGAGGTGATCGTAATGGTAGATTTCAATGTTCACAATATCAGCTGGCTCCAGCACTCAGATATGACCGATGTGACAGGATGGTAAGCGGAAGCCTCAACGATGAGCCGCAACTTGACGCAAATTGTCGATGAGCCAACAAGAATTCCTGACAATATAACGCATTTTCGCAATACTATCGATATGTCTCTTATTTCAGATCCAGATGATTTTTTTCTACGTCTCAGTACCTTTAAGCAACTCCGACCATAAAGTTTTTCTGCCATAATTACAGTCGTGCCATAAAGATCCAATACCTTTCAATACCTTTCGGGATGATATGGTATTACAACCGCTACGCGAGTTTTTCTTGTCTTTTCTCTTCGATGATGTCTGTTTTTCAAATCCTGACAATAATGTCTGCACTGCGTCCATTACTGAAGCTTTTGTTGCAGGAATAGACCTCTACATTCTACACTTCAGGGAAAAAACATCCGCACAAAAATCTTGGTTCACTTAAAATTGTCAAAAAGCTGCAAAAGTTTAAAATGAAATTTATGAGAAGTGGAGAAAGAATTCAACATACGAAACTAAAGCTGATATATGCGTTTCAGGATCATTTAAAACTCAACAATAAGTAAAGCGAAAACCTACTTCAGCGACAGAGTTAAGAAAAGGCTCTTGGAGAAATCATTGGAACTCGTCAGTTGTGGTCTATGGCAAAAGCAGTAGAAGCAACTTTTGCAAATATCCATTCCATCTTTAATTAGAGATGACGGTTTTATTGCATCATTGCCTAAAAAAGACGGTTCTCTTTGCAAAATTATGTTCTAAATACATCGAAGGCAGTGCCACCAAGCACTCCACATATATAATCGAATATGTCTGAAGTGAAGTTCATAATGCGCATTTGATGGAATGTGCTCCAGAGTTAGCATCTGTTTTAAATTGTCTGTTTGGGATTTTGTATGAGTGCTAGACGTTTCTGGAGTGTTGGGAAATTGCGAGAGTATAACCAATTCCAAAGAAAGAGAACGTATGCCTACCCCAAAATTACCGAGCATTGTTGCTCAATATTCGGAGAATTGGATAGGGTGATAAACGATGAGCACATAAAATATCTCGAATTGCATGGTAACTACAGTACGGCAGTACAGACAACGACCAACTCACCAGTTGGTGCATACGTTACGTATTTGTGGACATCAACAATGGAAAAACATGGCGAATCAAGAGACATTGCTTTTGATATCTCGGAGGCATTGAACAGGATTGGCACGCTACCTTGATGAACAAATTAATCGCAGAGGATTTCCCGAAAAATACCGTGGTAGGATTAGTAGCTTCCTTTTCAGCAGAACAATTCAAGTTGTAGTTGATGGTGTAACGAGTGAATCATTCAAGGTTAATATAGAATAACCCAGGGCTCCATAGTGTCGCCAACTCTGTTTCTATTGAAGATTAATGATCTGCTCTACTCCACCGAAAATAGAATAATTGGGTTTGCGGACAACAGTACCTTTTGTGTCCTCATTTTCTAGTCAGCGTCCTATAGTTCCTGAGAAGACACACCGACAAACAAAGCATGTGACTGTATTCAGACTTGGAGAAGATATTAGAGTAGAGACGGTTGAACTCGGTCAGTTTTAACGCGAACAAGACTTAATCAACAGCATTTTCCAGAAGAGTCACTGCTGGAGAACCCCTTCTTATCGTGCAAGAACATGAAATTTCCTCGGAAGCGAACATGCATCTACTCAGCATCACAGTCAACACCCGAGTAAGCATGTATATCCATGTGTCAGCCATTACAAAATCTGGTTCTTCTAAACTCAGTGCCGCTCATGGACCACCTGGAGATTAGGATTGATCTCCAACGTCTCGCTCAGAGAAGCCTTGTGTATGACGTTGTTCAGGTACGAATTCCACTATTCAAGGTAATCCCCTGGTATAAGAACACCTGCTCAGTATCAGGGGTATACGAATATACTATATACTAAGATTTTCATTTTCATTTTAGTCCTAAATTCGGTCGTAGACGACATCTCCGCCAGCCAGAATGACTATATCGTCAGCGTAAATAGACATCTAGTGCGTCTACTGATTACTTCTCCTTTCAGGGAAATACTGTTCACCCAGGCATTTGGCATGTTGATTATCCATTATGCAATAATATTTGTTATTTCTCTTGCTCTCGCAGCACCACATAATGAACTAGTGGAAGCCACATTAATGTTCATAAAGGCTGCAGCTGCAATATATTTGCAGTCCACGGACTGAGTGATCATTCCGGTTAGATTGTTTAGTGCCAGATGATTGTTAAATTTACCATTTTTTACGGCGTATTGATACCTGCTTAGAGGCTTCAGCGCTAATACCTTAGTCCCGATGAATCCATCTTACACCTACTCCAGGGTTTTCAGAACGACATATATGAGACATCGATCTGAACAATTTTATCTGTGAGTTCGGTTTACCCACTATAGGACGTTCAAGTTCCTATGGAACCTTTCTCACACTTTACGGATTTTATTTCTGGAAGGCGAGGATCCGGGTTTTTTGCTAAGTAATTCATGGAATTCTTTGATTCTCCATTTACACTTATATTTTTACCGCTCATGACCAGCAGTAGAACCAAGAAATACCAGATATTCTTACATATTTGCCATGTCTGTATCTCCATACTATACAGGACACGGGCTTTAAGGAGGGTGATCGAAAATTCGGCTCTTAATAACCATGAAATTCAGTTTCATAAATGTGGTAAGGTGAGGAATTCAAGAATATAGGCGCTTTTTCTTCAAGTTCAAATTCTTGAGGTCTGGAGGGGTTCAACCGTCCCATCACCCTCTCCGCCTGAATTTGCTACTGTCATGGGCATTCCCCCAGTAGGAACTGTGAAGCAGTCCAGTATAAAATATATGAATACTGTGTCATTTCATCACAAATTCAGGCATGTAAACTTATCTTGTTGATAAATCAGGATAGTTGAGAGAGCAGGCGGAGAAAGAAACATTACTTGCAGCCTCTACTAGTCCTAAGTATCTACCGAACACCTAGGCCCAACTGGGCATGCGTAAATACAGACATACACCGATACATATTCCTAAAAATAAGAAAAGAAGAACTTTAAACAAAAAACAATGAGCCAGAAAAAATTGGCTCTCATATATCTCAACCTTTAATGGATTAACCACAATTTCAGTACTTAGAATTCATTAAAAAAAAAATTAATTTCATCATGTATTTTATTTGACTCATTTCTTTTACGAGTGCCCGAAAATAATCCGACCTACCTCCATATTTATTCCCAGGTGTTATTTTACGTCGTCTTCCTCGCATCATCTTTCAAAGAAGTCCACATTGACACCATGCCTCCAACGTCTCTTTGAATTCTGGTGTTTGCTTTTCGGTATTGCCATCCAAACGTTCGTCACCTTTGTTTCAATCGTTTCTTCATCGTCAAATTGGTTCTCCTTAAGAGGTGTTTCCTATGTTGAAGAGTGTCAAAAGTGGCAGGGTACTATATCAGGACTGTTCGCTAACTGACGTAGCTATAGGATATAGTACTTTGTCAAATATTGTTGCACAAGTTTAGATGAATGTGAGCACGATATCGTGATGAAGTAACCAATAATTACTTTCTCAAAACAGTGGCCATTATCTTCTTTTTGTATTACTCAATCTTTTCAGAGCTCCGACATAATATTCCTTGTTAGTTGTCAGGAGTATATCATAGTGCACAAGACCACCGTGATGATATAAAATACTGTTGTGTTTTGAGCAGATTCTTATCATTCTTGATCTCTTCAAATTGTCCTGAGCAACTTAAATTTAACAGTTTTTCTGCTCATCGTGAGGAATTTCGAATTGGATTTTTATTTGAGAACGTCCTAATACTACTTCTCGCGATTTGCAGGCAACATTCTAGTTAATCGACCATCTTTATTGATTGCGAGTCGCACTGTGTTAGACCATGGGACGCTCAATAGATATGCGGTCATCTTTGACTCGTATAAGACACTCTTTTGTTTCATACAAACTCGTACCCTAGTACTGTCTTGAAGATATCGAGAAACTCTTCAAATTTAAGATAAAATTTAAATCATAATTGCTTTTTCGGCTTTTCAGACAATCGATGCAGAAACAGTCATACATCCCCTTCACAAACCAAGGCGTTCTGCCGATAACGAAAGGAAGTTCATGAAGAATCACTGGTATTGTACATTCCCCACCTAGTGGAGATATGAAGGTAGGTCGGACACGTTTGATAGAATCCTCGTACAATATATTGATGGGTGAGTTTATCATTCCCAAAACTATAAGTGAATAATTGTTTATATAAGAACTGAGTGAATAAATTTATTTACCTCACAACTTAAAATCAATAGAAAAAATTAATCTGGAAACATATATATTCTAGTGTTGTATATACAATTTTGTAACCGATTCTTATGAATGATGACGTGATTATAAATGTTATAAACTCACCAATGATTTTTTTGAAAACTTTCACGAGATCTTGATTACTGGTTAATCTATCACTCACGTTCAAGTTTGCAAATGCTATAGTGTCTTTCACAAAATTGATAGCAATCTGAGCCACCTTCGGATTTTTATCGGCGTTAGCTACAACACTCTGAATCAGTGATCCAATAAACTCACGAATGTATGGAGCTGCTTCCAAGAAGCTTTCCTTCATAATGCTCTTTTCTTTCTGTATATCATTTAGTATCATGTTCTTATAAAACTCATATAAGAATTGTCCTTGTTTTGGATCAAACAGTCGTCCTACATTATGGAAATTGTCGATCATTATATCTTCCATAGTAAGCATGAAAAGGGATCTGGCAATTCTTGGATTAACATAGCACTTGTTTAAAGTCTTGGTGATGACTTGAGCAGGGTATTCTAGCACCTCTGGAATTTCAGCATCTTTTTTTGTAATAATATTTTTAACTGTTGTATAAATATCTTCGTTCTCATTTATTCGACCAGAGGCTAATAAAAACACCACTCTCATTCCAATAAGCTGAAAGTTATTCAAACTTATTAGAAGATATAATAATGATAAACTTTCTATAACTTATTTAATACTTAAACTATATTTTCTATTCATTGGTTCCGCAATATTTCTATTGGTTTTTGATTTGAAGACGCAAAAAATGCTAGTAGTCTCCTCAGGAGACTCAAGCATCTTATTGAAGGACATAAGGACATAATAACAACCTTCCGTTATGCTCTGAGAAAAACAAATGGAAATTTGCTCTAAATCGGTGTTGTTTTCGTGTCTTAAATGAAGTTGGTTTCATGTACTATAAGTTTGAATCACCAACATACAATACTACAATTCCTGACTTGGATTCAAAGATGCCTTTTGCTATATGAGGTATGAGTGTATTGGCTGCTGAATTAAAATGTACGCAAAAGATTTGATTGTGCATAGACAAACAGGTGCAGATAATGCAATTGTATGAACAAATATCGTATCAATTACTTATCACTCCATAGACGCCCAATATGTAATTTATAGCCCAAATCTGGACCCCCGTGAGCGTAGAGCTGTCCGGATTAACACAAAACGTGCGTCCGGTTGTAACAGAAATATTTTCATTTCAACTAAACTTATCAGATAAGTTTCTTAGAATATTATTATCATCGGATAGGTTTCTTAGAATATTATTATTACCATATAGATAAACAGTTTGTTTACCCCATTCGCCATTTTGCTAGTGTTCAGATCAAAATTGAAACATATACCTGTCTAGTCCATTCTTGAATGCAACAACCAAAACAGCAACAACCAAAACAGCAGCAACCAATTACCCAAGCAAACCATTCAACTTCGAAAATAACCTGTTGCAGAGAAAATTATTTCTGCTTGTTAAGACGGTTCTCGTTTTCTTTTCAACTTTGAGATATGACACTGTAACAGGTGATCACCATCAACATGTTATTATTCCTCAACACTCGAAAGGTAACAATTAAATGACCAAAGAGTCGGCATTGTTTGAAATTAAGGAGTTTAGCTGTAAGAAGTATCTCAGAGTACCTCGGTTGTGTTCGCCCGGAAGCCAATCGACTAGCACGATGTTGCACATTTTCGAGAAGGTTCCTGTCGCGCACAAGATCGTGTGACCACACTTTGTCACAATATTCAAGTATCGGACGAACCAATGCCTTGTCTTATTTAATCGAGTTTGAAAAGGTTACTCCAATAGCTCTGCCCAATAAGAACACCCTACTATACCTTTTTTATAGTGTTATGTTTATGTTCAGACCAACTTAGACCTTCGTTCACTATCAGTTCATTATCCTACCATCACGTCGTGATGGTAGGAGTGTCCAGACTTATACTTGGCTATGTGCAGAACGACACATTTTTTTTAGTGGCACCAATCGCGACTCCACTCATATGTTGCAAGTAGATCATCTCTGAGCTACTGATGGCATATTAAAGGATCACAGAATATTCTGGTATCTTCTGCGTGAAATGCAGTTTTACACCAAATGACATTGTCCAATCTGCTAGTATAGGCAATGGAACTGTATTGGCCCTGAGGCAGAGCCCTACGGACACCGCTCAACACTGACCTTCTATCAGACAGAGATAAGGCAACTATGATACAAAAGATACGAACTGTCAGGAATGCCGAGGTGATTCAACTAATGGAGGAGTCTTCTGTTCGGCACGCGATCAAAGGCCTTGGCAAAGTCTACCGGCCTGTCCTTATATAATGCAGCAATCCATTAATTCATGTAACAGCTATGTTGTTTTTCTGGAATGATATTATTTCTTAAGAGCAAAGTTTAAAGATAATGGACTTCATCACTTTGCAAACTAACTGTAACTGTAACTGATTCATGACCAACTCAGAAGAGAAATTCACGTACTCCAGAAGGGAAGGAACCCTATGTTGCTTGATAGTTATCAGATTGTCGTTTATTATGTTGGCTGAATTCAATTGTGTTATTCCATTTGACTCCAAACCAGTCGATTCGCTCATTACTTCGCTTTAGTCCAGAATCAGTGACCGGATTGCGTGAGTTGAAATAGTTGAATAGAAAATGCATAACGGTGAAAGTGTATAACGATTTGGAAAATATGGTGGATGCAAAGAAAATAGATTTTCGCAATTCATATGATTCGCTGTAGATAAAATATAGAAAACTTAAAGTTATAATGAGCAAAATCTTCAAGAGAATGTATGGTGTGAAAGACGAAATTCGGAATGCACAGACAAGAAACAAGATGTGGCTCAAGAAAATAGCAATAAGCTTGGGTCAGCTAACCTGAAAGAAGAGACACATTTTGCTCTATATACACTGGACAACAAAATTAACCGAACGAAACATTTCGTCCAAATTCAATAATGAATGTTTTTGTATCAATTTCGATCCTTATTTACCAAACCGTAGGTTTCCCTTTTTCCTTCACTTTCTGTCATCGAATCTACGGAAACTTCAAATGAATACGACGATATATGGGATAGAAACTAAAATTGCACTTTGATTCGAAATTCTGAGCACCGTGGCAAACTTCATCAACTGGATGATCTTTTTTCACACTAAATTTTCTACCACCATCTTTTCTCAACAACTTGTTTTTTGAATCATGTTGATACCTGTATTCTTCGAGAAAATAGAAATATCTTTTTTAACAACAACACATTTTATCGTCATTAGCGGTATTCAAATGTTATATCAGAATCAGGTATTTCCTTTTTGTGTTTGAATAACAGTTCCGATTCTTGCAGACATAGATTGAATCAAATCGCAACCATGTCATGGGTTATCAGCTTCCACTAGCTTAACTACGCCTGCTCCAATGCAAGTGTCGTATGAAACTTACCCGACTCTTCTCTCTAGAATATCCTATATATGTTCAATGAGGTTTAGCTCAGACCTTCGTGGAGTCCAGCTTGACACTTGAATACCAACATCGTTTAAATGTTATCTCCTCATATGGCTACATGCGGCCGAGCATTATCTTGCAATAGGAAGGCATTCTCTCTTATAAATGACACATAAGGAACTTCATGTTCTTCCAAACTCACTTTAATGTATCTATCAACGTTAATATCTTCCTGAGGTGTAACAAGATCTGTGCATCCAATGAAATGCCTCCTCATAGCATCACTCGTTCATCACCAAATTTCATTCTTGTAGAAGAATAACTTTTAGCATATCTTCCTGCGTTTTCTTCGTACTTTTTAGAGTCCATCAGGTGCAAATCTCGTAAAACGGGATGATCATTATTGATGCAAAAGTTCTATGAATTTAAAATTCATTTTGATTTCAATTATTTCTGATTGAATTTGAACGAAATTTTGTCTGTCCGGTCACCAAATAAGTGAAATGTGTAGTTCGTACAAAGGACCAAACTTGATTTGGTCAAATATGAAGATTCGGTGAAAAGGTCTCTCCGGTTTTAGAGTTCGTTCAGGAAAATCCATGAAAATCTGATGATGGAAAAAGAGCAAAAGCTTCACTATACTATACAATTGATATAGATTAGCTCTAGTGCTGAAAGTTTAGTGAACTCACAAACTGCTGAAAATTACAAGGAAAGTAGGATGTCATTGCCAACATATTAGTGCCACTTGGATTCGCTCATACGTTCTTGAGAAAGTTTCATGTTCAATACGAATGACTGTGCAATATTAAAATTCCCGCTCCTGAATTCTTCCTTATCTATCAAATTTTTATATGTTGGCAGCGCAATAATCTTTTTTAATGCTACATCAAGTGCTCAGAAAGGAAATAAAACTGAACTGTGACATGCACTGCTCAAGGGGCTTTTGAAATTCATCGAGGAAGAGCCAAAGGGGGTTTTGGACAGAAAAATTTGTTAGTATAATGCTTTGTATGCTAAGGAGAACAAAGCAACTAAAGAAATAAATGTACCAACTGACAGATGTCCTACGCTACGCATTTGTGGATATCAACAATCGAAAAGCATAGAGAATCAAGAGCTATCGCTCTTGGTATCTCAAAGCCTTTCGACAGATTTTGACCTTCGGGCGTTGAATAGGGACGACTGGAGATGCGTACTGAGGACAGCTTTGGCCCACCAACGGCTGTAATGCCAGTATGATGATGATGAAATGTTGAACACATCTCGTGTTCTGCCAATTTTCTGAAAATCTTTATATGATTAAAATTCAATTGTGTTATTTCACTTGACTCCAAACCAATCGATTCGGGCATTACTACTCTTCAGTCCTATATCGACAACAACAGATCCCTCAGAATTTGGTAGCTACCTTTTTGATTTTACTATGAACCATGTTTTTCGTGAGAGCTGCCAGAACAAAGATAATATCGTATTCTAGCTCGATATGTATACAAACTAAAAATATGATATTACAATTGAATATATGATTTTAGAAAAAGCTTGCATAAAGCGAGAGAAAGAGAGATATTCATTTCATGTGTACTGCAAAAAACTGCCGAACATATTAATTTATATAATAGAGCAATTATATACACTAATACGAATATCATAAAGGAAACAGCCATACTTTTCAAATGAACCTATCAGAAAGTATTTTTGACTTAGAACATTTACAATAAAATCTACAACTGAGATCTAGACGAGAGAAGTAAAACAATTTATTGGAAAATAGGGAGGTTAGTTGGGATCAGCTCAGAAATGCGGTTTGGTTCCAAGAAAATTACCAGGGTGGAAATCAATGCACGTTATTAATTTTAATGGTTTTTTTAAAGTCTTTTTGAAAATGAATAATTCTCTAACCAAAAAATGATCATTTGATCATTGATCATCAACATACAAAATGATACATAGAGTTTTTCTCATTTTTCTCAAAATATATATATAAAATATTTTATGATTCATTTCATTATTAGATAACCGTCTATGTGAACATAAAATGATGAAATATATTTTATACTTTATGTCCACATTTTTCCATGAATTGCTAAAATTAAAACTTGAAGCCAATGTAAGAGGCGTGTTTTTTAAGTAGGTATCGTTTTGCTATACCGCGGCCGCAGCGCTGCGGTCAACGTTCTGCGCATGCATTGAGTATATCTCTCGCCTACGCACTAACGCCATTACAGGATGATTCATCCATCTTTGCGTTGTTTACTGAGTGTTTAAGATGTCTGTTATGATGGTGAGCCCCGCCGTTTGTGAAGTACAGGTTGTTATAAGATTTCTTAGTGCTGAAGGCCTAAAACCGATCGGTATTCATCGTGAAATCTGTACAGTTTATGCAAAAAACATTATGAGTGATAGATTAGAAAGTGGGTGAGACAATTCAAAGAAGGCCGCATAAATGTGCATAATGAACTAGGGACTGGGCGTGTTTCGGAACTTAATAAAAATTTGGAGCTTGACGTGGACAATGGGGAGGCACACAATCATTTGTTCCTACACTTGACGAATCATCTGGGTGGTCAGCGTCTTCAAGACGACGACTAAGTCAAAACAGTTGTGATGCAGTTGTTATGAAGTCAAGCGGCAGACTTTTATGAGGGGGGTATACAAAAACTGGTACAACGTTATAACAAGTGCCTCAATATTGAAGGAAATTATGTAGAAAAGTAGATAAAGGTACAGGCTCTCATGTAAAAATAAAATTATTGAGATATCTTTGCAAGTCTTTTTTTAATTTCAAAATGCTACCTACTTAAGAAAAACACACCTCGTAGCATGTGTATAGCTCTGAAGATAAATGAGATATCTTTTTATCAATATTCAAACCTGTACGGTACGTCCTATAGTATAAAAAATCTTCACCTGTAAACTTTTTTAGCATAGTTCTGATAGTTCTTATCTCAGAAGACGATTTATTACATAGATACTTAATTTATAATATACTCACCACATCTGATTCGATAAATTGTTCTGCAACGGCCATACCAGAGCTTTGGAAGAAAATGTATCTAATGAACCTACCAATAGTGGCATAATCTTTCTTATTAGCGTTATAGATAAATCGTTTGTGAATATTATTAAGTTTCACTTTGTTTACATTCAAATCTTTCAGATAGTAGTACACGAACCACCTTTTGATAATATGATGTGGATTCATCAATTTCAATTCGTCAGATGACAGCGGACGTACAAAAAGAATATTCAGTAGGGTTGATACCAATTCGGTGTCATTACTCATCAATTGATTGATACTTATACTAGAATTCATGAAAGTTTTTCTGAACCTTTCTCCAATGGATGATACATTTCTCAAGGATTCCAAGAATACCCTTGGTGAATCTGAGAACAAAGCATTCAACAAATTATTTTTGATGTTCACATTTTTAAAATAATTCTGCTTTTTCATCCTAACATAATTGTGCCCTTTGCCCATGGTCCAAAATATTTTCTCAAGTACACCCCTCAAAATAGGTTGGAAAATTGACGGAAAACTAGTTGTTAGACTTCGAATCAAATTAGTTGTACGATACAAGTTTGACGATTTATGAGCCACATCTCTGCTGAGGAACGTCTTAAGAAATATTTCTCCAGCGACTTCTGAAAGAAACAATATTTTTATTAGAAAGTGTAGTTTTGAATACGACAATTATCTTATAAATCTGGTGAAAAAGTGAACAAAGATATTTTTTGATCACATCGTGGGAATACCTTCGATTTAGTGAGTTTTTAATTCGAAGCATCTTCTAAAAATTTTGAACTAGTACTATCGAAGCCTCCTAAATAGAATAGGGTGTTTGATGAATGAATTTCATGCCCCAATTTATAATTTTGCTATCACAACTGGCGACTTGTTGAACGACACGTTGTATATTGGTGAAAAAATATTTTATAAATCAATCTCGGCTGATAATTTTACGGTAATGATTCAACCGGTCTGATAATACATATATTAATTGCCGTACATATATTCGATTAAGATACTTCTTCAAAACACCTGACACATTGGACAATTTCCTAGAACTATGGATCGGATACATCGCTACGTGATCTAAGATAGCCACTTCCCTCGGTTCGTCTCCTTCCTACACCCTATTTTTATTGCCGTCTGAACCAGTAGCGTCAACCAGTTGCACAACGTAAGCAGCGGATACATTTTTTCAGGATGTCGTTCGTTAAATAAAGCCGCTGTTAATCGCGCAGAGTCGTTATTTCTCAAAAATCATTTTATCATTTCCACCCTTTCTTCCACGGAATACTGCATTTTATTCCTACTACAAATTTACCATCACTTTTGCACAGTTTCAACGTTCCTGAAAATTCAAGATAGACTAACGAATGACTAAGCTAAATCAAAGACATGATCTGTCTACTTTTACGAAAAAAAATTAACAAATAAATAGAAAACATTTCAAACATTGAGGTTAATTCAACAGAAGATGGCCATACACCAGCGCTCTTTACTGCATGGAAGTGAATGGTGCCCATTTTCAGTACTTAATGAACCAATCACAAAAGTAAGTAGTCTTCCACTTTTTTAGCTGCCATTTCGTTAACGATGAAAATTCTGAAGCGAAAATTTAGGGTCAGATAGTACTTGATAAGATCTTCAAAATGAAGTATCGCATCGTCCCTCATCTCTATTCAAAATCAGGGGATTGTGCTCACCCCAGTTAAGGAATTGAAGTTACGGTAATGAAAAAATCGGAAAAGTTGTTCCCCCTCGAATCAGGAATCGGCGAGTCCGAGCAATTTTCTATATTTTAACACCGGAAAATCGAGGAGTTAAGTTTTCGTTGGACCACCCTTTAACTTGAGGAGGTAAATCCACGTGCAATTTTAAGAAAAAAAAGTCATATAAACATACGTCTGCAAAAGCTTCGTTACGGCGCTACAGGGTGTTGAAATTTCCGGAAAAAATTGTTTTTTTCTTCAAAACTCCTGCAGTTTTTGAGATATTCAGCCCAAATTTGGAATGCAAGCTATTTTTCACAGCCACCATCATTACACGTCCTAGATTCCATTTGAAATTCACAAGGTAATTTCTTTTCTGACGCCATGTCTCCGTTTGCCCTCTGAAACTTTTTGCAGTAAGCCACTACTGATCAGCGTACAGCCAATTTTAGTCATCTTCGTTCAATAAGAAAACTTTTTTGACACTTGTAATTTTTTCGTATCTCCAACCGTTTTCGGGTGAAAGACTATTGAATTTGAATTATTTGAATTGTATGTTATTCGCCAAATAAAAAAAAAATAATAGAAATACTCGATAGATATGCCCAAAATTCACTTTTATTTCTATTGCTCGTCTTCGGAGACTCAACTATTCAATATCAAACTGAAAAAAAGAACCATTAGAAACTAAATAAATTGCTGGAAGTGTCCTCCACCGGCAAGAATACAGGCCTCTGTCCTTCTTCGCATATTATCACGCACTCTTTGAAATATTCCTGGGGTATTTCTTATCGTGCCACAAGAGGTTAATATTCGATTTCTCAATTCTTCTCAAATGTTCACTGGAGTGGTATAAACTAAACTTTCGAGATATCCCCATAATAAAAAGTCTAAACTATCTAAGTCTGGGGACCTAGGAGGCCATGGTTCTGGCCCACCCCAACGTATCCATCGGTTAATGAATTTATTATTCAAGAATTCCTTAGCTTCTCCACTGAAATGTGCTGATGCCCCGTCATGCATGAACCACATTATGTTTCTAACCAAAAGTGGCACATCCTCGAGCAATAAAGGTAGCTCCTCCTCAAGAGATTGCCTATAAGCGGGACCGTTTAGTCTGTTAGGCAAAAAAAAATGTCCCAGTCAAATAATTTTCAATTATTCCGACCCTGACATTTAGTGAGAATTGTTCTTGATGATGAGATTCTTCAATCAAATGGGGGTTTTCCTCAGCCCAATAATGATTATTGCGAAAATTTCTACTAGCAGTTCTCGAGAAGTTAGCTTCGTCTGTGAACATTATTTCACTATTAAAATGAGCATTATCTCTAATTTCATCTAAGAACCATCGGCAGAAATTCAGTCTTGGAGAAAAATCTCGAGGAAATAGAGTTTGGACGCGTTGAATATGAAATGGGTACAATAAAACTCGTGGAGAATCCTCCCCAAACTAGAACATATGAAATATTCAACTGATTTCCAATTTTTTTGTATTCACATAAGGATTCAAATCAGTACAATTCAAAACTGCCTCCTCAATAGTTTGAGTAGCACTTTTTAAATTATTATTTGCAGTAAAGGTACCAGTTTCCTCAACCTTCTGTGGATATTTGAAATGTTCGTCTGTCTGGTGTTACTCGATTTGGAAAGCGCACCTGATATAATCGCCTAGCTTCTGTTGTGTTTCCGTCAGCCAGACCGTACATGTGATGGATATTAGCTAATTTGGCGTTAGTAAAATTAGCCATTTTTTTACAGCAGTAACTTCAAAAGTCTTAAAACTAATCTTCAATTTAATAAACAATTTGAGCAGATACTGGTTCAACTTAAGCAATTGTCAAAATGAATAAATAAATGAAGAAAATCAAATTTTTTTAATTAGAAGTGCGAATGCATAAAATCGTTTAATAATTTTTTGCTCGAAAACGGTTGGAGATACGAAAAAATTACAAGTGTTAAAAAAGTTTTTAAATTGAACGAAGATGACAAAAATTGATTGCACGCTGATCAGTGGAGTACTGCAAAAAAGTTTGAAAGGGCAAAAGAAGACATGGCTCCGGAAAAGAAAACACCTTGTAGATTCTTGTTAAAATTAAGGAAGTGTGATGATGGAGGCTGTAAAAAATAGTTTGCATTCCAAATTTGGGATGAACATCCCAAAAACTACAGGAGTTTTGAAGGAAAAACAATTTTTTCCGGAAATTTCAACACCCTGTAGCTCCATAACGAAGCTATTACGGACCTATGTTCATATGAATTTTTTTTCTTAAAATTTCACGTAGATTAACCCCCTCAAGTTGTGGCATACTATTATGTAACACCATATATATATATATATATATATATATATATATATATATATATATATATATATATATATATATATATATATATATATATATATATATATATATATATATATATATATATATTCTTTCTATTCTAGTGGTGCCAAGGATGACCTCCTTCTGGGCAGTCGAGATTACACTGTTGATATATCGGTGTTGTTCTTGAGATGTATGTCAACCAAGTCGTTCACCGTGATAATTAACGGCTTAATAGTAACCGACTTGAGATTGTATATTTCTTTAAGTTTGAGAGCTGAATCTTGATACTTCTTTATTTTTCCTGTGAACGCTCGGACCACATCATCGTCCGCACTGTGACGTCAATAAGGAATGCTGTTTTTTCTACTATTATATAGTGGTCTGTTAGTTAATAGTGCGGTATCACAGTAGAGCTTCGACTCCTGATCTTTCGAAATCCGGGTCGTACAGATGTTGCTTTATTTTCCGTTGGCGTAATCCGCGGCTCACACTATTTCCTGGTGGCATATAGCGCTATAGCTATAATCTCTAATACTCTTAAGGTGCTAGAGTTGAACAGCCAGATGTGATATGTTGAATCGATTCCAGTGCTTTAGAGCATTTAAGACACCCATCTGATGGTAAGTTCTTCATGGCCCTATTTTTCTGATACGTTCTGGTCGGAACCACCTGATCCTGAATAGATGATATCCTTCCTTCGCTCTCCGGGAAGAGTTATCCGGACCGAAGGTAAGTCACGGAGTCTTTCTTATGTATATTGTCACTTTTCTGGTGGATTGCGTACCTGCCATGTAGTGCCTCAGATTACTAGTCTTCCAGCATTTCGGGTATAAGGTACATATTCATGACTTCCCAGACGCAAGGCCGAGTGAACCTCATCGGCTGCTAGCAGGGTTCGGTGGAATAAGGTATCCCTACTTAGAAAGTATTTCCGTAGGTTATCAACCTACTAGGCGTGGACTGACTCGAGGCTGGATAAATCCCTACCACCCTCATATCTCTGAAGATACAATCGATTAACTGATGTATGGTGTGGTGGATTCCGAACTTAGTGTGTATAGTTCTTATTTTCGTAACAATTGCCGGAGTTCAGTTTGGGACTACCTGAGGACACCAGAAGAATACGACATGCTAGGTATGGCCCACGTATCTATTGACACGATCAGTGATTTTGAGTTCAATCTTAACTGGAGCTGCTTCTTGTTCTTTCGAAAGAGTTTTTGCTTGTAAGCATTATTCTTTTTGATCATGTTCACTTCCAGGGTGTGTCACATACCTAGGTATTTGTACCGTTCTGGCTGTATAGCGGAAATAGTTGTTTAGTTCATGAATTTAACACCTGGCTGATTCTGCGCCAAAGTTCCGTTCCGGACTTCGATTACCTAGCATTTCTCCACCACTACCTGCATCTTGGTGTTCATGAAATCACTGAATGCCGACACTGCCAATTGTCTCTTTTTTTTATCTCAATTTGTTGTGTAAAGTTTCATATCATCCATGTACAATTAGTGACATATGGTTGTAACTGTGTTCTCGTCAATCATATAGTTGTTCTTATTGCCGTTCATTAGAGTGCTCAACAGGTTGAGAGCCAGACAAAACCAGATCGGACTGAGGGTATCCCCTTGGAATATTCACCTTCTGGTTCTAATCTCCTCCGTCCTGACCTCTCCCTTTTCTGTGCTTATTCTGAGCGTAGCACCATGAGCTCATAAGATCATCCAGCAGATCGACTATGGTGTTGGATATTCCGTACAATCTCAGTATTGTACCGTCACGATGTTGTCCACTTCTAGTAGCTCCTTGCAGCCACTTGCACCTTTGCGACATCCGTTCTGTCCATGAGCTAAGATTTGGAGAGCTTTTCGGTGTTCTTTGATATGGAGCGTCAAGGTGTCAGTTAGGATTTTATAGATGGTAGGCAGGCAGGTGATCAGCCAGTAATTTTTCGGATCCTGCAGGTTTCCATCCTTGGGAATCATGGAAGTTTTCCCTAGGGTGAAGCATGAGGTTATGATGGTTGGGTCCTCTAGTGATTGCTGGAAGAGATGTGCAAGGTGATGATATATGCTCGATTATCAAGGTGAACCACCTCGGACCAGATACTTTACCAAAATTTCTTCATCGTGCTCTTATCTGAAGGTGTCTCTACATTAGTTGCTTCAGTTTCCAGTGTCCGGAAGGAGTGTTTCTGATTTTCCGATACATGTCATCTCCTCATCCGGTTCCCTAACGCCTTGATTTTTTTCAGGTTATCCGATGTAATAATTATTTTTTCCCTAAACTTGGTATCCTTGTCTTAATGCAGTATTGTGAGGCACTCAAACTGCACCCAGTTCCTATACTCGGAGTACTCGGAGATGTTGAACTGGGCCTTGCGGTACCGGTTCGGGGGTTTGCCGCTCGCCCCGCTGGATTGGATGGAGTCCACCACTGCCCTGTTTATTTTTCCTTATAACAGGAGAATATATATATATATATATATATATATATATATATATATATATATATATATATATATATATATATATATATATATAAATAAATATATATATATATATATATATATATATATATATATATATATATATATATATATATATATATATATATATATATATATATATATATTATATATTATATTTATTCGGAAAGCTTATACACGGAGGATGCTGAATTTCTGACCAATCTATTTTCTTTTATATTCCGTCATACAATGTGCATCTGTTTTACAGAAGTCTGAACTAATATTTTTCCCAATATTAGGCAGATAACGACATATATGTAGTTCTTAGTGGTCTCACACCAGAAATAGAAAATATGTACTTACCTGCTCCCTCCCCACTAGGTCCCATTAGTTTGTTAAGATGTTCCGTATATTTGTTGAGTGATTTTGCAAGAACCTCTATCTCAAGATCTTTTTGTCCTCCTTCGACAACCATATTTGCATTACAATCTTGTATGAATGGATTTCTTTCTTGGTCCTGTTCAGAAATTACTTCCATGAAGTAATTTCTATTGAAAAGCTGAAATCGGAGTACGAAACCGACAATAAGATTATTTTATTCGGATGTTGACATCTATCTTACATCTACTAGAAAGCCTTTAATACATATTATAATTGTGCCTTATTCTATTCATATATATATATATATATATATATATATATATATATATATATATATATATATATATATATATATATATTATTTATTGTAACGGCTGCTGAACGTCCTGGAAGCTATTTGAGTGAAGTGGTAAGAATTGTAACACTTCTATAGAAGGGGCGAAGCCAACGTTACGTGCCTAACTTGTTAAATGTTAACAAAAGCACTATTTCAAGAGCAATTGATCGGTACCACGAAACAGGGGAATAAAGAAGGAGGGCTGGGTAGGGAAGATATCGGATAACAACACGAGTTGATGATCATTGGCTTCGTTTAACTGCACTAAGAGTTCGGCACTGTACCGCTAGAATGCTACAAAATGAATTCGCACTTTCCAGAAATGTGCATATTTCATTGCAAACTATTAGGAACAGGCTCTGAGAAGACGATATCAGACCAAGAGTGGCTTCTACCGGCCCGCGTCTCACCAGAGATCATCGAGTTGCAAGGCTTCAGTTTGCGAGGGAACATGCAAATTGGGGTGCTCCATAATGGTCGAATTTTCTCTTTTCCAACGAGTCCAGGTTCTGTCTAGTATTAAATGATAGATGCATGCCTGTATACAGACGACCTGGGAAACGGTATCAGCAATACAATATCCGGCAAACCGAAAACTTCGGAGGGGGCTCAGTGATTGTGTGGGGAGGCATTTCTTTCCATGGTCGAACTAAGTTAGTCCTAGTGAATCATAGAAGAATGACAGCGGCCAGATACATCGCAGATATCCTTGAACCTCATGTTGTACCCTTTGGCCCATTGATTGGAGAAAACTTCATTCATATGCATAATAATGCTCGGCCTCATGCAGCTAGAGTATTTACAGAATTTCTGCAAAATGCCGAAATTGATATTTCAAGATGGCCACCCAGATGTCCTGACTTGAATCCCATAGATCATGTTTGAGACAGCATAGGGTGGCAAATTCAACAACGTTGGATGCCTTGTAGAACACTCCAACAACTAGAAAATCTGCTCCCTGAAATTTGGAACTCATTTACTCAAGAGTACATCTAAGGGGCTTCAGAGACATATACTGGCAGTAATTATGGCCCGGGAAGGAAACACTCGATCTTGAAAATGATTAGTAACCATTCGATGCTAGTTGATTGGTCCCTTCGCGAATGTTTGAAGATGGTAGCATTTTTTAATTTTTCATTAACTCGAAAACTGTTGATATTTTCCATCATAAACTCATCTCTTTTGAATGATATCTTCTTATTTTACACTTCTGAAAGTTACCAAGCGACTCTTGAATGACCAACTCAAAAGTTTATATGATATTGTCGTAAAAGTAGGGTGATGCGACAATTTTTGTGGGGAGTGTATTTCAAATCAACAATATTTGATGAGATTAATGAAAGGCACATGTCAAAATACGGCCATCCAGCCATTTTTGCCCAAAAATATGGGAATAACTTATCACAATCAACTATTGTTAGAGCTAGATTAGGGATTTCCTTTCATTAAAGAGTAAAACATCAGAAAAATTGTCAAACATTGTTTTAATCTCAATGGGGTCAGCTCAAAGTCAATAGTCTTGAACTATCTTCAAAAAATGGAGAAGTTGCAATTGTAGTCTATCCAGCTATATCATCGTGAATTTAAGATATTAATTTATATTAATGCGAATCCAACATCCTATAAAATATCAAGAAATATTGCGATGAGTTTACATGGAATTAGTCCGATTTCTTAGACAAAACAAAGACCGATTTTGTTATTCTTCTCAAGAAAATTGCGATTTATCAATGAAAGGAGTGGCTTAGGTTTACTTCAGTTTCGTTTAACTTCATTTTCATAGAATTTATAAGGCGTGTCCTAAGTTAGCTATATAGGATGATGTATGATAGATGTTTCCTATACGTACTGAACTGTATTACTGTGTATAATCTCAATAGTTTCAGGGTTAAAAATGATTTAATTTATTATGTTAGAATTTTCATACCAGTTTGCATACTTGAGAGGGTTACTTTTCATGTTCCTCCAAGAAGAACGAGAAGTGATGTAATGTTTTCGATCCCTCTGTGTCGTACTAATTTATCAATTAACGTCCCAATGGAAAGAATTTTGAATAATGGTAACTCTTTTCTTAATATCAATTTGTGCTGTTGTCTTTCTTTGACGGAATTCTTGAAAAAAATTCAGTGTTTACAACATCTTAACATAGTATAATTTCTATATTTCTATCTTTAAATTATTTTTGCATATCCTGCGCTTTTGTTAAAAAGAATTTGATGTCTGGACATTGTGGGCATCTATAATTCTTACTATGTGTAAAGGGGGCCTTCCCGTATAATAAATAAATAAGCTCATCCAAATTTGCACTAAAATTATACTACTAGAAACAAAAACCGAGAAGAGGGAAAGTTACACACTATGGAAAACGTTCAAAATGTCTACCTTTTTCTCAGATGCACATTTCGCACAAAATTTTTCCGGGGTAATATAATGAAATGCATCTCGAATTATTCGCATCACATCATCCCTGTAGTTGTATTATCTTAGTAAACTATTGTTTTTATTGCTTCCCACAAATAGAAATCCATACATGTTATATATGAAGATCTTGGGCTTTATAACATTATTCCTTCGTCTGATTCATTTTGCTATGGCATTCGAAAGATTCTCAATCCATATTGGGAAATCGTCCCTAGTGAATCGCAAAAATTCTTCGTCATTCAATAGCCTATCGGAGAAATGAGAACTGACCACGCAATTTCAACAATCTCTCCGAAATCAATAAAGGACCACTGATGACAAAATTATTTATGCGAAAAATTTGAGCATTTTTTCGATGAAAGTTGTATGTGTTGACGAATGCCATGAATATGCATTCAGCAATAAACAAAATATATCTAAAGAAATTTTCATTCTTTGTCGACTTATTTTGAATCTATTCGCAAATATCAATTTTTCACCATCAATTATTGGCCTTAACTAATCATTGATGTTGTTGAATACGATATAGTTGGTATTTATTTTTCTTTAATATTTTTGACCCAGATTTTTTTATATCAAATTAGTCAATTCCTGTATAATTTAGTTTGGATTTTCTTCCACACACATATAAATTTTAAATTCTTTATCTTTTGTCAAAACTGTTTTCGCCCAAGTTGTTTTCTCGTAAGTTTCCGGTTTTCTTATACCTCTTTTTCAAACTTTCGCAGCATTTCGCTAGAGGATTTCTTCTTTCCGTATAATTTATCGCATTAATGCATGATGCCAACAAACAATTCCCATAACTATTCCTATGGCATATGCCATATTTACTGTTCTTCACTGGTATAATTCATAGTGCTTGTCAAGAAAAACTCAATTCGAAAAACGCAAAATTATGAAAAATTAATCAAAAATGACTCAACATTAGTGTTAATCAACTAAAAGTTGGAAAATATTGAAATAAACCAATGATAACTTTTAATTTGAAAAATGAAAAATAGTCGCACACGAACTGACAATATTATAAATAAATATACTACGAAACAGAACATTGTGGAACATGGAAATTATCATCACAATTGAATTCACACTGTTTGGTTCTATGTTCCACGAAAACAAATTGTCAGTTTTAGATAAAAACGCGAATAAAATTGAAACGAGCCATTTTAGGTATAGAAAAATCTAATACGAATCAATACTTATTCAAAATGGTTCTACCAAAGTAAAAAAGAATAGGTGCAAGTATTCAGAAAAAAACTTATTTTTACAATTTTGTTTTGAGTTGACAAGTGATTTTTGAGCACCCTGTATAAAAATACCACCGGAAAGTACGTTGTCATAAAAAATAACACTTTTCTCGTCAAACTGAAAAAAGTTATAATCTTACTGAAATGTGAGTCAATTTTTTGTGCAAAGAAGATGACACTATAATGTCTATAATAAAAAATTGCAGTTCAATATTTGTTTACTCTAATGACAAAATTGATCGATAAATCCGTTCCTCAGATATTTCCAATGTGCCCTAGCGCGGAAAGCCTGTATTGATAAGGTAACGACATCGGATATACAAGAGAGATTGAACAAGGAGTGAAAAATATTTCATGGCATAAGGAGTTCAACTTGTCAACATTAATTAAAATATTCGATTCATAACACATATATGGACCTGAATAGTGGATCCTAACATCGGCAATCGGAACAAGACTGCAAACCTAAATCAATAAATGTAGGAGAGGGAAATTGCGTATTTGGTGACGAGGCCCTATTACGAATGCTGATTTTTAGAACGAAACAGATCGAACTAACATAAAATAGAAATTGAAAGGAGAATATTTGATTGGTTGGGTCGTAATTTTAGTAAATGATCCTAACCCAGGCTGTTCTAAAAGAGAACAGGCGGTAGATCTCGTAAAACATGGGAGAGATCGATTGTAAAAAAATTGGAAGTACATTTCCATATCTGCGTAATATTCCTCAAAAAAGCAATAACTGGAGGAAATAGTTGATGAAATTATAAGTATACCATAACATACCTAATTTAAGTTGCAGTTACTAATACTATGGTTACCCAATAATGAGCTCAGTAAACATAATTTCAATTCGAGAAAGCTTGAATTTATGATAAGCGATACGCTCATTTCCCAAATTAATTCATGTTCACCAATGCCCCCGCAATAAGGTATTGCAATTTTGTAACAGATAATTCAAATACCCTGACATGATTCAACTACAACCTGTCGGGTTGTCTCTATAAATTTTTCAAATCTTCGAATTTGCACTGGAAATCGATATACATTCATTCTCAAGTATTACTCACAATATTAAATTTGTGCGATGCAACAGTTCTGACGAACTTAATCACATTGACAGGGGTCACTAGAGTTCCAATGCTCTCGCAGTTTGCCATAACGAATACCGTGTCATCTTCATCTCCCAGTCGCAGATGTAAAGATTTTATTTCATCTCCATTCTTCAGCTTGAACATCTGAGAATAAGTACTAATGGTGGATGTCATATTGAGGATAACTGAAATCAGATTTCATATAAATGATTGAAAACTATTTGCATATATATTTAAAACTATTTCCTTTCATGATGCATTAAAAACTCAGTGAAAAAATATGGAGAACACATATGAATTTCATTTAATCCAAAAGAACACATCACCGGGGAGAATAGCACAAATATGTGTTTCGATGAACGTTGAGAAAAAAACTGATACCTGGCAAACGCTTGGACAAAAAAAATTGTGAAGAAAGAGGTCAAAATAGTTGGATATTTGCAGTATCCAGAAGGTCGATCCTTTTATTGACTCGTCTCTGCATACTCAAGATTAAATTATCAACATCTTGGCCCAACAAATACTAAATCCTCTCGGCTGATGAACAACGCTTCTGTTCATGTTGGAAGAAGTTTTACGCCAGATCATTTCTTTTTTGAATGCACATGCTCGATGGAAGGTAGTTTGCGTGTTCTTCGCACTAAGCTCAATGAGCAGCACGATTCACGAGTGTCAGTCGAGGAAATCTTGAGTACTTGAAGACAAATGAATACAGCATGTACACGAGATAGATTTTGAGCTAATTTGAAAAATCTTTTCTAGCTTGTATAATCTAGAAAAATTTTTAGGTGGAAGTAGTAATGCCAGAACAACCTTTTATTTTTTCTTGCTACCAACGTGATCACAAGCGATTGATAAGACTATGGACGGCACTACCCACGGTGAGGTCCTAACCCGAAGCATATCTATGACTCCTATCATCTCTTTTCTACTCAAGTATCGTATGCCATGATGCATGACTTCATAACGAATTGAATCAATTATTTGTTTTATGAACCTTCCTTTATCATTGTTTATAACATGAGATATCGATGATAGCAGGTATTTCCTAGATTTCTTAGAAGCATCTATTTTGACATTAGAGAAAGGTTCACTCTCGATATTTACAGCATATCTAAATATCAGATAATATGCGAAATTTATCGCGGTATGTAAAAGTACAATGATGACTTATTCAGAGAGCAATATTTAACCTTCTGGAGAATGTTAAATATATCTCACTGAAAGAGTTTCTTCTCCTATCTAACCATTATAATTATCGTCAATTAGTATCGTAATAGTAGTGGTATAATATAGTCGGAGGTCATGAATAGCACCACCAGACTGCAGTATCCTTATCTTTTGAACTCGTCTGTGTTGCGTATCTATCCATAACATCGAGCCAGACTGGCACCTACTTGTATTTGTTGGAAAGTAATTAATTTATGTATACATATATGCGTGACAATCTCCAAGTACACAAAACAAAAAACTAACAGAGTCACGATGAAACAATGGGATAAACAATGAAAACAACAAGTAGATTAGAACGAAGAGAACTCAAAAATCCACTACCCTAATTGATGATGATTATGATGAGGAGATCGGAGATCTAGCTCCTTGAGCTAAGAATATTCAATATTCTACGGAAAGTCAAATATAGAACCGTGTCCTGGTGGTTCTCGTATTCTTCTGTGTCTACTCAATACCTTCCAACAAATTGATACGGGTATGTGGAACTTGTTTTCGATATTGCGAATAGGTATATAATACTAACGAATTCGAACGAAAACTAAACCGCAGTGTGTTGCTTCTATTCATGACATGCGTCTAGATTGTACCATTACCTAGTTGACGGTAATTAAAATAAGTAGATCGAAGAAGCATCTCCTGGCGAAATACCTAGCAGATATTTCACAAACCAAGGTCCCAGAAGCTGAATCCTACATAAGAAACTCAGCACGTCGAAAAACTGCGAAATATACCGATCGTAGAAGATGACATTCTAGTCAGCTTAGACGTAGTATCACTGTTTCCGAATATCCCAAGAAAAGAATCATTGGACATCCTCAGCACCGATTTGGACTTCACAGCACATATTGTGGACCTAACAGAACACTGCTTGAAGAATACATATTTCAGATATGAGGAAGAATACTACGAACAAACTGATGGAGCCCCAATGGGATCCCCGATTTCGCCTGCAGTAGCCAACTTATTCATGACAAAGTTTGAAACGGAAACACTGGAACAAGCAGAACATAAACCGAAGATTTGGCTGAGATATGTAGACGACATTTTCATAATCTGGCAACACGGAGAAGAGAAACTACAGAGTTTCGTACAACAAATGAACAAACGCCACAAGAAAATCAAATTCACCCTCGAACTGGAATCCAACGGTCAACTACCATTCCTGGACGTCCTGATACAGAAAACAACTAATGGCAGATTGAACTTTGATGTGTACAGAAGACCAACACTTACCAACCGATACTTGAATGGAAACTCACATCACCATCCCGCCCAACTGAACTCAGTAATCAAGACACTCGTTCACCGATCAGAAAGTATTTGCTCTCCAAACAATACAACCAAAGAATTGACCAAGATCAAAGATATTTTCCAACAAAACGGACATAGCAGAAGAACAATACACAAAGCTATGGAGAACAAGAAACCTCTCAGAAAAGATATAGGAGAGGATACAAAGCCAAGAAGTTTAGCCTTCCTGACATTTATAAGAGGTGGAACCGACAAGATTGGTACGATCTTACAAAAACACAACATAAAAACGATCTACAATCCACACAATACGATACGCAAAGATCTAAGAACACCAAAGGATCGGATACCACTTGACAACCAAGGAGTCTACAAAATTCCGTGTACAGGCTGTGAGCTCGTCTAAATTGGGGAAACAAATAGGAGAATGGAGGTTCGGATACGAGAACATAAGAACTCAGAAGACCAACAAACCAGTACATCTGCTGTGTCTCAACACTCGCACAAAACAGGCCACAAACTCGATTACGACAACACAACACAGGTAGCCAACATAGAACCACTCCAAAAAAGAAAATTACGAGAAGCCATTGAAATAGAAGAACATACGACAATGAACAGGAGAGATGACGCCCTAAATAAACCAACAATATGGAAATCTATGTTGAAACCTGTAAAAGCAAGAACAAGAGAACCCAATGGAGATACAAGTAGGGAGACACCGAGGACAGACCCAATCATGCAACGCAAACGGGTCAAGCCACCGACCAATATGAACGCGCCACCGCCACCGCACCACAACCTGAGACCGCGAAGGAATATAAATTCAGCAAAGAGTGGCACATAGAGCAGTAAACCAATATACTCCGACATGAAGATGGCTGGTGCGATCCAGCCGAAACGTCGTCAACAACAACCAACGAATGGTCATTACCAAGAAACCACATATATATATATATATATATATATATATATATATATATATATATATATATATATATATATATATATAAATAAACAAATTTTTGCTGGGGAATCAGGTTTCCTTTCTTTTTAATTCATTTTTCAGGAAAACTTATCATGAAATATATTATTGACAACTGTCAAAGTTAATTGAAAGTTCGAATACCAAAAAATGAATTCTTCCTCGGAATGTGGCTTTGATGATGAATATAATTCTGCAAAATATCCTCGTATTTCAAAATCTGCACTCAAGATCGTTTAGATTCAGGACCCTCTGATTCACAGACATTCATATCATCTGATTCAGGTAACGTTGCAAAGAAAATTATTTCTGGGCCCGTTGATCATGAGGTATAGAAAATTTATTCCTCAATCTAATGCATTTATTTAAAAATATTGACCCAACTATGAGACCTAAATTTCCTAAAATTCATTATTCAAAGAGAATTTTTGATTGCTTAAATGAGCTGAACAAGAATATTCTTCCACAGCAACTTGTTAAAGTATTAAACATTTATACACTTCATTTGATTATATATTGTGCTGTCATTACATTAGTGAAACATTTTGGATATCAATTAGAGAATTTTGGATGTAAATATTATACCAGGATAAAACCCATATGGCAAAAAAAATTAGAATATAAAATCTCTTGTATCCGACGTAATTTAGGAAGATTGACACAATATTCCAAAAGTAATCGATCAAGATAACTTATGGCACATATTGGAAAAATATTCCTCAAAAATAAAACTAATAGAATTTATTGATACATTGAAACAAAAACTTTCAGTATGCTCCATTAGACTACGTGAATATAAAATCAATTCAGATAGAAAATTCCAAAACAAGCTATTCAAAAATAATGAAAATATTTTTACAAAGTTATTTCAGGTTCTGGAAATGGAGCTCCTAAAATTGATATTCTAACGGATTATTGGTCTTCAATTTGGGCAGTTCCAAAGCAACACAATTCTAGTGCAAGTTGGATTTTAAATGGAAGGTCTCGATTTTCTTGAATAGAATGCATACGATTTGAAAAATTTTCAAACGAGGATATAACATCAATTATTAAACACACAAAAAATTGGAAATCTCCAGGTGTTGATGATATTCATAACTTTTGGTACAAGAAATTCTCTTGCGTTAATGAAAAATTGGCTGAATTTTTTTTCATTTATAATCAAGAACCCCTCAGCTACTCCTTCATTTTTCACACGAGGAATTACTTATTCAAAACCGAAAAGTTTTAATACTATTGATCCATCTCAATATGGACCAATCACTTGCCTTCCAACAATATAAAAAATTTTAACTGCATGTATCACTCGAAAAATTTATGCACATTTGGAGAATTATAATATTCTTTCCGAACATCAAAAAGGATGTTGAAAAAAGCACCTTGGTACTAAAGCGAAAATTGTAATTGATTACGTTGCTTTGAATCAAGCCCACACTAAAAAGAGAAATATTCATACAGCTTTTATTGATTACCAAAAGGCTTTCGATAGTTCTCCTTGTAACGTCTCCGAATGGAGTTTGTAATTTTTCACACGAGAAGCTGATTCAGTACTTATAATTATCGATATTGGAAGAGTTTAACTATAACATATAACGTAATGAATGTTTAAAGAAAAAAAAAAGACTTACCAATTGATGGAAGTTGAGGTTGGGAAATGTATTTATTAGTATAGGTTCTTCGTCCTTTTAACGCACAAATCGAGTTACGCAAAATAGTATTTATTCGCACAAAATCAAATAGTATTATCAGTAGTGTATAGGAACCGGCATACGTGATCGTTTCGAAAAAGGTGATTCCGTTCTGTTTTTAATCTGTAAGTAATCTGTCTTCCTCTTGATTGCATGTGGCCCTCTCCTTTCCTCTCATTGTGTGTGATGAAGATATGGGATATTATGTGGAAACGGATTATACAGGATGGAAGGAAAGAAGATTGGCAAGTCCAATGATTTTTTATGAACTATTGGAAATGTATGCAAGTTGAAATTAAAGAAAATCGCGACAAGTATGAGCTCTTTCCTTAATTTGCATGATATATAAAAATGAGAAATAAACAAAAATAGAATAATAAGCGAAAAGAATTGAAATCAAATTATTAAATAAAATAAATGAAAATTAAATTTAGGGAGTAAAGGGGAAACGAAACACTCCTCATTCATGGCTTCAAGAAATTTTGAAAATTTATGAAATTGATAAGACACTTCGTCTTTTTCTTGAATATATAATAAAAAATTGGAGAACCAATCTTCATTTGAATATTTCAAATGAATGGTTAATATCCGAAGTCATTCCAATCAAAAGGGGCATTTTCCAAGGCGATTCTTCAAGTGCTCTTTGGTTTTGTCTTTGCCTTAATCCATTATCTCATGAATTAAATGCTACTAATTTCGACATTGAATTAAAAAGTCTATCAACTGAACTCAAACTAGCCCACGTAATTTATTTAGATGATACTGAATTCTATGCCGGAACTAGATCTCATTTGAAAAGTCTACTTGAGATTTCTTTTAACTATTCCAATGATATTCATATGAAATTGGGGCTACCTAAATGTAAAACACTTTCTATTGAAAAGGTAAAGATCACCTCTGTTTATATAAAGATTTCCAATATCGAAATCGAGCAAATGCATCAAGGAGATACATATAAATATCTAGGATTTGTTCGAGAGAAGACAATTAACCATAGCAGCATTAAAGAAAATATTAGATGTTTATATTATAACAGACTTAGAACTATTATCAAGAGTCATTTAACTAGTAAAAACCTCTTCAGAGCTATCATCTTCTATGCAGTTCCTGTTCTTACATCTTTTGAAATTATTAAAGGGTCTAAAACTGATCTGAATGAATTACAATGTCAAACGAGGAGAATGCTTTGTAAATATCATAAGCACCACCCAAAGTCAGCAATTCAATTCGTGGACTAACTGATTTGAACAAGCTTCATAGTAAACAGATTTTTCATCTACGATCCATTTTCATGATAAACAGAGAACGTCTAAATTACACGATGTTGTTGTTGCTTCAGATTATAATCTTGCACATCTGAACTTGACAATGCAAAATGTAGATTTTGATATATTTGATAATAATTCTGAAAGAGAAAATTGGATGCAGAAGGAATTACACGAAAAGCACCCTAAGGAATTGTATATTGATGAAATCACATCAAATAGATGGTTATTATCTGGAAAATTGTACGCTGAAACAGAAGGCTTGGCAATTGCGATCCAGGATCAGGTTGTTTTCACGAGGAATTATAGAAAACACATCATCAAGCAAAATATAGATGATTCTTGCCGTAGATGGTTTTGTTCTTCAGAAACAGTTTTTCATATATTATCATCTTGCTCAGTACTTGCCTCAACTGAATATTTAGAAAGACATAATGCCATCGCTGATATTATTCATTTTTATTAAGGAATAAAACATGACCTCATTCCTAAGGGAAAAATTTTTACAAATATGAACCTAAGATTATTGGTGAAAACGATCATTATAAACTTTATTCTGATGAAACAATGCTATCCAACAGAGCTGTAAATCACAATAGGCCAGATATCATTCTTATGGATAAACAGAATCGCATAACATATATGATTGATATTGCTATACCCGACACACATTACATAAAAAATATATACAATGAAAAGATTTATAAATATATGATGCTTGCCAACGAGATTAAAAATGTGGAAAATGTAAAATATATTCAATTTACTGATATTATTTCTACAACAGGTGTTATTCCTAGAAATTTTCACAAAATATTGAGATTTTAGATCTGAAGAAAATTTATTTGAACAATTACAGAAGATAACATTCATCAAATCTTGTTCTATTCTTCGTAGATTTCTTTTCCAAAAATAATGAGGTAGAGTCATAGGTTTTCTTTTAGTTTATACTGCTCAGAATCTTATTTCATATTTTATTTATTTGTATATATAAATGAAATATAAGTAGCTGATAATTTTATCATTTATATTCAAAGCAGTATTCTATTCGATCGTTCATGACTTCACACAAAGAAAACTATGAATGAATAACCTTCAGTGTTACTTGACTAAGGCCCGTAAACTAGATTTTTTCGGGGAGAAACCTCTGACACTACTCGTTGGCACATTGATGTCATTGGCTGATGATGCTATAGTCTGTAAATTTTCTGGTAAATTGATAAATTTTTTAACGTTATCCTAATATATAATAATTCCAGAATATGTTTTGATTATAACCATTGCCTGGCAGTGGTATTAATTATTTAGTAGTGGATTTATATCTTTTCGCGAAATCGCTTCGATTCCATGAACAGATATATGGGCAACTCGTCGGGGATAAACCCTTTTTATTCAATGATGAGAGAAGGGTAACCGTAACTGTAAGCTTTGAGCGAAATGTTTTCATGCAAGAAAACATTTTTATCCCAGAACAGCGATGACGAAGAATGAACAGAAGAAATGTTTGGTTTCAACAGGATGGTACCACGGCACATACACCCAGAGTCTCAATGGAAATTGTGCGTCGCATTTTTCCTGGTTATGGAATCTCTCGTTTTGGTGATGTGCCTTGGCCTCCTCGTTCCCCCGATATCACTGCTTGTGATTATTTTTATTAGAAAAACCTAAAGGCTAAGGTCTACGTCGATAAACCTTGAAATCTGTAAGAGTTGAAAGAAGCCATCACAAGATAAGTTAGGGTAATCGGGTGATTAGCCTAAAGGGGGTGACGCAGAACTTTGAGAATCAACTACAGTAATGCATTGCGGAAGTTGCTGAAATCAACATTAATTATGTTCGTTATTGCCCACTTAATGGTTACGTAGATAATGAAGTAAAGTTAGCATCCAAACGAAGTAAGGGTAAGAGTGAATATATGAATCCGGAGCCGCGGTTTCGATGGCATAAAGCAACACATGTATGATATAAAAAAGCCAGAATTGCTACTATAAATTACTCCTCCCGTATCATCATAAGTCTAAGAATTATCGTTAAATAGGCATTAAGCGATTTCCAAGAGGCGTCCAGCTTGCTTGGCCCAGTTTGTCCTCTTGACTTGAGTCAGTGGGCTTTGGAAAAGGATGTTAGAGATGGATCTTTACAGATTAGATTGACATTGATTCGAATTGAATCGATTTACCTGGAATGATAGGGACGCTACGAATAAAAGCTCAAGATGTAAGAGTTATATATTTATTAGTTCACAAATAGTAACTGTGGCGCCAAATTAGAGAAAGAATTAGCTCATATATAAATCATCAATGAACATTGAAATAAAGTCCAGTCTCGAGATATTTAAGAAAAGTTTCATTTCGTAACTTGAACGAATGATGCTGTCTACCATTGCTGTAAGCATTTTAATCACAATGGACAGCTTCCTATGTAAGCCTTGATATGGCGCGTTCGATGAGGGCACTTTTACAAAACAATTTTTGACATATGTCCAGTTTGTTCTACGTGCGCGACTTGTATCAAGCTTTCTGTAAATTATCAGTCACTACTTTATTTAATTTTGCACATATTTATACCATTTTCTTCGAATATACTCCTCAACTCAATAGAATTTCATTCATTTCAATTCTTCAAATTATTATTACGTTCAGAGATATTGCATATTTCGAAGTAGACAAACTATACTTGTTTTTCGAGAAAAAACTCGTGCAAAACTCAATGAGAGGTAAAAAACTATAAGTATAAATCAAGAAAGGATGTACTCACGATTTTTCGACTGATAATCAACACTAACAATTAAGTTCTGTGGAACGAAATTGAAGATATCGAAACCAAAGAGGATTTGCGCCTTTTTATAATCATAATGGAATTTCTTTACTTGCTTCAGTGATATAATAACTGCATTTTGTTGAATTTTCTTTGTAACTAGGGAATTAACATCTGGAAAAAAACATGTTTTCGGTTATTTAAGATGATTAAGTTGTAGTGCGCCGAGAAGAAAAAACCAATTTATATTTTATTTTTATGAAATTCTACCCTATCTTTGAAACATATTGACTACCTGTATTGAACGTGTACAACTCTGGATTCCTTCTGAGATATTGGCCTTCATTAAGGTTAAATAAAGTAAACCCAATAACTAATAATTTCCACATTATTACGCCACCCGAACTGAAATTTTAGTCTCGTGTTTGTCTTTATAAACCCTTTCATCATTTATATTCATAGTTTTTTTAAGGTGCTTAGATAAGGAGATTAATGAAGGCTTTAATGGTTATTTCGATGAGCGTAAGATGAATTTTATTTCATTGTGGAAATGATGCATTTTCAATGTTGAATTACAGGGTTATTACTAGATAAAGGATAAATAATAGGCAATTATTGTATTTTTAGTATTTTTAAATACTTTATTATCCGAATCATCGAATTTACCTGTTTCATTGCGGATTCCATGCTATATCACATTTCTTCCTAAGAAGCAAAACGAATGAAATTTTGAAACCAGTAAAATTTCAATTTTGATAGAATTGAGTGACCTAGAACAAGTTTGCCACAAGAAACAATGAATTCTAAAAATATGAAAGACAGAAAAACACTTTTTTCAGTTTTCCACGTTTATTTGTTAATACACGAACGGTTTCGACCCTTCGGTCGTTTTCAAGTGCTGAATACTAAGGTGCAAAAATGATTACAAGAAATATTTATATATATAATATAACGTGGAGTTGTCCTGAGTTTATCAATTTCCAAATTTTCCAACAGATTTATGCTTCTTCCTTGCATTTGTGGAGGACTATGAGATTGTTTGAAACTACAGTGTGGTTTGTTGATTGAATGTGCTAAAATATTAGGTTTTTCTATTTTGATGATATATGTTCTTTGAATCTTTCAAATTTTCTACGTGTTTGACCTACATGAGCTGAAAGATATTCGTTACATTCGATTTTGTGAATACCAGATTGTTTGAGTTTATCTGTTTTCAAAAAGTAATTTGCTTAGATTGGGACCGCTTAAAAATGAGGTAGTTGTTTTGATTTTTCTCAAAATTATGTTTTATTTCATGAAAAGTGGATATAATTATTACTTGACATTTGTCATATTTTTAAAACGACTGTCAAAATTTTTTCGTGAATTTTTCTTTAAATTAAACAAGAACCACGAACAAATAATATATGGAAGATGTCAAACCAAATCATTGGGTTCACAATGATTCTATATCATCTATAGATCATAATCGGCATCACTTAGAAGACCGAACCTGGCCATTAGGGCTTTCTCGGTCAAACAGAGAGTGAATTTTTTTGTTGAGTTTCAATATTGAAGGGATTTTGCGATTATACTTAAAAATTAGCAAGCAAAAACAAGGAAGTGATTATGATTCCGTCACACTGTGACGGAAGAATATCTCCGCGAAAGAGGAAATATCGCAGATTATGTACTTTTTGATTATCTCCTTGGTCCTTTTTATGGCCTTGCTTACTATGTAAAATCTTTTCTTAAATTCAAGTGTGTTTAGATATATAAGAGTCAGGTTAAGTTAGGTATGATTGTTGAAATATTTTTCTGCTGGTTTTCCTTTTCCATTGTTACCGATTCCTGTCCCCAACCCCCTTCCTTTCACCCTTGTGAATAGTTCCCCTGTTACATTTTCCTGAGCTCACACTTGTGTTTTTCTGACACACCAAAATCATAGATATAATCATTTATTGTAAATATATATATATATATATATATATATATATATATATATATATATATATATATATATATATATATATATATATATCAACTAGCATATCTTTCGGCTTTTTCGTGAATGCAGTGTGATAATCCTGATGTTCGATTTTGTTCTTTAAGTCTAAAGATTTTATTAATAAAAGAGGATGCGATATCGTTTTTGAGGCTATTCTTATTATGGTATCTATTTCTGTTTTGAAACTTTGAATTGAGAGGGGGGTAGTACCCCCAGGACCAAAGAATTTCAGGCGTCGAGTTTATGATTGAAAAAGTCCATGGGGATTGTTGTGTCTTTGACTGATTCTTTTCAATAGACATTATAAGTTAGGATATTATTTACGTTCGTTATAGTAAAATCGGGAAAATTCATAGAGTTATTAGTTTCAACTTTAGCGGTAAATTTGAAATGATCGTAGACTATCAATACCTATGTAAAGAAAAGGTGACAGTAACCAATGACAAGGCAATTTCGAGACTGCTTAGCTCCTGGCAGATTCTTTTTCCTCGGTTTTCTCTCAAAAACCCATTGACAATATATTACTCAATCGAAATATGATCAGACTTGTTCCGTCACTGGAAGAAATGAGATTCTCTTCCTGCGCTATCAAACATCAACGTCAAAACCATAATATAAGTCCTTAGTCAGCCTGCAGCAGATCTCGCCACTTTTGTTAAAAGGTGCGTTGACGAGTTGGTGTTTTGCTTGGCTCTCATTATATCGACTTCTTTTCGCGCAAATACGTTACCACTGATTTAGAAAACCTATTTTTCAAAAACATGAAAACTAGATCCGAACAATACCTTACGCTTAACACCAATTTTTTGAGAGATCATAGAAACCATAATACTCGAAGATAGATTTGTCAACGGTCGTTCGATTGCAGCCAATCTACTCTGGTGTTATAATATATGGACGGCAACGTTAGACAGAAAATACATCGACATTATATATCTCAACTTTGCAAAAGCCTTTTACCAAAGGGAAGATTGCTGTGAAAGGCTGAACATTTTGGGATCTGCGGGCAGTTGGTAATGTGAATTTGCACGTTTTCATCAGATAGATTTTTGTGTGTTAGAAGTGCCTAAGCTTTATCTTCCAAGAAATCTGTACCGAGTAATGTGCCGCGAGATTCCGTTATAGGGCCAATACTATTTTAGGTTCAATCGAGCGACCCCCAGAATTTCAATAAATTAAATGGAGCTCTCTACACGGATAAAACTGAAATATTTTGCGATCCTCTCAATTGACCACAACACCATACAAAACGATCTAAACATAAACAAGTGGAGTCTCAACAATTTATATTTATATAAATTTGTTTGATTTCTGGTTGCCTCTTAGAAGGCAGTATAAAAATACTAAAGATCTTTCAACATCGATTATTTCTAGCTCGTTGTAAGTAAACAGGCTCATTCAGCAGAATGCAATGCATTTAGAGGCTTCACGGTATACAACGTGTTTCCAAAACCTGTGGCAAACCGTAGTACATTCAAAGGTACAAAAGTCCGTTTTTTCAAACTAGACTACCTATTTTTGCACACACCATTTAACTCGTGATATTAATAGGCATCTAACTGTTACAGGTTTCCCTATGCCTAAAATGCATCGTTTTCGAGTTAGTCGCGATTTTATTCCTAAAAATTATGATTTTTCGCGCGAGGACCCTAAAATTCGCAGATTATATAACTGGAAATCTTTCAAACAATGCATTTTGATCCCCCAATACAAGACCCATCTCAAAATCTTCATTAAAGTAATTCTGGTCAGAATTCCGAGAGAAAAAGTGCGAAATCAATTACTTTTGAAGTGGATTGAATCTGGCTTCTCGTTTTTCTTCTTTTCTAGTTGGTATCGATGCCTATCAATATTACGAGTTAATTGGTGTGTGCAAAAGTAGGTAGTCTAATTTGAAAAAACTGACTTTCAAACCTTTGAATGTACTACGGTTTACCACATCTTTTAGAAACACCCTTTATACCTTGAAGCCTCTGAATCAATTGAATTCTGCTGACTGAGACTCTTTACTTATAACGAGCTAGAAACAATCGTGTGCCACAGCATTGAAAATATTTTCGGAACTTAGTTCGAATAACATTCAAGACGACAGCAAAAACTTTTTCAAATCGATAACCCGGTATATATATATATATATATATATATATATATATATATATACAGGGTGCTTCAACGAAAACTAAACAGAGGCTATATCTACCAAGAAATTCATTTCTGTGCCACAGCATTGAAAATATTTTCGGAACTTAGTTCGAATAACATTCAAGACGACATCAAAAACTTTTTCAAATCGATCACCCGGTATATATATATATATATATATATATATATATATATATATATATATATATATATATATATATATATATATATATATATATATATATAGGGTGCTTCAACGAAAACTGAACAGAGGCTATATCTACCAAGAAATTCATTTCTGATCAAAACGCAAAAACAGGTCAATTTTTGTTTCAAGGGGGACAAATTTTGGTATACAAAACTTGCCTGAAATATCAATCCCCTAAGTGGGGGTTGCAATCCTTGAAAATTTTGAGTAGGGAAGATGGGTCGAGTGATAACTCAAAAGAAAGGTGGTATCTTTGTCTACATCGCCTTGAACGAATTTTCATTTTTAATTGAAAACTGTAAAATATACAGGGTGAGCAACTGAAAGATAGGGAAGACTATTTCCCTGAGACTATTCAAGTTTCAGTGAAGTAAAATGGAACAGATTTATGCTGATCAATGGAAATCATCATCAAGTACCATCCTTATCTCGAATTCCAACCCCTAGAGCAGGGGTGACCACCCTTGAAAATTTGGAAGAGGGTAGATGGGTCGAGTGATACCTCGAAAGAAAGGTATTATCTTTGTCTGCATCCCCGTGAACGAATTTTCATTTTTGATTGAAAACTGTAGAAAATATAGAGTGAGCTGCTGAAAAATAGAGGAGACTATCTATCGCCCTGAGCTATTCAAGTATTATTGTAAAAAAATGGAACAGATTTATTCCAGATCAAAGGCTGTCATCTTTGATCTAAATGAATCTATTCCAGTTTTTCGCACTAATACTCCAATAATCTTGGGGCGATAGTCTTCTCTATTTTTCAGTGTAATATGAATGATTCACCACTGGCGCGGTGCTTTGTAGCTCGCACACTCTTGAAGATTTCATTTTTGTTCGAACGGTATTGTATTTAGAAAGTAAGACTCAACTTGAGCAATTTATTTTGCAGTAAACAGGGTGTCCCAATTTTCTAAAAAAAAAATTTGGTGGTTTTCTTCAGATTAGAAGACCACTTTTTTGTTCAAGATTCAAGAGCGTACTAAACTCTGCTATAATGTCTTTAAGTATGAAGTTTTTTTGGTGAGTAGTTTCGTCACAATATTTTTCTTTCCGTAAAAATTCATGAAAATAGGCTCTCACATCATCGCAAGCTCCTTGGGCCAGAGAGGATGAATACTTTTTTCCTTTCGTTTTCGTATTGCCCAAGGGTAGCTTTATTGATGAATTGAAATAGATTCTCCTCATTTTATACAGGAGTGACAAAAAAATTATTGAATATTGTAATTCTATATATTGCTGTACAGGGTGTTTCCGTTTTAATCTGCCAAGATGCACAATATGATTATTGACACTTTCCTCGAGACCATACACTCTCTGACCTGTCGTTTTCGATATACAGGGTGTCAAATTTTCGGAGAAAAAAGATTGAATAACTCGCTCAATTTTACAGTTAGCAGGCTAAAATTCGACATTCGAATGTTTTTTCATCAGCTACACGATGACGAATTAAAAATTTGTCAGTTGTTCTATAGGGTGATTTTTCGGTGTCATGTCGTCTTTTTCCCCCCAGAACTTTTTTGCAGCAAGCCACTTCTAATATTTCCAAATTACTCATACAATTTAAGAACTTTTTTGTTTTTGGCGTTATTTTCGTTTCTGTCACCGAAAAAATTAAATATTAATGATACGATTTATGTTCCGAACTTTTCATTCGATTCTAGCCTATTTTCGTGTCGAAACACAAGTCCAGGATGTTTCCGTTATAATCTGCTGAAACGCACAGAATGATAGGAAATTGAAAATTATTGATACTTACTCAAAGAATATACTCTCTCCGGCGTTTCATTTCCGCGATATAGGGTATCAAAAAAACATGATGTTTATGATAATGTGGCTCATGATTTTATTCTGTGGTTCGAAACCATTGATTGAAACTTTACAAATCGAGCACATTCACCGCCTTTTTAAAATGATGAGTTTGAACTTATTGAAAAACGCGGTGAATGTGTATGGTTTGTGAAGTTTCAATTATTGGTTTCGAACTTCAGAATGAAATCATGAGCCGCATAAGATCATGAACCGCATCATGTTGTCTATGACAACTGATTCATAAACTGAAATTCTATGGTCTTTTCGTACAAATATGTCATTGAAGAATTGTCTGTTTCGATTATTGTTATTTACAGGTTCAAATTAAATATTCGTTGTTAATTTATCTTTCAACTTTCCAATCGGAAATGCCTCATTCGTTTTCAAATGCGGAATAAGCAGATATCCATTTCATTTAGGGTTTGTGTGATGGTAACTCAAGACGAGCTGTTGAAGAATATCGAAGAAGGTTTTCCACTAGAAGAGCTCCTAACAATTTCGATAATGTGGTTTGGCGAAGATAGGAGGTGATTCGAAGAATCGAAGGAGAAACGTTAACGAACGGGACATTTTAAATTTATTCGCGAATAATCCAAAGATTAGTTTACGAAATGCGTAGCAACAAACTAATATAAGTTACATTACCATAAGAAAAATCCTAAAGCGAAACCATATCATCTGAGCCCAGTTGAACATTCGGAACTGACGGATTTACCAAAAAGGGTAAATTTTTGCATGTTTTCACATAACGAAGCTTTGTGGTGGAGTGGTGAACTTTCAAAATCTTCACAATTGATCTAAAGGAAATTCACGTGAGATTATAGTCCGCAAATTTCAAAAGGAATTCGGCCTTAATGTTTGGACTGGAGTCAGGAACCCATCAGTAATCGGTCCAGTTTTTTTACCAGAGTGAATTCGAGAAACTTTTTAGATTTTCTGGAAAACGAGCTGCCACAGTTATGAGAAGATGAACCGTTAGAACAAAGAAGGCATGGGTGGATTCAGATGGACGGGGCTGGTCCTCATAATGCGAGAATACTTCATAATCGACTAGACGAAAACTATCCTGACAGCTGGATAGCTAGATGTCATCGTCTGAATCTTGATGATGTTCCTCAGAATAGACCTGTTGCATGGTCACCGCGATCCGCAGACCCATTAGATTTTTTCGTCTGGGGCGCACTCAAAGACTTCGTTCGTCGAAACTTTGTGGAATAGGATCATTGATGGGTGCACTTTCTTGCGCGGCAATAACAGCAATGCAATCTCAAAATCTATAAGGTCGCTTGAGAGGAGATGTAGATTATACATTTAACAGAACGAAGCACACTTTGAACGGTTTCTTTAGCAGCTTAAGATTATTGGACATGTTTTCTTCTTTGTTCTGTGTTAAATGATTTTTTTATTGTAACTTATAAATAAAAACGTACTTCCCTTTTTTCCATCATTTCGGTAAGTCTGTGGTTCAACACCATGGACCGCAAATTAACAAATGATACACTTGAAACTCGTGAAAATCATAACAGCTATCACGAAAATTTCGTAATAGAAACCCTAAAAAAGGGGAAAAATTTTTTTCTTCTTCAGAAAAGATGATTGCTCAATAGGTTGATCAATTCTGAAAAATTCCAGTGACGTATAGATTTTGCTTAGAAAGGGGGATCAATGCGGGTTATGCTTCGCTATTGATTTCATTTAGAGATAATTTCTTATCGTGAAAAGATTATCCTTGATAATATGTTCAAATTTTCTGGTTTTCAACTGGGTATGACAGAGAAATTACAGCCATTTTACTGTTTTAGAAGAAATCCCTCCTGAGTAATAAACTCTAACTGCTCATCTTTGATCTTAAACATCATGCGTCGAACGAAAAAAAACAGGGTCATGCTACGCCACTAGTTTCATGCTGAGACAATTCTTGCCCTTCAAAATATCAAGTTTAGTAGGTGTTCAAACTTAAGGTAGTTATAGCAATATTTCCTATTGAAAATTCGAAATTTGACAGCCTGTATTATGGCAAACCAAACATTTATGAGGCATAATTTATTTTGAGAGTCACTTTAAATTTCGATTCACGATCGACCTGTGTTTGGCAGATTGAAACGGAAACACCCTGGACTTGTGTTTCGACACGAAAATCGGCCAGAATCTATTGAAAAGTTCGGAACATAAATCGTATTTGAATTTTTCCTCAAAAACGGTGAAAGATAAAAAAACATACAGGTAACAAAAAAGTTCTTGAATTGTACGAGTAATTTGAAATATTAGAAAATGTGGTCAGTGGCGTGCTGCAAAAAAGTTCTGTGGGAAAAAGTCGACAAGACACCGAAAATACATCACCCTGTAAAGCAACTGACACATTTTTAACACGTCGTCGTGTAGTTGATAAAAAAACACTCGAATGTCGAATTCCAGCTTGATATTTGTAAAATTGAGCGAGTTATTCGAATATAAATTTTTTTCTCCGAAAATTTGACACCCTATATTTCAAAAACGACAAGTGAGAGAGGGTATGTTCTTGAGGAAAGTGTCAATATTTTGAGATTTTCTATCATTCTGTGCATTTTGGCAGATTAAAACGGAAACACCCTGTATTTTCGCAGAAGTAACCTTATGTTTATCTTCGATCATTTTCGAAATATTCGATCATTTGTAAAAATTTCTGATGAAAATTCTACAAATCGTATCAAACTCATCAACATGCATCATTATTCGCATAGAATTTTGTAAAAAATGAAACCTAGACAAGATAACCTTTTTAACGAATGATAAAATCAAGATGATTAAAACGTAAATGGAGGTATGTGTTGACATTTCTAATGAAATAAATTATCAGACGAACTGTAAACGAAGAACAAAAAACTGATGAAACAGTTACTCACTCCCATGGACTGCAAATTAACAAATGATACACTTGAAACTCGTGAACATCATAACAGCTATCACGAAAATTTCGTAATAGAAACCCTAAAAAAGGGGAAAATTCTTTTTCTTCTTCAGAAAAGATGATTGCTCAATAGGTTGATCAATTCTGAAAAATTCCAGTGACGTATAGATTTTGCTTAGGAAGGGGAATCGCTGCGGGTTATGCTTCGCTATTGATTTCATTTAGAGATAATTTCTTATCGTGAAAAGATTATCCTTGATAATATGTTCAAATTTTCTGGTTTTCAACTGGGTATGACAAAGAAATTACAGCCATTTTACTGTTTTAGAAGAAATCCCTCCTGAGTAATAAACTCTAACTGCTCATCTTTGATCTTAAACATCATGCGTCGAACGAAAAAAACAGGTCATGCTACGCCACTAGTTTCATGCTGAGACAATTCTTGCCCTTCAAAATATCAAGTTTAGTAGGTGTTCAAACTTACGGTAGTTATAGCAATATTTCCTATTGAAAATTCGAAATTTGACAGCCTGTATTAAGGCAAACCAAACATTTATGAGGCATAATTTATTTTGAGAGTCACTTTGAATTTCGATTCACGATCGACCTGTGTTTGGCAGATTGAAATGGAAACACCCTGGACTCGTGTTTCGACACGAAAATCGGCCAGAATCTATTGAAAAGTTCGGAACATAAATCGTATTTGAACTTTTCCTCAAAAACGGTGAAAGATAAAAAAACATACAGGTAACAAAAAAGTTCTTAAATTGTACGAGTAATTTGAAATATTAGAAAATGTGGTCAGTGGCGTGCTGCAAAAAAGTTCTGGGGGAAAAAGTCGACAAGACACCGAAAATACATCACCCTGTAAAGCAACTGACACATTTTTAACACGTCGTCGTGTAGTAGATAAAAAAACACTCGAATGTCGAATTCCAGCTTGATATTTGTAAAATTGAGCGAGTTATTCGAATATAAATCTTTTTTCTCCGAAAATTTGACACCCTATATTTCAAAAACGACAGGTGAGAGAGGGTATGTTCTTGAGGAAAGTGTCAATATTTTGAGATTTTCTATCATTCTGTGCATTTTGGCAGATTAAAACGGAAACACCATGTATTTTCGCAGAAGTAACCTTATGTTTATCTTCGATCATTTTCGAAATATTCGATTATTTGTAAAAATTTTTGATGAAAATCCTACAAATCGTATCAAACTCATCAACATGCATCATTATTCGCATAGAATTTTGTAGAAAATGAAACCTAGACAAGATAACCTTTTTAACGAATGATAAAATCAAGATGATTAAAACGTAAATGGAGGTATGTGTTGACATTTTTTATCATTTGTGCCTTCTGTCAGGTGTCCGGACATATCATATTCTGCATTTTACATGGTGCACTTATCAGTGTTTCATTGAACATTGTTAAAGTGAGGTTTAAACCCAATTTTCTCAATTGACTGCCATGAAGTTCTCCAAAGAAGGAACGGTTAAAATGATTTTTATTCTGGGTGAGTGTGATAGCAATTCTTTGTTGGCAAGTAGAGTTTATCCATAAAGGTTTCCTGATAAGAGGCATCCTGATGCAAGATTCTTTGAAAAACATCTAATTAGATTTATCGAAACGGCTATTATCGCTCACAATAAACAAGAAAAACCAAAAACTGCTCCAGCTGAAGACAACCAGTTATCAGTTTTGTTGAAAGTGACATATAAAAGCCGAAGAGAGATTTCTCAGTTAACAGATATAAGTTAAACTTCTGTCTAAAGAATCTTGAAAGTGAATAAATTTCATGCATACTATGTACAGCTGCACCAGGAACTGAACAATCAAGACTATGAAAATCGAATCAATTTTTGCAATTGGTCAAGTGACAAAGTAGCGGAGAATCCAAATATGTTTAGCAGAGTTCTTTTCTCGGACGAGGCAACTTTCCACAAGACTGGGCTTGTTAACAGGTACAACTTTCATTATTATGCCACGGAAAATCCACACCTCATGAGACAAATAGATCACCAGCATCGTTGGTCCTTGAATGTATGGGCCGCTATAGTAGATGGATATCTAATTGGGCCGCACTTCTTCGATGGGCACCTCAATAGTGAAATGTATTTAGATTTTCTGCAAAATCATCTACCAATGTCACTTGCTGATGTACCAGAGCATATAAGACAAGATTTGTGGTTTCAACAAGATGGAGCACCGGCACATTACTCAGATCAGGTTAGGGAGGATTTGAATCATGTACTTCCAGACAAATGGATAGGACGTAGTGATCCTGTTAGATGGCCAGCTAGGTATCCGGACCTTACAAGTCTAGATTTTTTTAGGGCGCTCTTGAGTCTTCAACAAAAAAGTGGTCTTCCAATCTGAAAAAACCTCCCAAGATTTTTTTATCGAAAATTGGAACACCCTGTTTTGCTGAAGCAGATATTTACTTGCTAAATACAATACCGTTCGAACAAAAATGAAATCTTCAAGAGTGTACGAGCTACAAAGCACCGCACAGGTGAATCACCTATATATATATATATATATATATATATATATATATATATATATATATATATATATATATATATATATATATATATATATATGCTGTGCGGCTTGGATGAGCTGTTGTAGGGTTCTTGGATTATCCTGGCGCGATCTAATTTTCTTTTTGAAAATATCCCATAAATATTCAAGAGGATTGAGGTCTAGAGAGCAAGCTGGCCAGTCCAGGATAGCGATTCCGTCTGTTTCAAGATAATGTCGCGCGAGGTTTCTGTTATACGGAGGAGCATTATCTTGCATAAAAGTGAAATTCTCACCGTGGGCACCTCGCCAGAGTCTCACTATGGGCTTCAGCACTAGGTCCACGTAATTTCTAGCCGTTACACTCGCAGGAAACGAAATAATATCTGTTTTGTATCCCAGCATAATGCCACCCCAAAACATCACACTGCCGAGGTCTAGCTTGTCTTCCACGACCCTTTAAAACCCGAATCCGACGGTCATCTGATTGAACAACAATTCTGATATCATCCGAAAGAAAAAATATTTCGCCAATTCTCAATTTTCCAATTTTGGTGCTTGATACACCAATTAAGTCTGTTAACTTTTTGTTGTCTCTAGCTTTGGAACTCTTAAGGACCTTCTGTTGTATAAACCCTTGAACGAAGTCTTTGACGTATCGTTTCGACTGATATACTGATGCCTGTTGCTTTCAAAAATTGCCTTTGAAGTATGGGGTGCGACGCACTAGGGTCTCTTCTTGCAATTTTTCACAAAAAGTGGTCTTGTTCCTCAGAAGTAATCTTCCTACGACTTCTTCTAGGCCTATTTCGCTGAGATTTTAGCGTTACGTATCAGGCGTAGGTTCGTGAAATCACCCCTAGTGACAAGCGGCCTTTGTGGCCGCTATACCCTCTGTGTCACCCCTTCCTCAATGAGAGCAATTATTCGACCCCTCTGCACATCGGAGAATCCGATTATAGGCTTTTGAATTTTGAAATTCACAGTTTCAAATCTTAATCTTAGTGACGACTGAGATATATATATATATATATATATATATATATATATATATATATATATATATATATATATATATATATATATATATATATATATATATATATATTTTTTTTTGCAATATCATTCCCATATAGTTAGATGTTTCATAAATGCGTATAAAAATCGCAGCAATATCAGTAGCAATCTTTAAATTATTTGAAGAAGACCCATTTTCAGTTTCAACATCTCGAACGAAAAATATGAAAGTAAACTAATTTTGAAAAAAAACGATGATGAATTCGTGTAGAGCTTTGAAATGAACTATCACAAATAATGGACTGTTACAATTCAGAAGCAGCTATTCCTAGTAGTGTCCTGTCGAATCGATTATAAAGACGATTCCTTTCTTGCCCAGAAAGATACACAAATCAGCATAAACTATGCATACTAATAAACATATGAACAATTTGCATAGACCTCCGACAGATAGAGATTACGATCTATTTTCATTGTGCTTATTCTGTAAGTATCAGTTTTGATTTTGAATTCAGTATTCTGTCAGATGAGAAAAATTAAATAATGTGTATTCTTCGTGATTACTCAATCTTCAGATCACAAAGATATATCAAGTGTGTAAAGATTTCATCAACCTTAACGTGTCAAAAATATATACAGATGAGAAAATATGGAAAATAGTCAGGAGACTTAGAAATTGAAATATTTGCCGTTCGATTTCATTTCTTCAGTTGGGAGATTAATTGGCTTCGTCCTATTAGGAAAAACATGTAAATTTCGTAATTCTTTATTCGGAACTAAATATATAAAGTGCTCATTCATTGAAAATGAAATCAATATCTTGTCATATACAATTAGTCTCGTTCTCCTTAGTTTCGTATTATATTTTATTATTTTATTTATATTAATTTAATTTAAGGAATGGGCAAAATTTTTTCGCAAGGCCACTGAAGGGTACGGATTCCATACAGTGAAAAATATTTTTTCAATGATACAAAAGTCGTTGAAAAACTGAGGCTCTTGGACTGAAATATCATGGATACCCAAGGTTTTCGTGAAGCCTTTTATATAAATATATTTTTCTAATAGCAATAAATTATCAGACGAACTGTAATCGGAGAACAAAAACTGATGAAACAGTTACTTACTCCCATTACATATAATTGAAGATGCATTCACCTTCGCCGTTTGCTTCAGCCGATTAATCTTCAAATTCTAAAATTTTCAAGGAAAATATATTTTCGTCAAAATACATATTATATGTTAACGTTTTCTGCATGCATTGTGTTTCTGAAAATGAAACAAATATTCTGCTCGTTCTTTTGCTGCCAATGAATAAACTATGCGAAAAACGATCCACCATTTATCTAGCTACCTACAATGACGAGCTGTTGGAAATTGAAGATTCAAAAAACGGCTTCACTCGAGAAATTTTCATCGTTTGAAATGATTTTAATGATTGAAATAGATTTTGACAGATTGTAAAAATTCATACATCTCACCAAAAATTGTTACCTCATGGTAAAATCGGTCCTCAGATGTTCAAAAAATCATAGTGATTAGGCAGGTAGTCTAAATTTCATCAATCGTTTAAAATCACACTGAAATTTTTATAACCACAATTTTATTGAGGCAGTTCAATTTTTGAAAATACAACAAAGTGCCCTGACGAGTTAAAAGAAAATTTCTTCGTTACGTTATGGAATTCTGGGCTATGATAATCTGAAAGAATGTATGTTGTTAGATTTTCATTCTTTGGTTTATATTGAGGCTAACTGAATCATTTTTAATATAAAAAAACAAGTACTGTGTTTTAAGGAATTTTACTTAATAATTGCGATTCGTAACGCGTTTCGCTACACCGTAGCTTCTTCAGACGAATGAATGTACAGAAAATAAATCGACTTGTTCATTGATGAGTCTACCTGAGTGTTTGTATTTATTGATTTCTAAAGTTTCCCAAAGATCTACCTTCCAATATTTATTATCTGTATGCAAAATTTGCATAAATAACCACATAAGAAGGAGCAACCCAATAAGCTTTTAATTACTCAAGAACATTTATATTTATATTTTCTGTACATTCATTCGTCTGAAGAAGCTACGGTGTAGTGAAACGCGTTACGAATCGCAATTATTAAGTAAAATTCCTTAAAACACAGTATTTGCTTTTTATATTGATAATGGAATTTTACCAAGTAAAAGCCTCCCAAATTCAAATGAATCATTTTTGCGGTTTATTGATAAATCTATTAAAAGAATTTATTTTCTGCTTTTTTTCCAGTGTGAATTTAATATTCGGATGAAAAGATTTAATGTCTTAAAAAAAAATTCAACAACTATCAAACAAATGCGACGTTGCCATACCTTAGACCAAAATTTGCACGACCACTCACTAGGAATGTAAATATTTTTGATTTCTTCGAGTTCACGAATTGGTTTGCAAGAATAGGACCCAAGGCGTAGCCCATAACAAGGCCTATTGGTTAGTAGTAGAATTTATCTCTACATTGTATAAAATGAAATTGCTTCCTGTCGTCTCTAAGCTTAGATATTTACTACGCATTTACAGGTTTTTTATCGATATTCAGACTGATACAAGAAGAAGATTTGCATGCATATTAAAGTAGACACGAACTGTGAACTTTAATGTTTTGTCATGTGATGGCGTGAAAACATATTTTTGTGGCTTGCAAACTTTGCTAAATCTCACAAATAATATATAAATCAAATACATTGGATAGGTTGTACACTTAATGTGGATAAAATTTCCCCTTAAAGCATATCATTAATATGAATATGTCAGAAGATATCAGAGATTTGAAATGCGGAGGCACAGCGGCTATTGGGCTGTCGGAATGATAACCATCGGCGAGTACGGCGAGAGCGACGCGTGTCTATAACTATCACGTCTAGAATCGCGCGAAACGGGGTAAGTTGCCACTTATTGAATAAAAAATTAATTTGCAAGAGGCAAATATGTACATTTATATAATCTGAAAACATCTTGATACTGTAATAGAAAAAGTATTTTGAGCCATAATATATTCTCATTCCATACTCAAGGGACTCAAGCCGAATTGTGAAATAACACAATAAAAATACTGTACGAAACACCTCAAGGCCAAAGTGGTACAGAGACCACGAAAAATAACCGTTGAATGATAAAAATGAAATTTATAGATGAAAAGCATAAATTTTTAACTAGTAAACATTTAAGACTTATGTCTTAATAATGCAATGTAAAAAACGGCATCAAAATTGATTCGCCGGTCATTTCGCTCGACTTTTGACTAACACACCTCAAATATTTATGTGCCATGAAAAGTTTTTTATTTATATATAGTAAGTGGACTAAAGAATCAGCTGTACGCTGAAATTTCGCAAATACAAATTCGGATAAAATGACTTTTTTAATGTTCCGATATATCAGACGTGAAATGAGTATTATTGCGCCTAATCTTGTGAGTTTCAATTGAAGGATTTATGGGTAATAATTTCAGAAAATCTGCATTAAGGACATACTAAAATTGATTAATCCAGAGTATAATCGCGTTTTACATTGAACATTTTGATAAACATATCCACATTGAATAATTGATGCATCCTAATATTATCTCAAAAATTTTCAAAATGTGCGTTTATCGTTTCATCAACATTTCTTGACTCTTATTATATAAAGGAAATCTTCTGTATTTGCTTATTGAAAGCAATCGTACTCTCATCTAATATATGCTTCATTTTGATCTAATAACTTTACATGTTCTAACATATTTTTGAGGCTTTAACGAGCAACCTCCTAAGAAGGGTTGCTTCAACCCCCCAAAATTGAATAGGGGTCGATAATACCTCATTTGAATGCTGTTCAAATCCCCTTTACAACGACGTTTGAGAAAAATAATTTGAATACTATTGCTAGTTTCAAGATTATTGAAAGGGAAATCCTTCGAAGGAAGTTAGCACCTGTATGTATTAACCAGTAAATTCACTTACCTTGAGCTCTTAGACGATAAAGAAAGTAGAGTTTGCCTTCTGAAAGGAAAACCTTAACTTATTGATGCTACATCAGAATCATATAGTCAATCTGAACGTAGCATTCTACTATGCCGAATTTTTCGAAGTTTTCAAAATTCACATTTTTCAATCCTAAAGTTCTCAGCTAATTATTTTGAATCAACAATGTGAATTTAATAATGAATTAGTTTTGACATTTATAATTGTGGGTATACCACTGAGAAGTTTTGTGTATATTCGCACCAGTCGTCCTGTTATATATATTTGGGAAGAGAAAAACATACTCTTGCTTCTTTATCCAATTTCAACTTCTAAGAGACCCAAGTTTATATTATAAATCAGATGTCTTTCAACAAAAAAAATTGAACTACGTCCCTACAGCCACTCGAAAATGTTTTATAACAACCGTGATATTCATAAAATAACTTCTATCTGTTTTCATCAATGAATTTTCTTCGACGTAGATCGGGGGGTTATTTTTTTCTAATTGAAGTATTTCACATAGCTGCCATATTAAAACAAAATTGAGACACTTTGCAAAATATGATGAACACATTTTCAAATGCACATACCATATATTTACTAATCAACTGTAACGTGCAACATCCTGTGAATGAGCTCGCTACTCGCGAGCTTACCTATCTTGAGCTTCGGTTTTCTTAGAAGGCGGGCAGCAAGATATAGATATGGATGTAACAAAAAAAACGTTTTCTGTACAAATCAATAAAGTTGGTTCAAGGGAATGCGCACGAATGAGATGTTTTTCCCACTGTTGTGAAGCCTTGTGGTCAGCAGACTACTGAACCGCCTGAACAGAGTCGGCTTCTACTCCCAAGTGTTTCTCGTAGAAGAAAAAATTACCTGTTGCACCATGAAGCGGACACCAGAAACTGTAAAGATGGTGGAAAAATGGTACCTACAAAAAAAACTTGAAGTTAATCTAGCCAAAACAAACATTGTACCGTGTGATCCTGGGGTGATGCGAAAACGACCTGTGAGTCTAGTACGAATAAACACCGCATGACCCAGCGAGACCAGAGATTCGAGTGCCAATTTTACCTGAACCACTATTTCAAACGGCCCTTAGAGAGAGAAAAATATATATATATATATATATATATATATATATATATATATATATATATATATATATATATATATATATATATATATATATATATATATTCACATATCTGAACTGAATGTTTAGATATGTCGACGATATCATTTGTTGTTTCACTGGCATAAACAGACAATTAGAGTCATTCAAAACATTCATTAACAAAATTCACGATAATATTAATTTCACCTTAGAGATAGAAAACTCCATCAACTTTCTGGATTTAACTATTACTAAAATTAATGGCAAACTTGATTTTCTATTTGTTATAAGACATCGCATACAAATATTACTATTCACAGCTCATCTACACATCCTTATCCACATAAATTAGCTGCTTACAATAGTATGGTACATAGACTCATTAATATCCCAATGTCACAATATAATTTTATAAAAGAGAAAATTAATTAAACAAATACAGTCAATAACGGTTACAGTCCTAGTATGATTGAGAACATGATTTCACACAAAAATTTCAAAGCAATCCCGGAAGTATTTTCAAGTATAAATAAAAAGTTCTAATGTCCGTTGAATGCGAAAAATATCTGATTATTATATTCATCTGTTTGCCCTAGAAAAAATTGTTCCTTTCAGCTATTCATTTCATTGTAAGAACTTCTTAGATTCTGAAAGAGCGGATATGAAGAAATCATTCATCTTATGATCAATGATCAATTTGTTATCTTCTTTCAAGATATCTGGAGAAAGAATACTCAAATGTTACGATTCCTTGAACAAGGACATATTTTATAGGAGTCCGACCCTGCACTATGAAAAGGTCTCATTTTCGTTGCGAGAAAACGAAAAATACTTCGACTTGATTATTTTGAAAAATTCAATTTGTCTGCTTTCCAATTGCATTGATCACCTTTATTAGGGATTCAATAATGAATTGACAAGATGAGATTTCCAATTTTTTTCTCGGTGGCTTTCAGTGTGCCAAGTTATTCTAGTGGTTTTTCTAAATCAACAGTTCTTGTTGTTTTTAACCATGAGATAAACTTTTCAATATAATTTATACAGGGTGTTTTATATTCTGAAGCACTTCGTATCAATTCATGACAATCCGGACTTGGATTTTTTCGAAATTTTATAGTGGTTCCGATTGATACTTAGCAGAATAAGAAACCTGCTATATTTCCTAGAATTTGAAGAATTGGTAATGAAGATATGGCTGATCGAAATTTCGACGAAATTCAGAAAACAGTCTGCAACCCTATTACCAGTCTGCTGAGAACATTCATATAAAGTGATCCGAGATGCCCGCCATGTCAGCAATTTACCATTAATTTATTTCTTTCTTTATGAGGAACACCTATATATATATATATATATATATATATATATATATATATATATATATATATATATATATATATATATATATATATATATATATATATATTCAGATTTTTCAGAATATTCCGATCTCTGTAATCCGTCCGAATAGTACTCAGCGGTTTTCTCTGTAAAATAGTGATTCACGAAGGTGATTAGCTCTTCACATGACGAAGATCTCTGTTCTTCGAGCGCAATTTCAAGACAAGGGAACAAAAAGAAATCACGTGGGGCTAGATCTGATGAGTAAGGCAGATGAGAGAGCAGTGGTAATGTTCATTCGAACACTTTTTTGGCCTAACGTGATCAAACGCGGCTCCCAACGCGCGGACAGCTTTCTCATATGTAAATGTTCATCTAATATATGACAAACACGTTTTTTTGGTATGTTCATAGCCTCTGCTATCTCTCTCCTTTTAATTCGACGGTCGTCTAACACCATTAGCTGAACTTTGGCGATGATATCGTCGATAATTGCAGTTTTTGGACGTACCGAACGTTCATCGTCGCCCAAGCGTATTGCCTTTTAAAAACATATATTTAACGACCGTTCGATATCCAATTTTGTTCATGTTCACAAAAACACAAACATCAACTCACTCAAACGACTGTTCCATAACAACTGCACGTCCAAAATGGCTGCCAACAGATGAACAATGGAAATTCACTATCTTTTATTTACAAGTGCTGCCATCTTGACGTAGAGGTCGGAAACTTTTCGGACCATCCTCGTATCCTTAACCTTTATGCTGGGGAAAAAACTTGAATTTAAGTAAATCTGATACATATGTATAAAAAATAATATAAGATCTTCGAGACTCACTTTACATAGGCCGTATGGTAACTCGGTCAGAATATTCTGATACAATAATATTCATCATTATAATTCTTCAACGAACACGTTGAATCTTTCTCAGGCACGATTGAATAATCCTTTAAGTAGCAAGATACGAGTACAAAGTAGTATTCTGGAATTTTATGGGTGGATGTAATTTCGGAATAGATTCCAGTGAGGCTCACTTCGAATAAGAGAACGACCATGTTACAATCGCCAAGTATTAGTTTTGGTAGTATGTTCGGACACGAAATGATCTTCGACTGAAATTCCGAGAAAGAATTTCAAGGTTTCTGAAATTCAAAAAATTTCAAAAAAGAAGAACTCACTCTTTTTGAACACTTATAAGAGGATTTGCTTCAGTAATAATAATTTCACTTATCGTTAATATTTCAAAGAAGAAAATTTCCAATGTACAAGATATAATAGATCAGTGAAATGATTTCGGTCATCATTTCCCCTCACCGCACGGTATGGAATAAAGTACTGAGCACAGGAAATGAATTACCATCATCTCCATGAGCATCACTCCTAAAGTTATATAACTCAAATTCATTGAAAATATTAAAATACATTTATTTGTTTCAGCATCTATTTTCATTATCTTCGATTTTTCATGGAGAACATTGATTTATTACCCATATTAAAATTAAAATTTTCTCATAAAATTCTATGTAATAAAGACCTTTTGAAGTCAGGCAAATTTATATTACATTTTCGATTATAATTTCTATAGTCTATCAGGATGCAGTCATTAATTTTGTAGATTATTAACTAATTTCTGAAACTACAGTATAAAATTGATTCGAATTCTCAGAGCTTCGATTCAAAAAATAATAATTAAGATACTGTTTTTGGAGAGTGATATGACATCATGTGGGAAATTCATCATCATCATCTAGGATATACAGGGTGTTCAAAAGAAAATTTGTCCACCGTCTGTAGCTCAGAAGAAGGTAGAGTGTGCGGAAAACATTGAAACAGATCGGTATTTGTTTCGAGGAGAACTATTGTTTGTGCCAACTTTGAGCATGTCTGATCAACCTCTAACCCACACCATCACCTACTTACAAAACTGGTACATCTTCAGAAAATCTTTCGATTATCTAGATAAATCAGTAATTTTTTGAGTAAAATTTTCTATTAAGGGTGTTCCAACTACAAAAAGATATAATCATATAATAATTGAACAACCCATTGAAACTATGAATTTTGAATGAATGGTAGTACAGATCAATATTGAAGACGGTTCCTCAATACTTTGCGTTAGGGGTCATACCGGGTGTTCAAACCGAGAACTTTATTCCGTCAGCTAGCTGAGTACATCAGATCGATTCAATTTCAAGTCAATTTCAAATATTGTATTCGATGCAAAAAAATTGAGAAGATGTAATCAACAGAAGACGAAGTACAAATTATTACCATTCATTTTCAAATTAACAGTTGTATCAAAAAACGGCAAGTGTGAAAGCATTAAAGGTAAAAGTAACTATAGAAACTGTACACAATGACCCCCTCTTTAAATCCTCCATACAGTGGTATGACCACTTCTCAAATTCTGTCCTTACGTTCTCAAGGTCATTATGTATTAATAGTCGACATTTTGTCCTCCTCTGCAACTCATCCAACGTCGCTGGCTGCGGTGCGTATGTTTTTGGTTTTAAATGACCTCATAAAAAATCGGTAGGTTTCAACTATGGTGACCTTGTCTGTGAACCTCTCCATTGAGCATGAAGGTACTTTCTTCAGACAAACAGGTATTGCGAAGAAAGTTAGAATTAGTATTCATATTTCCCCTCAAATTTTCGTAAAATTACATGCCACGATCAGAGTCTTCATCATAGTGCAATCTTATTTTGTAGGGACACTATTCTGTAGACTGTGTAGACAGTTGTATTTGATACACCAGTTAGATGGGATACTTTCTTGATACACTGCATCTTATCCATTTGTAGATGATCTAATATCACAACAACAGCTGCATTTCTCAAAGGACGTGCTACTTCATGCTTTCGGTTCACGGCTGAACCAGTTGCCTGAAATTTGTAACTCACTTCATTATCTGATGTTATTTATGTGATCCAATTTCTACTCCTTCCTAAATTAAGCACACCATTTTCGAGTTTCTCTCGTAAGTATCGAATAACAATTATACAATTGGGACTGGAATAACAGATGGATGATTGTATGATGAGAATGATGAAAATATTGCTGTAGGAAAAAAATTGTACAACATGTGTAAGGAATTGATTGTTTAATTTTCCTTTAACGTGCTCTATTTCTGCCATTCGGCTAATGACACACCGGGGAATTCTGTCACCTCACTAACCCGGGAATTTTGCCGAACCCCTCTCGTGTCGAGGGAAGGGATCTTTAATGTCCAACACATCTCTGTTAGACAGGACCGACAGCTTTACATCTCCACTGAAAGATAGACACTCAAACGATTCCCAGAATCCGAAACAAAGTAAATTGAACAATACCTAACAGAATGAATACCTCGATTGAAACACCCTAACATGAAGTGTAGACTAAATTTTTTCACAGTAGCAAAAGATCTCTCCAATAAGGTGTCACATGATATTCTTTGCAATTGAAATTATCAAATTTGGGAATTCCTAGTTCATCCCTAGACTTTCAGATCAACATACTGAAACACCATCCTTAATAAATATACCAATCTGAAGTACCATTTATTCGAAATACTCGGAGTTCAAAGTGTTGTTCAAATATTTAATGATAATATTTTTTTGCAGTTGGAATAACATATTAAAACACCCCCAACCCCGGTCTATGAAAGACGATGCAAATGCATCGCTTTCATGTAAATCGCAATACCTGAATTATCTTATTTACTTCCCCATATTAATTACACCTGAGACCGACTGAAATCGGTCAAATAAAAAGCCATATGATCGTCTAGTACCTGAACTTGCCTTGAAGTTCTTTTTATGAAATAGGACCCTTCTCTTTGTTGTGTTGTGTATTTGTAGTAACCTATTCAAGTTCTTTTATGTGAGGTTTGATGTGATACGACCAATTCTTCGTCGCCTAAACCATAGGTAAGGAAATTAGAAAATCCAAAATCAGATTCGGTAACAATGTCTATTTGACCCTTGCAGCATTAGTATTAAATTATTATCATTACATTCTTTGACTTCTTTGAATGAATTTAATGAAATATCAGATCATTTAGATACAGGCCCAATTAGCCTTCACCCATATTTTGAGTGGAAGTTTATACATTAGATTATTATAAACAGACCTAATTAGTTCTCACCCATATTAAGAGTGGAATTTGAAATATTTAATTATTATAAACAGGCTCAACCGGCCCTCACCCATCTTATGAGTGGTAACTGACCCGATCTAAGGGTTTTTTTAATATGATATCATGTCTTCTGATGAGGTCGTTGCCCTGATACTCGAAATTCTGGAAGATTTGCTTTTAAAATTCTAAGGAACACGTCCACAGCTGACAATTTGCAAGCGTTAATACGCTCGCGTATTTTTACTCGAATTCAGTAATTCGCATAGTATTAAAACGTTATAAACACCTCAAAAAAGACTAGGGAACACTTACCAATATCTTTAAAATATGAATTTGATGATTCGAATTCATAGAAATCTTTCGGTTTTTGTTAGGATGTATTGTATATAATGAATTCTCAAGAAAACAAAATAATATTTGACTTCTCTAAAGCACCTTTTATAAAAAAAAATTGAAATTTGAAAATGACGAAATTTGGTAAAACACAAAAAAAAATCCTGAACTAATATTTTCGAGACGATATGGAAGCACTTATATTTTTCAGTACCCAGAAGGTCCACCTCTGTTATTAATGACACTTTAGCATCGTCGCGGCATGCTCAATATTAAATTGTCTATTAAATTTTGGCCTAATTCATTCCAAGCCCCCTGAACTGCTAATCGAAGCTCCTGTTGATGATGGAAGACGTTTTGACGCAGGAGATTTCTTTTTAGGGTGTCCCACACATGTTCGATGGGATCCAGATCTGGGGAGCAGGTTGGCCACAGTAGAAGATCGATATTATTCTCTTCAAGAACGTTTAAGACAACTCTTGCACGAGTTATCTTGTTGGAAGAGTGGATTTTGACCCATGGTTTGGAGATACGGTACCACTACAGGTAAAACTAACTCATTTGCGTAAGAATTTCCTGTGAGGTTGTTCTGTATGAAAACGAGATCAAGGCGTATACCTCCCCAAAGTATAATTGATCCGCCTCCCTGTCTAACAACTTCTCGAGCATGCGGGAGACGGTTTTGCTTTCCAGGTTCCCTCCATATTCGAATTCTTCCCATATCGGGTATAATAACAAAATCTAGATTCATCACTGAAGAGAACTGTGGCCCACCTCTCTTGATCCCAGTTTACGTGTTCTTGGTACAAAGCGAAACGAGCAGCGCGATTTCCATTGGTCGATTTCTCACAGTTTGGTCGGAAATTTGTACATTATGAACTCGTGATAGCTCTTGAGCTAATTGAAATGCTGTGGTAGTACGATCTCTTCTGGCTTGAAAAACCAAAAATCGGTCTTGGGCGACTGTAGTAATCCTGAAACGACCTGTATGGCGTTCTTGTACGCTACCTGTTTCATTGAAACGCGATCATAAACGGTTTATGACACTTGGGCTACTTCCCAGAAACCTGGATACTTCCCATTGTGAGCTCCCAGCTTGAAGCATGCCAACGACTAGTAACATCTCTTCTCTAGTCGTCTTTACATGGTCGAATCACAAAACTTGAATCTTTTATTCGTGCTTACAACAGAAACAAAGTGCCAACTAACTGATTTCAAACACTGAATACATGAAATGATTATAAAGCAGCGTCGCATCTGCTGCATTTTTAGTTTTTTATAAAAAAAACTGAAATCTGTTGCGGCACTCTACATAATTTGGTGAGAAATTGATGCTGGTGCTCATTTTTAAAAAAAATCATCCATATTGATCGTTCTGAATACGATATATCGATATTCAGAAGTGTTCCCTAGACTTTTTTGTGGTGTTTATATATGATTTTTCAGCATCGCTGCGATTCAAATTTATACTGTATATACTAGTTCCACCTAAAGTAAGTTGATATTATTGTAACAACGGTTAGTTCAGTACCATAAGACAACAAAGCCTCATTGATTTGCCTGAATGAATTGCTTTTTTTTGTATTACTAAATAAAACCTTCTGTTATATAATTCCTTTTTGTAATGAGTATTATTTGTAGTCATCATAGCACATAACCAGTTCAGTGTCAAATACGGCAACTCAATCGAAAAAATTACGATCAATATCACGAATCAATCGAAAAATACTAATCAAGCATTCAACAGAATAACAATGAGCTGTTACAAATTACGATGCACTATTGGAATCCATAACTACAATGGAATCAAGTTCAAGAACTAAAGAAGGCGGTGGAAAAGGAATGAATAGAAATAGATAAAAACAAGTAGTATAATAAAAAGATTAAAACACAAAATGATTTCTACCAACTAACATTATTAAAAGTCATAAGGTTTTAAATCTTATTCAAAGCGTAGAGTTCAGGTAAAGAAGAAAGGAACATAAAAATTCCGTAAGAATTATCGATCCTAAAGTCTATCTTTTCAAATTTTGAATATATGGTATTAGTTAAAAAATAGTGACCATTATAAATTAATTAAAAGTTTTCTTATCAAACATTTGACTTGTTTGGTCTTGTAATACGTAGAGTACGCCCAGAAGTATCTACTTGAACTTTCTTCCTCAAATTTGCAGGAAGAGATCTCCAGATTGCTTCGGGAACTTGCTCTGAAAGATCAAATATGCATTAGCTCTTTCACACTCTCATTGTTAAAATAAGATATTATCAATTCGTACGAACTCTAAGATATGTTCGGGAGTTTTGATGTTTACGAATAGTGGGACCCTTAATATAATTGGATTAAATTATTAACAGTAGAGATCAGGTATGAGGGTTGAATCATACTGCCATAAAGATCATAATAGTATCTGAATGATAATGGAAAATATATAATTGAATTCAATAAAATATTATAAATAATAAAAAAATGGTCTGCCATTATCCCCAAAGAAGAAAAAAGAACCCTAAATATCAATCTTACCATTGCAACGATAAACAAGGTCTGACCAAATGATCATCTCCTGTGAAAAGCAGAAGACGCCAAGCCTTCCTCCTTGTAGGGTACTGTCGAAAATGTTATCGGAATCTGTTATGAGTTTATCTCCCTCATAAATCCTCAATCTTATCAATCCTATCTTGGGCCTATGTAGCAACAACCAACGATAGGAAGTTTTTGATTTCCAACCAACATTCTTTGGATCTTTCCATAATAGAGTGACCTCGTTTTCTGTATTTCCAGTTTGCCATAGAGCATTTCTGAGCATTTCTCCCGGTCCTGTTTGAGAGTTAACGAGTTTGAGTTGAATTCCGGATTCAGCTACAGCTCGGAAAGGATCATTTTTCCAATAAGCTTGACTGTTTTTCTTCCACATGACAGTGTAGAATTGCTTGTTGTTGAGATAACTGAAAACAAAACGATGTTGAGTTTTTTTTATATCAAATGGATAAGTTTCATTAGCATTTATTTCATCAGAGATAATTAAACAACATCCACGAAGAAATAATATATGGGAGATGTCAACCCCAATTATTGGGTTCATAATGATTCTAAAACATCGCCATGACTTAGAAGACCGAACCTGGCCATCGGTGCTCTCTCGGTCAAACAGAGAGGGAATTGTTTTGTTAAGTTTGAATATTGAAAGGATTTTGGGATTATACTTCCAAATTGGCAAGCAAGAACAAGGAAGTGATTATGTTTCAGGAGACTCACTCCGCGAAAGAGGAAATAACGCAGGTTATGTACTTTTTCATATCTCCTTAGTCCTTTTCATGACCTTGCTTGCTATGTAAATTCTTTTCTTAGTTTCAAGTGAGTTTAGACATATAAGGGTCAGGTATGATTGTTGAAATATTTTTCTGTTGATTTTCTTCTTGCATTGTTACAGATTCCTGTCCCAAACCCCATTCCTTTCACTCTTGTCTTCGTCTGAAAATCATGGAGTGCAAGATGAGAATTGAAGCTGCTAAGCAGAAAAATCTTCGGTACTCTTTACGTACACACGACACTAACACAACATTAACAGACAAGCTATTGCTAGTGCAATAGCGACAGGGAAACGAGTTTTTTCCTCAGGTTTTTTCACTCGTTCATTAAATCATACGCAATATAGTAAGGTTTCCCTGTTACATTTCTTGAGCTCACACCTGTGTTTTTTTTTGACACACACCAAAATTATAGTTATTATTAGAAAATAATGTTAGGATCATAATTCAAGACGAATTCAGGACATGGTTTCTTTGACTGAATAGTTTTGTGGAGATGTTTGTTGAAAATAGAAAATTTATTCAGTTTCTGAAAAGTCATGATGGAATAAACAGCTACCACCATAGGTGTAAGACTTCTCATTTGCTCATTAATGTGAGATAATATCGAAAATGAAAAAAAAAAGAAAATCGGATTGCATCAAGTGTGCTGAAAAACTAGACATATGAGAGGAAAAACAATATTCCTATGATATATTTAAAAGTGTAGTGCACTGTTTGTGTTCGGATTTGTATTTTTCGGTGGAGTGATGCATGCCACTGAAGAAGAGAGAGCTTCATATCTGTACAGAGGTATTCAGCAATCTGCCTTTATTTCTGAAATTATTCGAAGTATCGAGAGAGGAGGTGAGGTTAAGTTAGGTTAAGAAATAAAGAAAATATTGTAAAAAGCACATACAAATGTGACTAGTGATTTAAATGATAGAAAATTACTTCAAAATGAAGGTGATACAGTGATGAAACCAAGATACGATATAAAAAAGGTTGCTGCACTGTTGCTTCAACAGATAAATAGTACATTTAAAAGGATGACCTTATATATGGCATTGCAAAAAGCTGTTTCTTTCCTCAATAGAAGAAAGAACGAAACAGAAGTGCTTCTTTCTAAAACTGAAAGAATTATTGGGTAATAGTGATGAATTTAGGTCTTAGTGACTATTAAGTAAATTTCTGGAATTTGCTGTTTACTGATTTCCAATGGTTCCCCCAAATTCAGTTTCAATCTATTATTCTCATAATGAATATATTAAAATTATTTTTAGAAGTACCTACTGTTTTCTTCTAGGAGTTGATTTGCATAGTGAGAATCTAATTTTTGTCAAAACTGAGCATGTTCTGAGATAATCTTGCACCGGAAATTTCAAAAGTTTCACCGAAATAAATTTCATCACAATTTCCACAAGAAACACCTGATTTGTTTCCTTAGATTCACATTTTTTAATATATTAATCTGGGTTCATCAATATAAGTCAATATATTATATGTTTGATGTGTCTCTTTAATATTAGAAAAACTCATGGATTTCATTTTGAAATTATTTCCTAGAAAGAAAACTGTCAATTATACTAGAATTAAAACCATTATTAAATTATTTTCAGACAGCGGTATCGTGTTGACTCCATGTATCATACTATTTTAAGCAGCTATTTTATGTTGATATATTTAATATTTGTATCTCAAGACTTATGGAAAATATGTCTGTTTAATTTTGGTTATAGTTGAATCTAAATGGTAAATACTAGATTTCCATTTCCAAAGTAAACTATATTAGGGTAAATTGAATTTATGGAGGTACTAAAGCAATCTAATTGTCTATTTGTACCTGATTGTAACAGATTGTCATCCACAATTCCAAACATATATAAACGAAAATATAATATGTTAACTTATACTGGGTGGGGCGCGGTTGACTCCAACTTTCAAAGGGTAGGTAAAAACACTGTACGAGATATTTACAAAAAAACATTATTTTGACAGAAAGGTTATATAATGTAGTTTTTTCAGTTAAGTTTTAAGAATGATATCGTCCAAATGATCGACTTGGCGGGCAACACACATGTTTAGCCTTTCATGGAAATTCCACATGACTTTCACAAAAGTGACAGGGGTTATCTGCTCAATTTCTTTCACAATGGCGGTTTTCAGCTCATCAATGGTCCTTGGACGGTGTTCAAAAACCTCACCCTTGAGATATCTCCCACAGAAAAAAGTCACAGGGGCTCAAATCAGGGGTGCGTGGGTGCCACTGAACTGTTTCCCGCAAGGAGATAACCTGCCCAGGGAACATCTCCTGAAGAATTCACAGATTCACTTATTATGATAAAGGTCTCAACAACAAACGCGCGCTGCTCACCCCACCTAGGCATGTTTAAGACTGCAAAGTATACGATCTAAACGAAACCAGCACCACCACTCAAGCATCTGCCGTTCTTGTGCAGTGATTTTTTGAAGTGGGAGTTATCCACGCCCCATCCTGTAATTGTAAACTCAGTCTTAATTTGAAATCATTCTTTCAAAATGGATAATTCTCTAGGTTACAAACTGTAAATCTGAAATTCATAAGAGAAACAAATCAGGTGTTTATAAATTTTCTGGCGGAAGTTGTGATAAAATTTATAACGGTAGACCTTTTCGAAATTTCAATATTAAGTTGTCAATTCAGGTCGAATACACCTTGTTTGGATTATCCTCGTATTATGCTAGGTATCTGCTTTTGCCAATGTAATATACATATACACAACCAAATTTATATGGAATCACCCGATATTTTAAATACTACCTCAGCGATTTTGAAAATATCGAAGGATTGTTTGAATTGATTCTTTTTGAGATATTTCGATTGAAAAAAAAATAAATTCAGGTTTATTTTGAAAAAGAAACATAAAAGAAAATGAGAGTCTTTCCGCATGTAGTAAAAAAATTGAAAATTGTTTTCTCACGGAGTAGGTATTTTTTTCTCGACTTCAGTAGCTTGTATTACCTCTTCTTGCCCTGATACAAGCCTGAATCCGTCTAGGCATGCTTTGGATTAGGTTTTCTATCACTCTTCTGTGGCGGCTTGGATGAGCTGTTGTGGGGTTCTTGGATTATCCTGGCGCAATCTAATTTTCTTTTTGAGATTATACCATAAATGTTGAATAGTATAGCGATTCCCTCTCTTTCAAGATAAAGTCGTGCAAGGTTAGTCCACGTAATTTCTAGCCGTTACATTCACAGGAAACTAAATCAAATCTATTTGGCCTCCCAGCATAATGCCACCCTAAAACATCACACTGTCCCCTTGGTATTTCGGAATTTGTCTTGCTACTCGGACTCTAGCTTGTCTTCCACGACCCTTTAAATCCCGTATCCGGCGGTCATCTGATCGTACACGAATGCTGGTCTCATCCGAAAAAAAAAACATTTCGCCAATTCTCAATATTTCAATTTTGGTGCTCGATACACCTATTAAGTCTGTTAATTTTTTGTTGTCTAGTTAGCTCTTGAACTCCTTTTGCTGTATAAATCCCATGAACGAAGTCTTTGACGTATCGTTTCGACTGCTACACTGATGCCTGTTACTTCCAGAAATTGCCTTTAGAGTATGGGGTGCGACGCACTAAGGTCTCTTCTTACAATTTGGCACAAAAGCGGTCTTCTACTTGAGGAGTAATCTGCCTACGACTTCTTCTAGGCCTATTTTGCAGAGATTGTAGCTCCACGTATCGCGCGTAGGTTTTTGAAATCACCCCCTGTGATACCCCCTTTGTAGCCGCTATATCCCTCTGTGTCACCCTTTCTTCAACGAGTGCAATTATTCGACAATCAAATGTAAGGCATTTTCAATCATGAATTATAGGCTTTTTTAAATTTTGAAATTCACAGTTTCAAATTTCAGTGACGACTAAGCAGTGCCCCCGCAACCATATGTGCAAAGTGTACAATGCACACGGGCACCATCCTTCAGGGGCGCCGAAACCCTGGAGCCAAAAAAAAATTAAAATAAAAGTTGAGAAATTAAATAGGATTAGGTATAAATACACACAAAATTTTATTAGTATATCATCCAGTTACTGTCGATTCCTATGTTGCGAGAACATGCCAGGCGGCAGTTTCTTGATTTTTCCTGTTCAGACATGAATAACGCCTGGAGCGCTATAAAAGCGATGCATCGCCACAGGCGTTTTTAAATCAGTTAGTTCACTGGACCGTGCAAAAAGTGAATAAAAACAAGTATTCCTATTGATTTTTACATATAAAGTTATTTCTATTTTGTCAAGTGTGGTGTTCTGTTGTGTAATATTTTGTTTACTACTTTTTTTTTTTAATTAGGCGCCAAATACCTGCTGACTGAAATTTCAACGGCTTGATTTTTTTATAAAATGGTAAGTGTTTCCTACTTTATACTATCAACATTAACTCTTTATAGTGTTACCGTTTCCACTACGGTATCTCACCATAGATCGCTCTAGGCCCCTCCGAATAAGCGTGTTACCGTGTTAACGACTCTGGGTCTACCTGCACCGAGGGTTTAAATATCCGTGCATTTCGGAGACTCACTCACTTTCTCTTCGACGACCTCTACGAATACACTTTGTCTCAGAAAACCGGCTGCAGCACGCGTTGCCACGAGCCGGCTTTCCGTACCCACACCATATTGCCAAACCGCCGTTGTTTACCAACGAACCACGTGTTTTTATTTCATTTTAAATTTACGTTTATGAAAAGTGTTTGTGTTAACCATCAGTGTTCCCTTCTTGTGTGTGACCCCATACCGGTAGCAATAGAATACTGGTTATAATTAATTTTTCTAGCCAAATATCTTTTCGTTAATTGAAATGTCATGTACGAGTTTAAATAAGTAACTGGTTTTATCCATAACTCGCTTAGTTTTTATGCTATTGATCTTTTTAAAAAACCCTTTTGTAGGGTTTTATAAGGCCATAAGATCAAATTAGTTTAATATCTTTTTTGCCTTTATTTTTGAAAGGATTTAAGCTGAAAGGGATCGAACAAATTGCTTTTTACTCAAATATGAAAACTTCAATCTGCCATATTTTACTAAATACTAGTCTGTCCTATAAAGGGTTAAAACTATTGGCTACTCAGTTAACTTTTTTTTAAATATTTCCTACCCTACCCACATGGTGCTTATTATTGTGGTATACTTTAGAAGTTAATTCCTAATTCCCATGAGCACTAATTATTTATTTGTTTTTTCAGGATAAAAGAAAGAGACCCTCAGGTGCGAAGTTTCGCGAGCAAAAGAAACTGAGACTACAAGAAAGGGGGAAAATGGTTGGATCTTTAAAGCATTTCTTGCAACAACAATCGAGATTCCACGGAGACTATCGATGTTGGTGCGACCGAATCGTCCGAATATCAAGATTCTAAATCCGTAATATCAATAACTGTGAGTGGACCATCTGAAAATTTCAACAGTAACATCAGGTCCTACAACAAGTGGCAGCGGTTGTAGCAGCAAAACAGCTTCTACTGATGCAGAGCCCGATGAAGCGATGACACCATCCTCGTCTATAGCACTTGAACAATCCACTTTGGATAATTCAGCTTGTGTAAAAAGTTCGGTAATGTCAGCTACTGAAATACCTGCTGCAAGTGACACTTTCGATGAAGGCTGTAATGAGGCTAGTATCGATATAATTCTGTCCGACCCCGGTTTGTGGCCCGAAAGAATCACCAACGAGATGGCTAGAATATTGGTTAAACGTGGTCCGCCCTTGATAGACATCAGTTTTAGCTTTCCTAGTAATATAGAGAAAGTTTTCGTGCAAATACTTTGAAAGAAATCTAGCAAATGGAGAAAAAGTCAAAAGGGTCTGGATTACTTACTCTATTTCTGAAGATTTTGTATTTTGTTTTTGTTGTAAGTTGTTTTGTAAATGTAAAACTCCTAACGCTTTTTGTGGTACAAATGGAGAATCAGATTGGCAATACTTGTCTTTGCTAACTAAGAGACACGAAACGTCAATTTTACACAACAGTTATATAAAAACTTGGGTAAATTAAAAAAAAAATGTTGGAGACATCTATGACTGTTCATGCTCATCATCTGCGGATTTTAGAAACGGAAAAAAATATTGGCGAGACGTGTTGGAAAGAATTATTGCGATTGTTAAGTATTTATCTACAAAATGTTTGGCATTTCAAGGTTCTTCTCAATTGCTTTTCGAACATAATAATGGAAATTTTCTAAAAGCTGTTTAGATGAAGGCTTCTTTTGATTCAGTGATGAGACAGCACGTTGGCCGAGTGTATAACTCCCATAAAAAAATCTGTTGAAATGACTCATCATTTAGTGCTAGCAAATACGGAATGAAATAATTGAATTATTGTCGTCCAAAAAAAGAAATAATATTTTAGAAATGGTTCGCAGTTCAAAATATTTTTCAATAATATTAGATTGTACACCAGACACTAATCATACTGAGCAAACAAGTCTTGTTCAGAGGTATGTTGTCCTTAACACCACTTCAAAAAAGGTTGAAGTTAAGGAAAGTTTTTTTTTTATTGCATTTACTCCAATACTGGACTATACAGGAGAAGGGATATATACATTTGTGATTTGAAAAAATCAAATCTAGAATTAAAACACATTAGGGGACCAGGTTATGATAATGGGACAAATATGAAGGAAAAACATGTTGGGCTTCAAAAACGCATTCTTGATGCGAATCCGAAAGCCCTTTTTGTACCTTGTGCGGCTTATACCTTGAACTTAACAGTAAATGACGCTACAATAAACTTTTTTAATCTTGTGCAAGGGTTGTATAATTTTTTTTCGTCATCCACAAAAAGGTGGTATGTTTTGAGAAAAAATGTCCCCGGGTTAAGTTTAAAGCCTCTAGGTTAGGTTAGATTTCTCTAAGTCTCTAAGTAAGACAAGATGGTCCAGCAGAATTGACGCAATAAAGCCCCTTAAAGTTTATTTAATTAAGGTTTGCGAAAGAAGTGGCTGAATATAATTTCTTTCACATTGATGCAAGACATAAAGCGAGTACTCCCTTAATGTCTGTACAAAATTTTCAATTTATTTTTGGAATTATTATTTGGCATGACGTTTTATTTCATATAAATATTGTCAGCAAACAAATGCAAAGTGCTACAATTAATATTAAAGTATGCCAAACCTACCTAAAAGATTAAGTTGATCACTTCCAGCAATATAGATCTGACCAATAATTTCAAGAAATTCTTGTGCAAGCGAAAAAAGTAGCATCCTCTCTCGAAATTGGAGAAGACTTTCCACCATTATCAACGGTTAGGAGGAAGTTTAAACCAAAACTGTTTGACTATGAACACCGAGATGAGACCCCTTATGAACAAAAAACCGCCTTTAGAATTAGTTTTTTCTTAAAAATTATAGATCAAACTATAAGCTCCCTGAAAAACCAATTCGACTCATTAAATGAGTATGATAATATTTTCGTATTTCTTAGCGACATATACAAATTAAGTGACAGCCATCTTTCAAAACATTGTTTTTTTCTTGAAGAGCGACTGATAAATAGATATAGACTACAATGATCTGTTTAGCGAAATTAAAGCGTTAAAGTTGTTTTCATTACCTGATGATACTGACCCTTAAGTATTTTACAATATATATTTGAAAACAATTTAATCCCCACCTTTTGATTTCAAAACGAAGTTCCTAGGGTATTTGTTATTAGAAATATCTGCATATTTTAAAAAGATTATATATATATATATAGACATTAGGCAATATTTCTGTTGTTTGTTCTTAAAAAATGTGACTTTTAGTTTTAGGTTATTTTCTAGTATTTATAAACAACGAGTCAACGTGTCTGTATCCCATTACTTAAGTAAATGTTTCAAAATGGGTGTGAACAACAATTTATTTTGTTATGATTTTGTTCTGTTTGTTTCATTTCGATATTTTAGTCTACAAATAAATATGACTTCTAAAGTTGAGTTTTTTGCTTTACTTAAAGCACCTACCTACCTACCTCCTAACCTTTGAAAAAAAAATAAAAAACATGATCCAAAATGCCTTAAAGGGCGCCAAAATCCTTTTTTGCACACAAGCGTCGGTAGCCCTCACGGGGGCCCTGCGACTGAGTACAATATCCCGAACATTTGGTGATAATTCAACATTTCTTATTATACTATCCAGTTTTTTTACAACAAAAAACTTCATTCTTCACAAATAGTCGAAGAACCATGGTTGAAAACAATCAATTATGTGAAATACCGAGAAATTCCATATAAATTTGGTTGTGTGCAAGGCATATCATCCTTTTAGATTTACTACTTATCTGATGAAGTGTAGTGGAACGAGTCATCAGTTGGTGGATACAGGAAAAAATCATATATCACCGTTTTACTTAAGAAAATGGATATCAAATTTCATCAAGTATCGATCTCCTCAATCAAGATATAGATCCACTTGATTTCAAGAAATATTTGAAGCTGTTACTTGGAATGTCGACAAAAATTGATGTGGATAAGGTAAAAAAGCAAAATCATGGCTTACGATTTCACTATCTCACTTCCAAAAATTAATTGTAAAATGAAATTATGTGTCTCTTTATTTTATAATGATGGAGATGAGTCTATTCTCAGAGAGGTGGCTGTGAATAAAAAAAACTGTGGTCGGCAGAATATCATTCTTACTGGATGTTGTTTAAAGTTAGGAAAATAATATTAAGCAATTTTGGCATAAATATAGTGAGAGATGGAACAACAAACGAGAAGTTGAAACAAAGGTGTAAAGTCTATGGAGTTTACCGTGAAAAACGTTCCTAAATACAATTGAAGATCGATTTTGATGAAATAAAAAGCGAATTGCATATTGAATAATATTCTAACAGGCTAAAATACTTTCATTGGTAGGTCACTATCAAAAACTATCCTTCACTTAGACTTTTTAAATAGTGAACACATATTTCTTTTATTTTCTCATTCAATTCAGGGTACTTTCTGTAAAAAAAATTCAGAAGAAAACTTTCCAATTCATCGATGTAATTCATAAAATGGGCGACTGTTTGAATTTGTGATTAAGTTTTTCTATCCTAGAAAGTGCATTACTTAGCATTTTGAGTTAAAAATACTCAAAACGTAACAGAACATTCTTATGAATTATAAGATGAACTCTGTGACGGAATACCATTGAAAATCACAGAGCAATCATAGAATTATATTGGATATAAAGAGAAATTGTGACAGATGACGTACCTACCCGCGAAGTCTCGTAATTGATTCATTTCCAGTCTTATGGAAGCAGACATCTGCTTCAATAAACCGGTATCATGGAAATAAAAAATTCAACTTATATCAGTAAATTTTTCATGTAAATTGTTGAAAATCTCTTCCATGCACTTGAATATTCTATTGACATTTCCTGAATACGACACGTGTTGCATTCAAAATGGCATATGGAAGCATAGACAGACCGTTCTTATTTTTCTTTCAACGCGTCCAAATTTTCTAGTAGAAGTAAACTCGATCATGTACCTAACTGCGAAGCCAAAAATCAGAAGATGTCAAATCTACGAAGCGGGCTGGCCACCTAACAGGACCAATTATCCCTATCCATTGATCACCAAAATTAGTGCTCAGACTGTTCACATCCAAAGTGTTGATAGGAGCAGCGCCATTTCGTCTTTAAATAGATTTTTCTCAATTCTTCCAGAAGGAGATCATCGAGGAAACCTTGTTTGAATGAGAACTTCATTATGATTGTTCTGATTCAAATTTCCTCCAAAGAAAACTGCCCCTATCAAGCAATTCGAATAAATGGCGCACCTGGCATTCATACCGAGTCTATGCTGCAAATTATTCTTCAATATGTTATGCGGATTCTGCTAGCTTCTGTGTATGAAATTGCTTCTTTTGAAATGAAGGTTATTGCGGAAAGTGCACAAATCATATATAATGTTAACAGTGGGTTGGTTTGACGAACCGAAATAAAAGAAATCAAAGAAACTGATGTATTGTATGAAACTTTTAGAATTAGAATTAACGACTTAGTTAGAGAAGCAAAAATGATATATTATAAGCAGCAATTTGAAAAACATAAGAATGATCCGAGAAAGATGTAGAAATTATGAAATCTACAAGCAGAGTTAATAATGAATTAATGCCTATAATGGACATTGAATCAGAAACGGGTGAAACGATGAGAGCAGAGACAGAAGTGGCAAATGAATTCAGCAAATATTTCACTAACATAAGTAAACAAATGTTAGAAAAAATCATCAAATCAAGTCTAAATCCACTTGAAAATGACCCAAAAAACAATTCTGCTATTTTATTGATTCCAACAAATAAAGATGAAATAAAAAATCATAGATGAATTGAAAAATAATACTTCCCCAGGCAATGATAATATAACTTCGAAGGCCCTGAAATTATCTTCAGATTATATCGCAGAGCCAATATCAGTCCTTATCAATAAATCGTTCGAAACTGGTATATATCTATGATATACTTTCAGAGAGACAATTTGGATATATGACAGGCAAAAGTACAGCAGATGCGTTGACCTTTTTAATTCGGAAAGTATGTAACAATGTGGATGAAAGTCGGCCTTCTCTTGCTGTGTTTTTAGACTCAGCAAACGCTTTCGATACGGTATCTCATGATGTTTTGTTTGGTAAGATTGAAAGATATGGGCTCGAAGGAAATGTTTGAGTCTCATCAAGAGCTACTTACAGAATAGGAATCAATATGTTCAGATAGGTAGAAGTAGCAGTGAATTATTGAATATAGATTGTGGAGTACCTCAAGGTATAGTGCTTGGTCCCCCACTATTCATCGTGTACCTGTATGATCTTTTACTTGTTGAGCTAGTGTGGACATTGTGTCTTTCACCGACGACACGGTAGTGTATGTAACTGAAAAAACATGGAGTATATTCAGCGCTCCCAAAACTATAAACGAAATAAAAGAATGGATGGATAACAACCTTCTTTCACTAAATATGAAAAAACGCTTCATCTGGCTTTTTCAGCTAATAATTCCACTCAACCAGTCAATCATTGTTTGCAGATTCATTCAGCTTCATGTAGAAGTGAAACATTTGTAACTGTGTTGAAATTGAAAAAGTGAATCGAGTTAAATACTTAGGGATAATTATTGATGAGAATTTGAGATGGAACCATCAAATAAATTATAAATCTGATAAATTGAAGAAAATATGTTACTTATAATACATATACACACACTTAGAGATGTCTTACCACCGGAATCGCTCAGAAAGTTGCATTTTGCACTGGCTCAGTCCGTATTGTCGTACGGTATAATATTTTGGGATAGAGCATATAAAACCCATTTGAGAAAAGTTGAAATAATACAGAGATCTATCCTTAAGATAATTATGAGGAAACCTAGAAGATTTCCAACAAATTCTCTTTTTGATGAGGCAAAAGTTTTTGAGGTAGTACAGTTGTATGCCGTGGAGGTTTATAGGTTCGTTTTCTCTGAATAGAACATGTTATAGACTGTTTGATCTTGGATATGTTACTTGGAATCACTATCTTTCTAATATAAGAATCAATAGAGTAAGCAAAGGGGTAACTGCTCGTAGTTCTATGAATGTTGCTGTTTCACTCCATAATATTTTGCCATCTGAACTGAAGAATGTAAATAACGTACAAGCTCTACCAATATTTATGAAAAAAGCTGAAAAAATCGTAGCTTCGTACAAAACCGAAATACTTGAGTTGTTGTAGAGACATGTTCATTTGTTGAGTTGGTATGAAGAAAAATTTTTGTTAGGTGCAGTCCTTGACTGATTTAATTATATAAAAATAATTGTGGCCATTACAAATTCAATTTTTATTTTTAATTTAGTATGGGTACGTTAGTCAGTAAATAATATTTGTTCGCTCACAAAATAATTTTATTTTAAGCGAATATGCATTATATCAAATAATAATAATTAGGATATTGTAACTGATTGATATCGTTAATTTGTCAATAAATTTATTATTATTATTATTATGGACTTATCTCAACTGTTAGCTGGATATAGTTTAACTTTCCCAGATTCAGCAATCAAAGGGAATAGGCCCGATTACAATATACTTGATATAAATTTTCTACTTGTAGTGAGAATTTCAACTTTTTACATTTCTATATAGGTATTCTCATGCAATTCTAATTTCTTAAGGCTATCATGCAAAGTTTTGGGTTTTAACCTAGTCGAGGATACGATGACAGGAACAATATCTATTTTATCGAGGTGCCACATCTGCTTGATCTCGATAGCAAGGTCTGTGTATTTGGACTTTTTCTCCTGGAACTTGTTCAGCACGTTGTTATTATTCGGTATGGCGATATCCACCAGCATTGCTGTTCTGGCTCTCTTATCATACACCACTATGTCCGGCGTATTATTCGTCACCATTCTGTCAGTGATAGCAGGTCTATCGTAGTATAATCTGATAAAGTCATTTTCCAATACGGGCGCCGGTTGATACTTGTAATATGGCTGGAAGGTATTCAGAAGTCCATACTTGTGTGTAAGTTTCTGATGGATAATAATGCACACTGATTTTTACTTCAAACATTCACGTCGCAGTCGATTTTCTACTGACACTTGGGATGATTTGAATAGTTAGCTGATTGTCGTTGATATACTGATTTGGTGAAGTCTAAGATTGAGTTTGGTTCCGTCATGGCATGTTTGGATATTGTCATAGGCTCCGGTTACCATGTGAATTTATGTGTCCACAATGATAAGGTTTAGGTTCTATGCCCGACGCAGATTTGGCAACAATTGACTGTAAGAGGTTCAAAGATCATAATTCTATTTTGATTTCTCAGGTATCTCCTTTCTGAATCTGAATTCGAGAGAGTTGATTTAGGTTTCAAAAGTATTCAAACTCAGTGATACAGATATTTCTGATTGTGAAAAAAATCTCTATTTTTAAATTTTAGATTTGCTCCGAAGTGAATTACTTGGCAGAGAATTCTTCATTTTAATTCTTTCGGTATTTCGAAGAATACGTCTTATATGGATCGGACACACATTTCATACTAGGAGAAAGCACGTTTTTCGCTTAAACATATTGGAGTAAGAGAGAACATTTAATGAGTTATTTATATATTGGTCAATGGTTAATTTTTATTTTGTGGTGTTATCGCGAATTTATATTGAATTAGTTAATTTTTCAACACTCAGAGTGTATCAATGATATTGATGACAAATTTATTTCGTGAATATAAATTTCAAACTCTGAAAGCGAAAACACACTTTTGTCAGTTTTCCATTTTTTTTGTTAATACACGACCGGTTTCCGATCATTCTCTTCTTTTCGAGTGCTGAATACTAAGGTACAAAAAATGATTACAATGTATATTTTTTCTCGTTAATATTAAGTAGGGGGAGTTATTGATTTCAAGTTGGCTATTGAGAGAGGTATAACGTGGAATTCTCCTGAGTTTATTAATTTTTAAACTTCCAAAAAGATTTATTCTGCGTCTTTCATTACATTTGTGGAGGAGTTTGGGATTGTCTGAAACTTTTGTGTGGTTTTTTGATTGAATGTGCCGAAATATTGGGATTTCTTGCGTGATGATATATGTTCTTTGAATCCGCATTAAAAATCTCTACCTGTTTGATCTACATAAGCTGAAGGACATTCGTTACATTCGATTTTGTAAATACTAAATTGTTTGAGTTTATCTGATATCTGATTTGCATTAAAAAGTAATTTGCAGAGATTTGAACCGCTTGAGGTGATCACTCTGAATTTTGAAAAATTATGTTATATTTTATAAGAAAGAAGGCCGAAATAATCAAAATTAGAATATCTTTTTTCGGGTTTTTCCTGAATGCAATATAAAAATTGTGATGTTTGATTTTGTTCTTTGCTTCAAATGATTTCATTTATCAAAGAGGCTGGTATATTGATGTTGGAGGCTATTCTTCTTATGGTATTTATTTTTGTTTAGAAATCTTGAATTAAAAGGAGTATAGTAAATGCTCTGTGGACTATTGAATTGAAGGCGGTGTGTTCCTTATTCAAACGGTTGAATGAATCCATGATGATTGTTGCGTCTGTGAACGATCATTTTCTGTAGATATTATATCGAAGGAGAACAATTTATCTAATTGTCTATTTGAGCCATGAAAACCAACCAAAATATCATCAAAATAACAATACGAGAACAAGATATGTTGTTTGGTCAGGTCGCTGCTCAGTATTGATGTGTTTTCTAATTTGTCAATTCAAATACACTCCCCACAAAAATTGTCGCATTACCCTACTTTTACGACAATACTATGTAAACTTTTATGTTGGTCATTCAAGAGTCGCTTGATAACTTTCATAAGTGTAAAAACAGAAGATATCATTCAAAAGAGATGAGTTTATGATGGAAAATATCAACAATTTAAGGAAATATTAAAAATTTCTACCATCTTCAAACATAGGTGAAGAGACCAATCAACTAGCATCGAATGGTTACTAATCATTTTCAAAATTGAGTGTTTCCTCCCCGGGCCCTAATTACTGTCAGTATACGTCTCAGAAGCCCCTCAAACAAATTTTGGATGTACTCTTGAGTCACTGAGTTCCAAATTTCAGGAAGCAGATTTTCTAGTTATTGGAGTGTTCTACAAGGCATCGTACGTTGCTGAATTTGCTACCCCATGTTGTCCCAAACATGTTCTATGGGATTCAAGTCGGGACTTCTGGCAGGCCATTTTATTATCAATTTCGGCATTTTGCAGAAATTCTTTAACTACTCTAGCTGCGTGAGGCCGAGCATTATCATGCATATAAATGAAGTTTTCGCCAAGCAATGGGCCAAAGGGTACAACATGGATTTCAAGAATACCTGCGCTATTTCTGGCAGCTCTAATGCTTCCATTATTCACTAGGACTAACTCAGTTCGACCATGGAAAGAAATGCCTCCCCACACCATTACTGAACCCCCTCCGAAGTTTTCGGTTTGCCGGATATTGCATTGCTGATACCATTCCCCAGGTCGTCTGTATACAGGCATGCGTCTATCATTTGATACTAGACAGAACCTGGACTCGTCAGAGGAGAGAACATTTGATAATTCTGGAATACCCCAATTTACATGTTCCCTCGCAAAGTGAATGAAGTCTTGCAACTCAATGCTCTCTGGTGAGAAGCGGGCCGGTAGAAGCCACCCTTGGTCTGATATCGTCTTCTCTGAGCCTGTTCCTAACAGTTTGCAATGAAATTCGCTCATTTCTGGAAAGTTCATTTTGTAGCATTCTAGCCGTACAGTGCCGAACTCTCAGTGCAGTAAAACGAAGCCAACGATCATCAACTGGTGTTGTTATCCGATTTCTTCACTGTCCGGCCCTTGTTCCATATTCCCTTGTTTCGTGGTACCGATTTACTGCTCTTTAAATAGTGCTTTGGTTAACATTCAACAAGTTAGCCACGTAACTTTGGCTTCGCCCCTCCTCTAGAAGTGTTACAATTCTTACCAAATAGCGTTCAGGACGTTCAGCTGCCATTACAATAACAAGAAATACAGAAAACTTGCATTAATTCAGCGTGAAAACTGAAGACAAATTGAATGAATACTGATATTCAAATAAATTCATTCTTATTTCAGACGTGTTTAAGATCATATGGAAAGAAATGTTACTACATAGATAAGATTTTTCCCCTCATTTGTCCAAAAACATATGTTCACAAAGAAACTGTGATCGAGCTGCTTAATCGATTATCGAATTCAGAATACCAGGTGATGCGACAATTTTTGTGGTGTGTGTATCTGACAATAGAGAGGAAATTGGAAATAATTTTGATCTAAACATGTTTCACGTATCTTCTCGAATTTGAAAACGATTGAATATATGCTTAAATCAAAATTATTTCCAGTTGTAAATGTTTAATCAAATAATGCAAAGGTATACAAATTACTTCCTCATTCGCCTTTTTTTTTCAGCCACAACTCCAGTAGGAAAGAAATTGCCGAAACTGAAGCCTATCACTCATCACATATCGACTTGAAAAACATGAAAAATGAAAAGGACTGGAGCAGAATAATTTCCTCAAATGTGATTATTTTCTTAGAGAAATGAAGAGAAAATATGTTGTACTAACCTGAAAATGAATCCAGCATAGTCATCATCCACGTCGGTGGCAACATGGAAAGTTCCTTCGAAATCAACTCCGTAGAAAGTATCGTATCCGATTGCTAGACCAGGATCACTATTCATAGTCTGTAAAATTTCTGCACCTTGGTTTACAATAACCCAGTTGGGATCAGCCTGCGCTTCTCCTTGAGGATCTAGGATTATCTCGGAATATTTACTGAAGTCAGTTTGATGAATCAGGGAATTGTTAGGACAATTATCTAAGTCATTCGTGACTGTATCATTGTCCCAATCTTTTTCGCAGATGTCTCCAATTCCATTCACTGAAAATTCAAGAAATTCTCTATCTAAATGTTATCAAATTGTTGGTATCAGACAGGTACAGGAGACCACAAACAATACGTTTGTGGTCTTCACTTGATATAAAAACTTCATTTTATAACATTAGAAAACACATACACTCGCCGGCCAAAAAATTGATCAGGCAGAAATTCTCTAGATTGAAACTCCAAAATTTTCTGATTAATCGATAGCCTGAATTTCTGGATAGGTTACAGGTTATTCAATTAACATTTATAATTTGTTGAAATGCATTTTAAACAACGATATAAGACAGTAAATCAAAAAAAGTTTTTTTTTACGAATTTTGAATCGCCCTGTACAATTTCTGAGCTGAATTTAGTCATGAGGATACACTTCATTCTCAATAACATAGTCTTTAATTCTAGGCGCTAACTGATCTACAAATGATACAGTTTTATCTTTAGCATTGCCAATAAGTATAGCAAACTTTTTAATTCACGGAAGTAATAAAGTGGTAAACAGGTGAAAGAATACGAATAGAAAATTATGAAAAAAATACCCACTCCGTAGCGAGTGTAACCCTTTCGAGCGCTAGAATGCGTATTGCCACACCTTCGATAAGATTATGGATGTACTCCTGGTCTATATTTTCTGAATATTTTACCCATCGTGTGGCACACATACTCACACGTATTGGGATCAGGTTTTCTTATCGGCAAGTCTATTCTCAATATTTTAAGTCCATCAAGATAATCACGAATCTTGCGGTATGAGGTATATATAAGCATCAGCATAAAGTTTTCGCCCATATTTTTAGTGAATGTGACAACTTAAGAAATCAAAACTGGCCATATTTACCCCTCAGCACTCCTGGATTTCCTATTAGCTGTAATTAATTCTGTTCTTCTTACATACCTATGCTACCCCAAATCATAGCGGAACCGCCTCCATAAACGATTTTCTGTAGCAAAATCGTATTGATTGTAACGCTCACCAGATCGCCGATAACTTTCGAAACGCCCATTTGTAGATTTAAGGCAAAACATGGATTCGTCAGAAAACAGAACATTTCTTCATTCTTCATTGACTCAATGGTGGTGTTCTCTGTCTAATTGAAGATGTGCCGTGCGTTGTACTCTATTCAGTTCTGGGCCTGCTGCAGGTCTCCTCGCACGAAAGGGAATTACTCCCACACACCTCCTCATTGTTTCCTCACTTACTGATACTTGCCTCACTTCCACCAACATGTTTCTTTCTTATACAACAGCACTAGATCTATCTCTCACAACACTTAGCTTCGAAGAACGATCATCGAGAGCAATAGTTTTTCTTCTTCTTTCCAATATTCTCCGCCGTGTAAATTCACCTACCTCTTGGAAACACTCCCACACCCTTTGTTTGCTGCTTTTTGAAGCACCAATTTGATTTGAGGTATAATTTTGTGATCTTCCATCAATCTTTAATTATACTGCTCGAGAAGAATCAACTGTTGAAAGATCCATAGTTGAAAATCTTTAACAATTGATTTCACCATTTACCAATTGGTTGAAATGTACCAATGTTCATAAAAAAATGACAAAAAGATATTTTTACATCGAGTCGCATTTTCTACAACACCCCATTTAAAAAAAATAATGATATTCTCGCAGCGTTGGAATTTTAGGAGGTTCGTATGACTTTTAGTATATTTTTAACAAATAAAGCGAAAGCGTCATGAATCATGAATCTTCATGACAAAATTTTGCTAACAAATTTTACAGGCGATGCAAAATTTGGCAAAAAAAGCATTTTAGGTTTGCCTTAGTCTGTCGTATTCAAAACAAATTTTCACACTTTGTCAATGTTGATTGTTATTCTGCGTTAATTAATCTGCAATTTATTCAAAATTGGAGAATATCGAACGATAAATCAGAGAGTTATGAAGTAAAGTAGAGGATAAATTCTATTTTCTGCTGGGTAGGGCTAAAAGAATTCAATATATTTTCATGTTATTTTTCACCGACCAGGAATATAGAAGAGTTCGAACGTTATCTGGAGGAACTAGGTTTTCAAGTTAAACAATCGAAAATGAAGGTGATACTGGGAGGAGACTCTAATGCCAGGTGATGGGCATGGAATGAAGAAAGAGAAGACAGAAGAGGAGTTATTATGAGAGAATGGATGGGAGCATATTACTATAGTGAGTGAGGAGAGGGAAGATAGAATAAGGAATTGGAGAGTTTTAGAAGAGGAAGAGACTCTGAGCCTTCATAGAGAGGAAATGTTCGAAATATCAGAAAACTCAAATAGATGTGGTTCGGAAAATTCAAGATAATAAGAACAAATGGAATAACAAAAGTTGGAACCATTCAAAATGGGTGGAAACGTGGAAATCCAAGAAAAGGAATACTTATGAAGAAGGAGTGGCAGAAGTGACCAAGATGATACAACAAACAAATCAGCGGGTAATGGATAGGAAAAAACTGTTCAAAGGAAAAAGTAAGGTTTACTGGTGGTGTAAGTAGATAGCCATGAAGATAGGGGAGTGCATAAAATGCAGAAGGAGGATACTAGAATGAGGAGGACAAGGAATGCAGAGGATGAGCTTATATGATTGGAATCCGAATATAAGGTTAAGAGGAAAGAACTGAGAACGGAAATATACAAGAGTAAGCAACAGAAATGGAGAGATATGGTAGAGGAGGTTCAGAAAGATGTTTGGGGCCAATAATGCAGCATAGTGATGGGAAAACTCAAACTTAAGCAAGGCTTAAATATCAGTGCCGGGAGAAGAATGAATATAATAAATCAACTATTTGAATGTACAGAGGTTTCAATAACTAAGGAGGAAGTGGAGCAGACTCTGCATGAGATGAAAGAAAAAAAGGAAACTGGTCTTGATTCTGTTACCACAGAGGTTTTGAAGGCACTGGCGAAAGTCGAGACCGGAACGTTAGAGAGATTTTTCACTAAAATTATCAGGAGTGGAGAGTTTCCTAGCGAATGGAAGGTAGCGGAAGTATTTCTCATAAAGTTAGTAGGGGAGTGCCTCATGGCTTGGTGTTGGGCCCACTCTTATGGAACATCGCCTTTGATGAGGTTCTCAAAATAAATCGGTGATGAGTTCTTTTTCTCAACGGAGAAACCATGACCTAATGAACACGTTGGGCTCCACTTGCTATAGGGATGGGGTAACACACACGAAGAAAACACCGATGGTTAACACAAACACTCGTTGTAAAAGTTGAGATGCCTGCGGAGGTAGAAAGAACTGCATATGCAGATGATCTGGTATTGTTGGTGAAAGGGAGGTTGAAGATGGAAGTGAGAGAAAGAGTCGAAACGGCGGTGGAACTAGTACGGAATTGGATCGAGCGAAAGGGCATGAGAATGGCGGAGAAAAAAACGGAAATGGTGTGATTATCAGGCATAAAGCGGGTGGATTGGGAATGGAGAATGAAGGTCGGAAATACGGAAGTAATACCTAAGACAGAAGTTAAATACCTAGGAATATCGCTGGACAAAAATTTAACTTTTGGAAGACACGTGAGAGAAGTAAGTAGGAAAGCGACAAGGGCCACAGAATCCCTAAGAAAATTGATGCCTAAGGTTGGCGGATCAGATGACGGCAAAAGGAGACCGCTTGCGAGTGTCGCACACTCCATCGTACTCTATGGGGCAGAGATATGAGCAGAAGGGCTTAAACTGCAATGTAACAGAAGGGAGCTTGGAAAGGTGGATATGTTGCTGAGCATAGGTATAAACAAGGCATATAGAACAGCGCAAAAAGCTAGAGTGGTTCTGATAGCAGATATGATGCCGCTAGAGGTGTAATGTGCTGGATAAGGTGAGAGATCTGGGATAAAAGAATCACAAGGGAAAGCATGGACGAAAGAATGAAGGAGAAGTGAAGGAAAGACTGAAAGAGATAAGAAGATGAAAAGTGGAGAGGAGCGTTGTTATATCATTGTTGGAATGAGTGGATAGTAAGAGAGCATGGTATCCTGAGCTACTGGATAACGCAGGTCTTGACGTGCCATGGTTGCTTCGACAGCTATCTCTGGAGAATCGGAAAGAGAAGCGACGGGGAATGTGGGACATGAGGGGAGCTTTGAGATGCAAGGCATCTGATACTCGAGTGCAGGGATATGGAAGAGTATAAAAGGGAAACTGAGGCAAAATTGAAATGTCGAATGGTGGTGGATGAGCTGGTAAAAATAATGTTGGAGAGCGAGGAGAGCTGGAAGGAGACGAGCGAGATGGTGAAAATAATTATAAGGAGGAAACTGTAATTCTAAAGAGCAAGGGCAGACTAAAGACCCATCATATCCCTGAAGTCATGCCAGCAGGTATTCCGGGGATAGAGATGAAGACCCAGGTGATCCGGGCGTCTGTTAGCAGATATTTTCCCATCAATATAAAAAAAATTCTATTTGATGGAATTCTCACTCCTTTCATTCATTGTACCTTTCAACTCTCAAAAGTAAAATTGAATACGTAGGACAGTTCATTACTGCTTTTTCAACTTCGATGCTATATTTACGATTGTTCACGTTGTTTTCAATATTCAATTCTTTATTTCCTTGCTACTGCTTGTTGGATTCTCGAGTACACGAGTCGATTTTGAGGGAGGATTTTTTGTGAAAGATGCTCATCACTCTTGAGACACACGTGGACGAACCATCTCAGCCTTTGCATGCACAAACTTTTCATGTTCGTATTGGTGTAAAAGTTATATTTTCGGAGATAATCATAGAACTAGATTCGAAGACTAAATTAATTTCAAAGACTTAGAGCCTGAGTAAGTTCAAAATAACGTCTATAGAACCATAGAAGAAACTTCTGGGAAGCAGCATCCTAACTCTTCGTCCTTCTATTAAATCTTGACCTTACTCTACTGGCACTACCTTGGAGAAGCGAGAACTGAAATATGGTAGATATCAATCGGACAAATCTGAAGAAAAGCTCCATAGAAGCTGGTGCTTTCCTAGCACTAGTAAAAATTTCAATTTTTCCACTTGCTTGCTTTTGGTCTCACCGACCACTTGTCAAGAGGTTGGTGATCCATACATTTTCAGCACTTCTGATTCGTCCACGTTCATTTTGAGGTTATTATGTCTGAGTGGCAGCATACACAGTATCAGTTACTTCTGCAGCATCGTGATTTCTGTAAAGACTTTCATTTTCCTATATATTATTCCCCTATATATTATAATCTCCTCTAGGTTTCGAATCATGACTTCATTAGTATATTATGTTGATAAATATTAGAAGACATACCATACCTTCACTGTGCATTACTGTTTTGATAATGCCGACTTCAAAAAGTAATTCTCTTATTTTCACGTAAATGGTTAGATATAGTTTATCTGGAGGAATGTAGATAACTTCTGAGGAACAAGTTCGTTCATCATAATCAAAGCCAATAGATGTAGTCTATCTCAACTTAATCGACAAATGTGGACATAGATACTTCTCTGCTTGATGACTGATATTCATTTGAATAAGAATCTGCAAGTATCAGTTTCTCAGAAACTGATTCCCAGTGAAAATGATTTGGTTATATGTGGAATGAATCGTGGTAAGAAACCTCGCCAGATTCACTATACCTTCTCTGCCAACTTGATTTTTTCTACTGAGGGCACAACTGGAACTGACCCCTCTCAATATTTTTGAAGCAAAATGAATGTATTGATCAATCCAAGCTCGGGATTATGAAACCGAATGCTTTTTTCTTCACGTGGCATCTTAACGCATGACGAATGCATCTACACTGTGCCAAGAAATTAGCGCACAAAATCGAATATTTAAACTTATTCAGAAGAAGTTTGAATATGTAGAAGAATTATTTTCCTAGTATTGCAGCTGCACTAAAGAATGCTTGAGAATGATCGAAATGGAAATGATGCTTCTAGAAATTGAAATGAAACTAATAATGGAAAATGTTTAACTTTCGGAAGAAATCGAACTCCTCAAAACCCTGTTAATACCGGATATTTCCACCACTGGCTAGAATTACTGCATGACATCTACGATTCATACTCAACATCGAATATCTTGTAGTCTTCTGATCCATTTCGTTCCTAATTTCGATCATTCTATTATGAACCCCATTAACATTAGCTAACTGGTTTTATTGAAATCGCAATCATCTATTAAGAATCTCCCAGCTTCGTAAGCGTTATCATTCATAAACAAATAGTTTTCACCCATGTTTGCCACAAATGGTACAACATGTTTTCTAAAATGTCTGTAACGTATCTCTAAGCATTCAGAGTTCCATTATTTTCGAAGGCCAGCTCATTGCGGGTGTTCACAGTTCCTCCTCACACCATGAACCTCCACAAGAACCATGAGTAATTAAAAAGTTGCACTGGGCATATATATTTTTTCGACATCGGTACACTTGAGAACGTCGATTGCAATGAAGAAGACAAAACCACAACTCATCTGTGAGCAAAACTCTCTCCCAGTCAGCTTCTAAACGATTGATGTTCCCTGCCGAAATTCAATCGGGCTCTTCGATGTGCTAGTATTGGAGCTGGGCCTCAAGCTGCAACACGAACGAAATCTAACCTAACCAAATTTCTAAGCCGTTGTAGTATCGTTTCAGTGGTAATTTGGTCTCTATTTTGTCAAAGCTACATCAGGAAGAGCCTAGTAGTGGCGAATCGAATCTAGAAAATTCTTGAATAACGATCAGATCGCAGCGGTATTGTTAGTCGAGGTCATTCTTGCCCGAGTCTCCATTCATGACTACTAGTCTCCCTGCGGATCATTCTGCAAACAGTTAAATGAAACACCCCTAGCCTTTGGCTTATTCTTGTATCCACTCTAGGTCATGTAATACCATTGATTCAGCACATTCTACCGATTCGTAGTTCCTGTTGCATTAATACTAAAAATTCAAATTTTCAAGAACAAACGTTACTGTTAAGAATGGATCAACAACTGATGTTTTCAATATGTGGTGGTTTCTTGAAAAATTTCAATTTATATTATTCGTTTTATTCCTAGTGAGAAAAATTTTGCGTCAAAAAAAACATCGAATTTTGTGGGCATATGTTCAGACATTTTAGGAGAAAAAAACATGTGTTAATAATTAGTTGCCGACATAAGAAAAATTTGAAATATTGAATTCTTCTTTCTCCTTAATTTCTAATCGCAGTGAAGTAAACAGTTTAATTAAATAATATTTCAACATTTGTTCCACTTACTATTGACATCGAGTTGATCAGGATTCCATACAAGGTAACAATTGTCTTTGATGTTGATGATGCCATCACCATCAATATCATCATCACATGCATCTCCAATACCATCATGATCAGTGTCATGCTGATTTGGGTTTGGAATACTAACACAGTTATCTCTATTATCATTTATACCATCTCTGAAAGCAATTTGAATTTGATTAGTTTCATATAGACTATAGTAAATTCAAAATAGGCAGACACCAAATATAAACAATATCACGTAACAGAACAGAGACGCATTTTCTTATGAGTGTTTTCTTGGTCCTTTTCCTTGGAATGCCTACTTCATAATGTAGAAGTACATATTTTCATCCGCTGTATCTGTATATAAGCTTGGCCTTTTCTATAATCTTTCCCAGCTATGACGTCTGAATATATTTCTTTCTTCATCCGTCTATACGTACTTCTTTCTTATGTAACGTGACAATCACTTCAAATTTCATTCTCAATTCTTGTTCTCTTATAGATTACAAATCGCTACCTAGGTAGTTTCACTTCAAAAAGTAGATAACAAGAAAGCTTAATTAGAGCAAAATTTGCGCAGTGCTAATGGATCGTTATTTTATTGCAAGATCGCATAGCACTGAAATTTGAAAAGCACTTTCTGTAGCATAGTTTTTATCTTTTTTTCGGAAGGTATTTTTTGTCAACGAAATATACTTTTTGAATTTTGAAGGATATTGATCAATTTTTCTATTAATCTTCCGATCATTTTGAATCGCCATTGCGAATTTGAATGACGGCCAACCAAATGTGTTATCAGCATGTTCTCAAACCTTTATATTCACATTTGAATTTGGGAAGTTTTTACTTGGTAAAATTTCATTATCAATAATAAAAAACAAGTACTGTAAGGAATTTTACTTGATAATTGTGATTCGTAACGCGTTTCACTACACCGTAGCTTCTTCAGACGAATGAATATACAGAAAAATATAAATGAGAATATAACTATAAATTTTCCTGAGTAATTAAAAGCTTATTGGGTTGCTTCTTCTTAAGTGGTTATTTATGACAGGTATATCCAATAAAATTAAGGAATAGATTGTTCCCCGAAAAGATACAATAGAGGTGAAGGGCTTAAATCGACTTGTTCATTGATGAGTCTACCTGAGTGTTTGTATTCATTGATTTCTAAAGTTTCCCAAAGATCTACCTTCCAATATTTATTATCTGTATGCAAAATTTCAAACTGTGGGACGAAAGAATGATTATTTTCTAAGAGATGATTCGCGTAATTTGAATCTGATTTTTTATTTGAAAAACTGCGTTTATGTTCCGATATTCTAATATTAAAATTTCTATGTGTTCTACCAATGTAGAAATTATCACAGTCATTGCAATTCAATCAATAAACACCTGATTTATTGTTTTTACCTGGTTTGGTTTCATTATTTTTATATATTTGCCTAAATTATTATTAGTTTGGAAAGCTATGTTGAAATTATTGCTACTTAAGAATGATTTCAGTTTCTCACTTGTAATGCCAACGTAGGTTAAGGTGTTGAATTTTTGTTTCTCTAATAATTCTTCATCTAAGTAATACGTATCTTTCGGAGGAATGTTGGGAAATAGATTCTTAACATCGAAAGAAATGAGTTTGAAATTAGGTGGTATAGTGGTATCTTTGATATTGGCAATGAGTTCGTATGAATTTTGACCGAAAATTTAGATTTAAATCTAAATTTTCGGTTAAAAACCTAATTCCAAACTCATTTCTTTCGATGTTAAGAATCTATTTCCCAACATTCCTCCGAAAGATACGTATTACTTAGTTGAAGAATTATTAGAAAAGAATCATGTCAATACTATCATTAAATCAGAAATATATCCTTCTTTAGGGGTCCATGGTGTTTCTATTTCTGCTGGTAACAATACCGCTGCGTCTCACAATCAGTAGTATAAACTCATGTGCTGATTTTTTTGTGTAAAACTACTCTATCATTATCGACTAAATACTACCTGACATTTTTATTATGATTTTCGGTACAGTAATAAATATTGTCGTAAGTAATACCACAAGAGCTCAGATTTGGCCGGGTATTTTTCTATGCTCGTTTTCGAATACTTACGTGCAGGCAATTCAACAAGAACTAGGCGACAAAATCACGAAAGCGTAGCTCAAGTGATTTTTTCGAGGTGGTCGAGTTGAATTACCGAAAAATAAATACGAGAAAACGAGCTTAGAAAAATATCCTGCCAAATCTGAGCTCGAGTGGTATTTGCTGAGAAAATTCCGCGAATGATAAAACATACAAAATGAACTTTATTGAGAAATGCACAGAAACTCAACGAGAAAATCATCAAGCATTTATTACAAATATTATTGGAATGAGTATTTATTGGAAATGCAATTACTATATACAATTTTTTTCTCTTGGTCGATTCTATATGGGACGATGCCTGAGAAGTTATGGAAGATTCAGCATTCGCAGAAGTTTTTCGAAGATTTGAAACAAGCTTCAAATGATGCCCATTGTTCAGTTGCAGGTAGGGCTTAATAGAGCTTGCCGTAGAGTGTCCGGTTAGTTTGATCAATTCTTGTTCACAGACACCTGCCTGAGATAGGTTCGAAACAACACTGGATCTATGAAAATAATTTGTGATCTTTTTATTTTTCGTATCCAGTCCAACTTTCTCTGCTGAAATTTTTGTCCATTTGGATATTTCATTTATTCCCAAAGGCATATTTTTGTACCAACCCTTAGAAGTACTGTTTTTCCAAAATTGATTGGGACCCAGAAATAATTTATCACTTGTAACATGATCGGGTCTTTTCGACAATATCTTATGAAATAACCTCACAGGACTTAAATCTGGGTTTTCCTTATTTCTTACCAGCCATTTACTATCACAGCATTTTTTTGAGTCGCCTTGGAAAGTTTTCGAGAATACTGGGTTATATTCAGTACGACCAATCACTTCTCCGTTCTTAACTTTTTTCTCTTTGAAAAAGTGTACCTTGCAAGTTGCTGCTTCACCGCCACGCCATGCTAATTCATAAGCAACAACATGGAAAAAATTTTTCAACAAACTTCATCGGGGCATTTTCGTCCTAGTACAGAGCCATGCTATCAATTTCAGTTCTTGTTACTGCAACGGAACTTTCTTTGCGCTTTTCTACATACCCTTGTAACATCTTCATTTTAGAATTGCGAGCTCCACGAGCCTTTCTAAATGCTGAATCGGTAAAGGGGTTGAAACTCATGTTGAATTTTTCGAAATACATATTCTGCATCATTTTCGCAGTTGTGTTCCACGTTGTTTTGACAACGTATTCTTTGTTATCTTGTCCATTCATTTGTTTCATATTGAAACCCCAATCCATAAGAATTTCTGCAATATCTTCAATAGAATGATGTATAAAAATGGAACGTACGTTCTTTGCAGAATATACTGAATTGATTCCAAATCGAGCTGTGCGTTTTTCTTGTATTTTTGAGGATAGAATTCTGTAAAGAACTATTTACTTCTACTTCCAACACGAAACATTTTAATTTATATCGGCAGAAACTTTACAACAGGTACTGAAATGGCTGTTCTTGACAGTTTTAAAACCGTGCTATTTCTTGTGAATGCTGCGTTGCTACGGAAACGCAAAGATTCTCAATGGGCAAATTTCTCCTCTAATATCCTACCTATCTTCCTATTTCTAGGCAATTTATCCGATATCAAACTTGAATTTCTGTGTTCTTAAACGTGCATTTTGATACATGTTTAGAAGGTTATATCGACAACCGTCTAGGGAGAACAGCCCAAGGAATGGCCTTTGCTCACGTGGGAGCCACTGCGTTATGCAAAGGGGACATGTTAATTATAATAATCATCACCTGAAACACCGGATCTGGTCATATCGACCACCCCGATCGCGAGAGAGAGATAGAGAGGATACTGTGTTGTTGAGTTTATTGGTTTTGTTTCGAATTGAAAAGATCTCAAGAGGCGGAAGTATTCATCTTACTATAAACCTAAGCTGCGGCCGGAGATCGGCTCCGTGAGAGGATGATTGTCACTGCTATCATTTGATTATCTTAATTTAAAAATTCCTCTTTCGATTATGTTCGGTAGCTACCAAATCATATTTGTCACTCACACCATGCTTTCCTTCTGTTTTTCACCTTCATTTTTCAGATTGCTGTCATACCACTTCCAATTCAAGATCCGGTCAGAATGTAGAATGATGCCAAAACATTATAATTCTGATTTCATTTCTTGTTCACAACTTACTCACAGACTAAATGCTATTAGTGCATTGTCAACGGGCGAGAAAAGGTTTTTCCTTAGGTTTTCTCTAAATGTTCTCTTGAATCATATAGAATATTACGGATGGTTATCAGTTTCTTCTCATTTTTCTGAACTTACACGTTAGATGCAATCGTAGAATTTTTGATTCTTTTGAATACTTATACTTAGAGTATGTTTTTCACTCACGTCTAAATTTCACATTATGTTATAATTAATGTCGTACTCCAATTTTTCATAACTCTTTTTTCCATTAAATTGTGAAAATTTTCATATCTCTTACACATATGGAAAACATTTATCGTTTGTTTTGGCATGAGCCGCGTTTCTTCATCAAGTTCTTTGCTCAGGCGGTAGAATCCATCCTCTCGTAAACATCATATGGTACTCTATTGAGCCAATTTTCCGAAGCATTCAGTGAAATCATCCATCCAGATAGTTACCGCGCCGATTTAATTCCAGTGATCGTAGGTATTAACTCAATAACAATTGATTATTATTAGTACCAAGAATTTCAAGAGTAGTAATCCTATGTAGGAGTTGAAAACTTAGTGTACTGTAGCGTATTTCGACAAAAATTCACAAATGAAACATTTTTACAACCATCCTTAGGAATAAATAAATAACTGTACGTATTGTCAACCATTTCTACGTAGTGGTTAGATAGGATGGTGGAATATACTACGGACATTAATGTTTATACTTGAAGATAAATATAATAAAAAAAAATTATAGATGTAATATTTTAAAATCTAGGTCTATCCATTTCGATAACTATTTAGTTATTTCACACCCTGTGAATCCAATACACTATATCGTCAGTTACAGTATTTTGAATTAACAACGCCCGTTCCATTTGTTTTTGCCTTTTACATGGTCCTGCATTCGTATACTTTGGTTTTTATTATAAAGCAGCCTCACTGATTATTTATTCTGTTGTATATGCTCGGTTAGTGCTATGCACAGAACAGACCCTAGTAAGTAGGTCGACTTATCAACCAAAACATTCAACACCCCCTCACGACCCCTCACCTATCTATCTAGTCCTCCCATAATAGATATAGATGGCCCTAATTCAACCACGTCAAGTGTCAAACTCTGTCGATCAAATTTCAATCGCCGATAAATGAATTGTCAATGTCGAAGTTTTCAGTTTCCCGCTAAACCCTTTTATTTTTGCGGTTTGTGGTTCCAAAATCATTTTCTTTTCAGGCTTTTCCGTTGCTGGTGTCTTGGACTCAAGTTTAGAAATTCTCTTGCATTTTTCATTATGGTCCTTCAACCAGGATCCTTTAGAAAATTCATTTTGTATTATTAGACAGCATGGTGTATGGGACACAAACCCTATTGCCACCAGTTCATTGCAGCTTTAAAAACATAAATGGCTTAACATCGCTCATAGTTAGAGGAAATCGTAAAACAGATGACTGTGAGAATTTGAATGTTTTATCTTTTTTTGCGAAGTGCCCAACAACAGCATACCTTTATTACATTCAAGGAATTTTGTGATAATAAGTCTAAGTTATTGTATCCTTCAGTAAAAGTTTCTCAATTCTTAGGAGACATTCACAATAAACTTACTTTTTCCTTAATAGTCAGGGGCATCAGGAAAATTTTGTTTTGAGATTCAAAGATATTCACAAATGTCATTTTTCTCAATTCGATTTTTGTCAATTAGATTCGGTGAAAGATGAAATTTTTGAAAGGGCTACTAGTCTTCTAATTTTTAAATTCATTAAGGATAAAAAGAAGGAAACTGTTACTTCTGGGACTGAAATCAAATCCAAAAGGTTCAGAAACAAGTAGGACAGCAATCTTTGATGGGTTCAATTATAGGTGTTCATTGTGATTTTAAAGAGCGGGTTATTTACACCCTACTATACAGTCGGTGGTACTATACATGTTGTTCTGTCTGGGCTTTTATATCCTTTTATAATTAACAAACATGTTTTCTAGTCTGTGATATTATTTATTTTCCTTCATGCACCTTTTACATTCATGGGGAAAGAAATTGATCTGTGACCAAATAATTGAATTTTTGGGTCCTTTACACCCTACATTCCCTTTGTTATCTATGATTCATGTTATTTTGTGATATACACATTGTTATTATTTATTCAATCTTCTGAGTTCTTTTTATTCAGAGTATATTTTTTTTGTTACAATGGGCTTTTTACACCCTGCGTACACTTAAGGTTCTGCGTGCGGAACCTTATTTATATATTTGGCTTATATTTCTACTATGAACCTATCAATTGAACCCATCAGGAATATTAATGCAACCCTAGTTTCCAAGATTGGTAATGAAATTGCCTATTCTTACTATATTCAACAATTTTCAGTGATCTCAAATTCATTTAAATAAAAACTTGAGACAGTTACTACTGCGTTTTTTTCTATTTTCAGAAGCAGTATGGGGTAACTGCGATGAAGACGGCAGTGAAGGCAGTTTACCCCCAACGGGGGACCAATGGTAGCAATGGAGGAACAATATTATGGCTGACAACAATATTCATTGTTATATTGTTATATATTGTATATATATCAAGATATATATATATATATATATATATATATATATATATATATATATATATATATATATATATATATATATATATATATATATATATATATATATATATATATATATATATATATATATATATATATATATATATATATATATATATATATATATATATATATATATATATATATATATATATATATATATATATATATATATATATATATATATATATATATATATATATATATATATATATATATATATATATATATATATATATATATATATATATATATATATATATATATATATATATATATATATATATATATATATATATATATATATATATATATATGTGACTAAGAACAGCAACCTCTAAGTTTTTACTCGATGTTTTTATGTTGTGACTTGTTTAGTCAATTTGAACTTTTGATAATTGCTGCGTGCACAGTGTCAGCAGCGATGAACGTGTGCCCGCTCTCAGAATACTCCAGTGACACAGTTTCGATATGTGTCATTTTATCATTGATTAATCGTATTAATGCTGAATGCTGAAATGAGAATTTTGTTCTTATTCTGTGCGTTCCAATTATCAAGAAGAAAGTAAACATGTTTTTGGTCACGACACACGATATATATATATATATATATATATCGCAGCAAAACAAGTTATTTTTGTTAAATCATAGCATATTTGTTGAGATATGTTTGAAATACGGGAGCTGAAAACCTCATAAAATTACCTTTTCCTTGATATGAAATACTTTAAACTTTCCCAAGAAAACATAGAAGTAATTTTCCGAAAACAAAAATAACTTTTGGTGTTCGTTTTCTCAAAATCTGTCTTCTGGAGATACAGTGTATTAGATTCACTGGGTACAGCTTTTTCGCTGTTTCATTGCTTAGTAATACGTCTTATCATAATTTTCATAACCTCCGATTTATATTAGCTGTAGACTCCAACATGAACTTCAATAAAAAGAAAAATTTGAAGCACTTACCGAATTTTTTTCAAATAAACTTAAAATGTGTATTAATAATGGTGCGCCTTAGTGCACTATAGAAAACTATACAACGGTTGATGTTTTTTCGAGATACTTAGTCAGAGTAGATTCTCGAATATATTGGGTGTCTCAAAATAAGAAGACAAGCTCTCTGAATCTCATACATTTCAAAATAATGCAAAAACTTTATATAACATCTTTCCTATGATCCACCCCTGCGAATATTTACATAAAGCTGGCTCGGAGAAATGGCGTTACAATTTCACGATTTACACTCTTGGACAGATAGAAACTGTCATGCCGTCATTCAAACTCGACATCAGCAACAGTTTCAAGTCAATATCTGTGTTTTATTTATTAGTCAATTTTTCGTTGGAACATATCTGTCGCCATTTTATCTGATTGGCGAAAGTTATTTAGAATTCCTTCAAAATAACTTGATGATCATAATGAGGAGATCGGAGAACTATCTCCTTCAAGGAGGAATATTTAGCAATCCTTAAAGGTTGAATGTTCCTCCTATAAGAAACTCTCCATTGCGAAGTATATCGCAACATATTTCATGACCACATGCCAGTCCAATCTGTAGTTCTATAGTAAATAGTCATAGTAGGCAAGTATTCAATGTTCTTTACGATTTTGATCTACTCATTACTTTCATCGTTTCCCAAGTGTGTTAAGTTTTCTATATCAGTTCGTTGGGAGGCGCCACGCATCTACATATACGCCTGTGTTTCTTACCAAATGGATAATAATTTAGTTGAAATCCAACTGGATATTTTGAATATTCGTTCAACATTGACGGGTTCGAAAGAGAATAAAACTGTAGTGTACTGCTCCTATTCTCGACATCAGACTGAATTGTGTCTCTGTTATTTCAACCCTTGTGACGATAATTTAATAATTAGATCGTTGAACTAGCTTCATCAAGGACGCTCCAGACTTCATCGATGACTGAAGATATTAGTTTCAATTTAGTTCATCCATTCGGCCATTACACGGCAAGTGTATCTTTCTGAATGTATTCACTAATAATGAGATTTTACTGTGGAAAGTATAGTCTGTTTGAGCTGAGGAAAATATATCTTTTTGTTAGCGAAAACATTATTTGAATTGGTTTATCAGTTTGAGATTTAAATACAAAAAAAAAAAATACTCATTTCTATTTTGTCATAAAAATATAGATACGTACCGATCCGTATCTTTTCCAAAATCGCATACATCTCCAATATTGTTCTGGTCTTCATCATGTTGATCAGGATTATGTATATCTGGACAGTTATCACAGACATCGCCTATGCCATCCCCGTCGATGTCCATTTGATTTGGATTATACCTATCCACACAATTGTCTTCTTTGTTCAAAATGCCGTCATTATCAATATCGTCATCACAAGCATCACCTTTTCCATCCTTGTCCGTGTCTATCTGATCGGAATTTTTTATGTACGGGCAATTATCGCACGCATCACCTACACCATCTCCACCTCCGTCATCTGAGTCCCTTTGGTCGGGGTTATATTTTAACCAACAGTTGTCCTAAACAGGATTTAAATTATTAATTTTGTTTGAAGTTTTCATATCTGACTGAATGAAGCTCTTCTGATATACGTCAATTTGAACCAGTAAAAATATTATACTCGTCTTCTTAAGACGAGAAAATTGTTGAAAATGAAATACATGTTCATGAGTTCAGTCAATTTCATTTGTCATCAAGAATTTCGAACAACTCCAACTCATTTAAGAAAGGGGCATTCAGAAATATTGTTATCTAACTTAATGATCTTAAAGTTCAACTTTTCAAATTATCAAGAAGCTAGTTGCATAAAAATGTTGACTATGATCTATAATTTATCTAAAAGAGGAACATAAAAAACATGCCTATTTATTCCTGTCTCTTTCAATACACCTGAATTACTTGATGATAATCTCTAATATGGCAAACTGATTCTTCTGATTTTGATTTGGATTTGAACTTTTCCAATAGAATAGCACAAAAAACTTGACACTTATTCAAGCAGCAATATTCAACTTTCCGTAGAATATTAAATATTCCTTACTGAAGGAACTAGTTCTCTGATTTACTCATCATAATCATCGTCAACTAAAGCCACAATAGTATTGATACAATCTACTCGAATTTCATAAATAGGAGACTGCTAAATGGTTGCCGTTTGAACTCGTCAGTATTCCATGCCCATTCACAACCCTACTCTCATCAGATAAAAGGAAAGTACCAAGTATATGTACATCTATACAAATACCTATGGCGCCCTCCAACGAACTGACTAAAAGAGCCACCAGGAAACGGTAATAACAAAGAGTAAATCAAAACGAAGAGCCAATCTTCACTGCAATGCTACCCACTGTGCCTGCACGATGCAATGGTCGCTGAGTCCATTTTTTCGAGCGAAGAAGATGAAACTATACTTCAATGATGGTTAGTTCTAGATAGGACAAATCTTAAGAAAAGATGTTTTCAATAAAAATTTTGAACCAAAAATGGCATAGTGTAAACCAATACACTATGCCATTTGCAATTGAATTTCTCAGATACTTCTAATGATTCCTTTAATGCGGTCACCCTGTATTTGTATCTTTCTATTAATGTATACAAAGCTGTAGGCAGAATGCATCCAGTACATTGCCTTATTTTCTTTGTATATTATCTGAATATAAACTTACTTTTTCATTGATAATATTATCATTATCAGCATCATCGTCACATACATTCCCAATGCCATCATTGTCATCATCCTCTTGACCAGAATTAGGCGTGAACACACAATTATCCTGAAAGAAATGTACTACTCATTCAATATAGTCGATCAGGAGGAGAAACTTACCTGTTTACACCTTGGGTGTGTACAAGGTAACGGTTCATCAGGCCAAAAGTCGAGATCAAAATCTTTTCCACAGTATTCACCATCGCCCGCCCATCCATTTTGACACTCACAATCATATCTATTCCAACCAATGAAAACACAATGGGCATGTTTGTCGCATTGAGTACCGTCTGGACAATATCCTTCCTGTTGATGACACCCAACACTTTGATTTCCAGCAAATCCTGGATCACAACCACTGCACTCATATGCCCCCTGTAATCATGAATGATCAAAATAGTTTTCTGTCTTATGCATATATAGAGTTCTACAAAATAGAGAAGCTAAAATTTTGGTTTTCTCTTTCGAAATATTTTCATCATGATTCAAAGAAAAATATTTTTGTACAATCACATGTTATAGAAATATTCATTTCATGATCGTTGACATAATGGGAAAAAGACCAATCGTTTCTACCTTACGAAATCAGTCGCCTAGATTAAAAACCCTACATTACTCGTACATACTTTTACGCGCTTTCTTGCATATTATGGAGCCACTTATGGGCAGTTTTGAAGCTTGATGAAGCCATTTCACTAAAACTTTTTCTGATTTATCAAACTGGCTCGGGCTTCTACTTGCCTTCAGTGACTGCAGCCAGAGTTGCCACAAGAAATAATACGTGTGGCGTGTGTTGGCGTATCAAACGGGATGACGAATCGTATTAAGCGTTAAGAAACGTATGAAAACATGTTTCAAGTTGCAGGGACTGACTTAAAATGGCGTATTATGGGAGAAATCGTATTAAGCGGGTTCTACTGCATAAAACAAAAACCCTTTTGAAAAAGCTTATAGGCAAAAGAAGATTTCGTTTTTCAATGGGAGGAATCAGCTCAGCAAAAGTATATAGACTTTTGTGAATAAAAGAAAATAAAAATAATAATATATTTAAGGATAATATGAAATCTGCTTAGGTTAATGGTAATTTGGAAATTTCAACTTCTCTTTTACGATTAGAAGGTTAGATTGTTTCAAACAAAACTTTCTGATAATAATATACCTAAGGATAATATGAAAACCCTGTGGGCTTATGTTGGTTATTACAGGACGTATAGTGATTTTAAAAATTTCAACTCGTTTCCGTTTCGGAAGTGAGGGATCGTATCAAGAAACATATATGACAAAAGTCTTTGATAATAATATGCCTAGGAATAATATAAAACCCCATATATGTATCTTGGTTATTACCGGAGATATGGCGATATGAAAAATTTCAGCTCCTTCCGATTCGGAAGTTAAGGATTGTATCAAAAAACTACTTGTGTGAATTTAAGAGATGTGCAATCCATTTGATGTAGGAGAAGTACCAGCTCAGTTCTAAGGGAACAAAACTTCAAAGAATCCTATGTTCATTTTATTTTATATGTGTGTATATGTAAATGTAGTAGAATGATACTGAATAAATAGCTACTATTAGTACTACTACAACTAATACTACTACTAATGGCATTCCTAAAAATTATATGAAAACTATATAGGCTTATCCTGCTCATTACCAAAGATATGATTTAAATATTTTCAATCCCCCCTATCTCTACCCTCTCGGGCCGATTGTGCCCAATAGCAATCCCTGCTCGGCCTGAATGACACTGTATAGTTTGGTGGTGGTCAAATCGTAACGGGAGTTATGGTGAAAACAAAATTGATACAGAAAAAACCGAAATCCGTCGAAAATTTCACCATGAAAACGACAATAGGTAGTATTTCTCGCCAAATCTACTTAAAAATGCATCATATCAATTAATATGTGGTTAAATAATGTGAAAATTCATTAAAACAACTCGGTCTCATTTTATAGGCTTTTCGAAAATTAGAGAGAATTTTCAAAATATACTTATATTTTTGACATGTGTGTATATATGTGCTAGGAGTATTACCATGAAATGTCAAAAATCTTGATGAGTTAGTAAAATATTCACAACGGCTTTTTGGAAATCTGCATATAACTTTTTCATCAAATATTACTATGATGTATTCCTAAAGTACTAAAACATTTAGTTCCTGACTGGGCCGCTAGTAGATCATCAAGCACTTACCGGTGTATTACTGCAGTGTGAATGTGGCACGCAGATATTTTGAAATTCTCGACATTCATCAATATCCTCACAAACTTGTCTATATCTTCGGGCATCATCAATGCCTACGCCTTCACTTCTTCCAGTTTGCTTAAAGCCAGGAGGACATTGCTCACATCTGTAACCTGGTTCTTCATTTCTACATCTGACTCTTGGATCGCAGGGTCTAGCTAAAGTGCACTGAAAATTATATCATAGTTATGTCTAGAATTTCTGTATTTGGTAGTTACTGACTTACTTCATCGATATCGTAACAATTAGTACCATTTCCTTCGAAACCACTTGGACATTCTACACATTCATAGTATGGTGGATCATCTCTTGGTATGCAGCGTCCTGAAAAATAGTGAATGTTATATTGTAATGATATTCGCAATAAAATGCATGCAAAATAGCATTAATATATAATCTCTGGGGAAATTAAGCAATTAACAAATGCTACTACTTCGAGTAACTATAAGTAGATACATCTCAACAGATTATACTTCAGCTTTCGTTCTTCGAAAAAGACTCCTCCCCGCACAATCTTAACATTATTTTGACTTACTATACTTTGTGCTCAAGAAGCCAACGCATAGCACTGGATAAATAGAATGTGCAGATCTGCACTGCAAATGTTCAAGTGAGCGTGTTTTTTATTCCTCATTACATTTCATAAAAGCGAGGCGCACTAAGAACTCTGTCGCAGTGTCATCGAGACTTGAACTGTATGATCTATAGATCTATCCTGTGGAAACCAAAAGTGAAAATTCTGCTTGTGTACTGATTCAGAGAGCTTACAAAGGGCCAGATAACTTTTGCAAGGTAAACCTTCCAAGGGTTCGCTTCAACATTTCTTACGAGTTATTAATGCGATTCTGGTAGTCAGAGAGGTTAGAGAAGACACAATGTATATTTTCTGGCAGAGCATCTACTCAGCTGTTAAATTGTCTTAGTTTTTGGGGTTTTATGAACCTGCAGGTGTCAATGTAGAACCAGTTTCTTCCCAAAATCGCACCCAGCACGCGATTAAAAACGGTGATAACCAAGATCACGACGCGTAATGTTAAAATTCAAACGAAAGGCAGAGCGACGATAGATCGGTTATTTCAAGTGCTCTAGATCTCCTTAGGTCATACTATTTTGATGGCACGATATTCTTTACATACTACCACCCCCACTAAATAACACCCTTTCAAAATGTACCTTAAAATTTACCAATCATGACTTCATTGCTGCCCTTAAATGCCCATAATTGACCCAAAGTGCATAACCGATAGCCAGAATTGATTCATATGAAGCTGCCAAGAATGTACGAAGAGTGAAGAGTTCTTATTAAACGATGACAGTTGAGTTTTGATTTTTTGAGACTTGAAATACCGAGTGACATTTCTTGTCTCAACATTAAGGCTCCTAGTCACGGTTATCGCTTAAAAGCACTTTTTCATCCTTCGTACATTTTGAACAACTTCAGATGAATCAATTCTGGCTATCGTTTGTGCAGTTCAGGTCACCTATGGGAATTTTAGGGCAGTAATCGAGTCATGATTGGGTAAATTTTAAGGTACAATGAGTAGTTTGAAAGAGTGTTATTTAGTAATGGTGGTAGTATGTATAGGGTATCGTGCCATCACAGTGATATGATCTAAGAAGCTCCAGGGCATCGTCCGGAATAACCGATCTATCGTCGCTCCGCCTTCCGTTTGCATTTTATCATTATGCGTCGTGATCTTGATTATAGCCGTTATTTAATCAGAGTCACATGAATAACTCGTAAGAAATGTTGAAGCAAACCTTTGGAACGTTAACTTCGCAGAAGTTATCTGGCCCACTTTCACCTCTCTAAATCAGTAAACAAGCAGAAGATATTGCAGATAACTTGACCGTTTCAACATTCCTTTCAGAAATTGAAGAGTATCTTTAAAAGATTCACACTCCACCAATTACAATTGAAATGAGATGAAAATATCCTACGAAACCAAGTATTTGGGTTAGATTTTTGAGCAAACCTCTATTGGAACGCTCATACCTAGAGAAAAATCCAAAAACTTCCTATTTACATGCGAAAAAGCGATTAGAAAATCATGGTCACCAACTAAAATGATGCGCCGAATTTTCCAGTTGTAGCAAATCCTATCATATCATATACTGCAGTGATTTAATGACAAGAAGTGAACCAAAATACTACAAAATATTGGTTTATTAGGGTTCAAAAACTTGCCTGCCTTACGAGGCCATGTCAAGCAGCCCGAGTGATGCCCTTTACCAATTACGGCTCTTAATATATTCATTACATGAAAAGTCAGAATATGTTCCAGACTGAAGTAGAAGAAATACTGAAAGCATAAACTCAGACTTACAAGACTCCAACTTTAAGTATCATTTCCAATCAGTCCATCCTAGAAAGAATGGACTGAGAAAGGCCTGCTTATTTAGACCATAGTATGGTACACAAAATACTCCAAATCAAAGCAAGTTAAAAGCGATGGGATGTACAAGTGAACTCCAGAGGAACCCTCAATCATGAGACAAAGTAGTCATAGTCTAAGAGATCCATGTATGTTCCAGTCGGCTCTGGAAAGTGTAGATGCTATATTGACTCACTGACAGTCAAATTACCGGTAAAACTCTCGAATTATAGCGGATAACTTTCAAAGTAGCCTAGAATTGTAACTATAGTTTGCAACATCTGACTCAGAACAACAGTAGAACTAATTTGGGAATGTCAAAGCACTTGAATTCAAATGATGAAAAACTGTATGAACCGGCCAGATTCGGTACAATAAAATAAACATAAAACTTGGAAATCAATACCAAAAACAAAAGCTTGAAAAAACTAGGAATAAGAGTACCGAAGAAGTTCAGTTCGGATCTGCTATCACTAAGTAGAATGTAATTGAAGGTCTTAGCACAGAATACTACTACCTAAGTCATCACCTACATAGATATAAAATTCATCCTGATAATCGACTATGCCGCATTCAGGTAAGTACAGCTACACCTTATTTCTCGTGAAGTGGAAAAAAAATCGGAATCTTCAACATGTTATGTGCTGTACTACTACATTTGGCGCTAAAATGACGAATTATCCTATTAAATAAAAAAGATTGCTAGAAGCACTTCCGTCTAGAACAATGATTCCCAAAGTTGTCTTTAGCGACCCCCAGGGGTCTATGACAACTTGCAAGGGGTTTACGTCAGCGAAAAAAAAGTTTGGGGGTCTATGAAATGAAAAATGGGGTCCACGATAGTGGATCTCAAAACATACACTGATAATACCTATTTACTCAAATCATACTATCTTATAATATAAAGACATATACATTATTTATAGAAGTACCTATGAAGTAAAATATTTATTATATATGTTTATAAAATTGTTTAAGTTTTAGGATGTAGGCATTCACTATGTGGTCGCAATACATTTTGAACTTGTAAAAACCTGCACATAATGAAATACCAGTTCGCTAACTTGCACTGACTTGTTCAATTCGTCATTCTATAAATACAAATGTGGGACAAATACGTTTATTCGTTTCCAGAATAAAGAAAAGTAAAGTGCTAAAAATATATTTTAAAAAATATAAACAGGTAGTTTGCCACACAAACTATAGTGAATCAGTGTTATTTTGTTTGAGAGTGCCGGAGAAAAGAAAGTACATTACTTTTTATTAAATATTAGTTTTTTACTCGTAGATAGAAAAGATTAATAAATTACGCCAATCATGACTTCAGTTATTAGTAGTTTAATATTCAATCATGCAGAATTACACGAGTACTCCTCAATAATTTCTTTTTGAAAGTTTTAGCAATCGGGTATTATAATTGAAGTGCAATCTCCGTAATCCGAACTAATTGTTGCAAGAAGATTATGGAATGTTTTCGGAAAAATCTAAAAAATTTTTTTATTATACAGCTGCTGGTGTTTATGTCTCATTTGAATAACGTAATTTTGTCCACAGATGACTGATGCCATGACCGAATCTAAAAAGAAATGTAGACAGTACAGTGTTGATTATTTGAAATTTGGTTTCATTCCATAATTTTCGGACGAACAATTGCCTATGTACCTTTTATGCAACAAAGTTTTGGGCAATGACGCTATGAAACCATCTAAGCTGCAGGATCATCTGAGAATATGTCACCCTCATAAAACAGATAAAGATTTGAAATACTTTCAAACACTCAAAGATACACTTCAGGATAGACTCACACTGGACAGAATGTTCGCTTCAACGTCACAAAGAAACAATGACGGTTTGCGGGCGTCTTACAATCTCGCTACTTATAGCAAAATCCGGAAAACCGCATACTATCGGAGAAAAGTTAATTTTGCCAGCCGTTGAAGAAGTTTTAAAAACTGTTTTACACAAACCTGCATCTGATATCATTAAAAGAATTCCCTTGAGCAATAATACTGTTGAAAGATGTATTGATCAAATGAGTTCTGACATTGATATTCTTGTGTGATTATTTGAAAACGACCCATTTCTCTATACAACTGGACGAGTCAAGTATACCTGGTAATGCAGCATTATTATTAGCATATGTTCGTTTAGTTGTGAATCAAGAAATCTACGAGGAACTGCTCTTCGCAAGAACTTTGTTAACCGACACTAAAGGTGAATCAATATTTCATTTTTTGAAGGATTACTTCTTTGAAAAAGCAATCTCTTTATCAAATATAATATCAGTAGCTACAGATGGAGCTCCTGCCATGGTTGGACGTTATCGTGGATTTATAAGCTATTTAAAACAAAATGTGTCAGGGGTGTGAGCAACACATTGCGTCATCCATCGACAACAGTTAGTTGCGAAAAAGTTTAAGTGTTAGATTGCATGAATCTCTTCAATTTGTCATTGATGCAGTAAACCGAATCCGAAGCAACGCGTTGAATACGCGGTTATTTGCACAGTTGTGTAAAGAAAATGACAAAAAATTTCATCAATTACTTCTTCACACTGAAGTACGCTGGCTGTCGAAAGGCTTATGCTTGACAAGATTTTTTGCACTTTTTGAGACTATTTTAGAATTTCTGGATACTAAAGATGAAATTTCAAAAGGAAATTTAATGCAGTGGATTTCATCGCATTACATCGCCTATTCAACAGATTTGTTTGCAAAATTTGATATGGTTAATTTGCAGTTACAAGACGACAGTTTGAATTGGATTTAAACAAAGTCCATCTTATCAGCGTTTCTTGCCAGAGTTAAACTAATGAAGCAAAATATTAGATGGGGCGAATTTTCTCAATTCCCCAGTTTGTCACAGACAAACTGCCAGGAAGACGACGTTTCAACCTACGTTCAGCATTTAAATGCCCTCTATTCAGATTTTAAAACTAGGTTTGATGATGTTTTGGCCTTGGTAATACCACCGTGGATAATTAATCCAAATTGTGACATAGAAGAAACGAATGTCATAATAACAAGAGGAACTGACTGAACTAAGTACAAACGAAGAACTTGAGATTCAGTTTAAAAACGGATATCAGCAACTCTGGCTGCAAAACAACATACCTGTTACTTATAGCGTATTATGGAATAGAGCGAGGACATTTTTAATTTCTTTTTCATCGTCATACCTAGTGAAAAGGGGGTTCAGCGCTGTTACCAATCTCCTAACGAAAAAAGACAGGGACACCATTAGCCGAGGAGATTTAAAATTAACTCTCACGAAATTGATGCCAAATGTTAATAATTTATTATTATAGCATCATGTTCATCCTTCTCACTAAAAATATTCACTTATTGCTTAGTTTATTTTATGTTACGTATATTTTATATAACAGATACAAAATTTTATTTCGACTACTTTTAGTTTGAATTCAATTAATAAATGTATAATTCAACATGTGCTTTTACTTTGTTTTTAACACTAAACTTCACTACAGTTAGAAATTTACAAAAAATTAATATCAGGTAAGTAGGGGGTCTACCCAAACCCGAAAAACATGGCAAGGGATCTACAACACAAAAAAGTTTGGGAACCTATGGTCTAAAAGATGTCAAATGAAAAAGACAATCATAATTGGGCGATTCACCGGTCATCCACTTCGTTTCCGTCAGGATATTGTGAGTTGTGACTCATTCACAACATCCATTTCATCTGCGGTTTCGAACCAGCGACTAGATGTTGAATACATACAATGTTTTTGTTCAGTAGTCTCAGCAATAAAATAATCAATTTTAGAAGAAACGATAGGAACTCTGTGTAGTAGAAGATATGTTGGATAAAGTTTCCTGATGGAGAAAATTCTTAGCCTAGATAAGGCGACAAGAAATCTAAACGTATTCAGGTGCTCTGCCAAATGCATCTCCCTTCTCGATTATGAAATGACTCAAATCATTTTCAACGACAAAAATGTTTAATACAGAATATATTACCATATGTACATAGTATATTATGTAATTCATTTCAAATCGAGAAAATACATATTAAAGAATATGAAAAACCATATAACAGATGAGTAGGTGAGTACAAGTACAGAGTGGAATTTATCCTAGATATTGAGTAGAGGGGATGCATTAAGTTCTAGTTGGCTGTTGAGGGTAGTAAATTGTAGGTTTTTACATAGTTTGTTAATATCCAAACTTTTGAAGCAAGATTCAAGGAACATATTTCCTCAGATAAAAATTCGCCAATATTTGAACACATAAAATCAACCAAACACAACGATATAATTTAACAATCTTAAAATCCTTCATAAATGTAACAAGGGGGTAGAGATGAATTTGTTGGAAAGTTTGGAGATTAAAAAACTATGTAAAAACCCACAATTTACTAGCCTCAACAGTCAACTAGAACTTAATGCATCCCCTCTACTCAATATCTAGGATAAATTCCACTCTGTAGTTGTACTTACCTACTCTTCTGTTATAATGTCGTGATTATTGAAAAAATTTTGGAAAAGTAACAAAATTGTCGAATTTTTTCAAATAAAGTGTAGATTAAAGTAAAACTTTGTGTTTTTATCTCATTTATAAAAGTGTCTTATTTCGTTTTACTTTGACGATGAAATTCCATAAAATAAATAGATCATCAATACTATCAAACAAATTGAATATTGGAAAACTTGATTGTATAAGATATGAAGCACATATTTCTCCGAGGTTCAAATAAATACACAAATTTCATAAACTTTTGTATTTTTCTAATATTAAAATCTTGAAACATTAACAAATATTAGTAATATCAAATGGTAACTATGATTTCTCATCTCGAAATATGATAAACATTTCTCCAAAAAACTGAAATATACCAAAAACAGATCTCGAATTAGTAATAATGTCCTTGATAGTTTATAAGTAAATAGTAAAGTAATAAAGTAATAGTAAACACCAACCAAATCAGGGGTTTGAAATAGATCTCAGGCTTGGTGCCTTAATCTCTAGTAACATTCAGGCTGATTTGCGCTGTACAATACCATAACATCGTGCAACATTATGCAAAAGCACCATTATTTTTAAAATATTATGTTCCATATTATTTTTGATACACTGTAGAGTATTATATTGGTATTATACATCACATTCATCAGGTGATATAAAATATTTGTTACCAATGCTTTCAATATGGGCAGAAAATTCGAGAAACTGTTAGTAATTTATTCTCACAAAAATATGTTAAAAGTGGGGCCAGACTTCGTTTGTTTGTTTTCAGTAGTGGAATTGAATTAAATTATGGAGAATTGGCAAAATTCAAATCAGAAATAACAGCAATGTTCTTGAATTAATTAACAGGTCGTTTTTAATTCCAATGAAAAGTACATTTGATGACCAAATTCGAACATAATATTTTTGTACGGAGATACAATATTCTCAAATATTATGTGTAGTCGTTAAATTAGTGCTGACATATTATCTTGCTGATTGAATTGTTATTGAAATCTTCTGATACTTTAAAGGAAATTTTACTTTAAACTTTACCAAATGTAATTTCTCCAGTTTTAACGTAAAATTATATGTCAACACTCATCTCATGAATAGAAATTATAGAAAATTCTATGTATATGCATTTGCATAGTTTTAGTAGTTCTTACGTTTTTCAAGATAACGCTGAAGATATACTGAAGAGTCAATCAGTAGTGAATTTCACAGATTTTGTCTTGTAGGTTTGAAATTTTCAACACAGACATTAATAGAAATATTAAACTTCAACAAGCAATAAGAGATTGAAATATGTTGTGAAACATTAATTGCAAAATTCAAATTTCATAATCAAAGTAAATAAAAATGTTTTTTGATTGATCATCAGAATAGAAATGACTATACCAAGCAATAGAAATTCATTGACAATTCTATATAGGATACATTTGCATAGCTCTAGTTTTTACGTTTTTCAAGATAACGCTGAAGATATAATGAAGAGTCAATCAAGAGTGAATTTTGGAGATTTTGTCTTCTAAGTTTGAAATTTTCAACACAATGCAGATATTGACAGAAGCATAAAACTTCAAAAAGCAACAAAATATTGAAATATTATGTGAAAAATTGATCACAAAATTCATATTTCATAATTCAAATAAATAAAATCTTTTCTATTTATAATAATGATAAAAATCAATCTCAATCAATATTTTTTAAGAAGTCATTTGTCTCTGCCAATTGCGACCTGATTTTTAATTGATGTGAAAAATTTGATTATGTAATTTCAAGGAAATTATCTGAATCGTTACGAAGAAGTTATTCTTTCTCAATTCCAATGAAAGCTCAAGTAGTTCTTTCAATATTCACAATCATACGATCAAGGATACACCCTTCATATTGGAAAGTTGAAATACTTATACTTATGTAGAGTCTACATCATTTACATAATTTTAATATTTAATGATCAGAGAACTTTTTCGATACAGATTTTGGTAACTGTGTATACATATATACATATCAGGTGATCATAGTCATATATGCATACTGAGTGCGGCACCTACACTTTTGACATTTTCTCACAAATAATTGAACTTATCAATTTCTGCGATTTCAGATGATAGAATATCCATTAACAGTATGCAATTTATTATACCGAAAAAATTGAGATCTTCAAACTACCTTAGGTAATCGGGAATCAGTTACATTATAATTTAATGAATTTAATATTTAAATGTAGATAATATATATTCTCATTGAATAAAACAAAACTGTTTTCTTTATAATCATCATAAAATCAATAGAAAACTTAAAAATTTTATCGTTTGCAGTTTGGAGGGAAGTTGAGTTTTTGAAAATATGAGCGTTAGTCATTAGAATTGAAATGTATTCAAATGTTTTTGTAATAACAGATTAAGGGGTTTCACGACCAAAACATCTCGAAAAATATTATCTATATATAAAAAATTGTTTGTACTCTCTATAATAATTTATGCCTTGAAACATTCTGGAATCAATTTATTATCGAAGTTATGGGACTTAGTAGTGATTGCTTTAGGCAGACTACCCGAAACTCAGATGGCGTTCGGACTATCTATCGTCAACGTTAATATAACTCATTAGAACTCAAGTAAATTCATTATTAGGAGTTCCGTCTTCGCATATGTTTCACTTTTTATTATTAAATATAAAATATAGAGTAGAATACACAAGATTGGAACAAGTACTTGTTTCATCATCAACAGATAAGGTGAAGTTTTCGTACTTATTTTTACAATACTACCTATAGCATGACGAAGTTTTGATTGAATTGCGTATTTAAAAGTTTAATTTTTTAACTTTTAGTTTGATAAATATTAGAGTTTTTCTTCAAAACTGCTGTAATGTCTCCAACATAAATAATCAGTATTTTTGTTTGTCCAACAAAGATGGACTGAGAAGTCATGTACAAGGTCATCAAGAATTTCAAATAGAGGGCCCCCTTAAACAAATCATATCTCCGCCATTTTTATTGTAATGTTTGTTTTTAATATAGCAAATGAGGAATAATTCATATTTTCAACGGCCCAGTCAAAAAAGTTTATTTTGTTGCCTATGTTTCGAGGTGTAATCATATAAGGTAAAGAAAAATAGGAATTCAGTTCTTCTCAAATAAGTGAGAAACTGTAGTTGAGAAATTATTGAAAGAGATTCTCAAAGAATTCTAATATTCCTATTGAAAAGTCCTGATCCTTTTTCTATCACATTTAGAAAATTGATTGAATGGAATAAAGAGTTCCGCAAGACGTTCTTATCGTAAGCACATAGTCTCCAGAGTAAACGCAGCTAGCAAAACATTCTTTATATTGAATATCAATTCAAAATATGAAGAAAATGTAGTGTCATTTGAACGCTTGATTAAAAGTAGTGCTCTTAGAAAACAATGCTTTAATTATCCATTCAAAAAGTTTGGCAATTTCATCTAAATATTTCTAGAAATCTATCTCCATTAAAAATAAGAACAAATGTTCATATAATTCGTCTCATAATGTTTCACTTTCTGAAGCTCAATGAAGACGGAGATCCCAGATCATTTCGTTTTTTAAACAAATACCTAACTTTTTGAAAAATTTACTACCAAATTTTTCTTCAACTGTACTTCATCTTTTCAAGTCTCCAAATGCTGTCAGAATTCTTTCAAATTTGTTCATTCATATTCAATAATTCAAAAAAATTGTTTCAGTGGCAGTGATCACACTGAAAACAATACGCGGAGCTTTATATTCGGAGTTAAATTAAGATTGAAAATGAGAATTTCTCGAATAGTTTTTAATCGAAAATGTTCTTTTATTCGAAAATCTTCTGAGATACTTGATTACTATTAAAACCCTACCTAGGTAGGTAGGGTGTATCGTGTATATACGACAACCCTGCATCACACATACTTGCAGCCTCTCAGAGTCGATCGCAAGTAGTCTAAAATTATTGAGGTAGATCGCCAGCAATTCAAGTTTTTGATATTATTGAGGTTATTGAGGAACAAGTTGAAGTATTATTATAGCTTCAAAGGGAAGAAAACAATAGTTGCATACAATGATGCCTTGATCAGCAGGGTTGCGAATAAATCAAAAAGTCTTAACATTGCAATGAACTTGATTTTGACAAGTGTAACGAGTAATTCTCTACAATACTGATTTTTATCGTCCAATATTTCAATATTCAATAAGAATCTAGATGAAATTTTCAAAAGACAGGTACCGGCTGATGATGTGTTTGCTTTCGAAGAAGTAGAACACGGGGTTCGTGATGCAATTATATCTTTGGGGATTCCTAGGTTTACTAAATATTATGGATCATCTAATAATATCATTAGAAAAATATTAACAGTAAAATCCATTCATTAACCATACTTGTAAATAAATATAGTTTCCAGAATGCCTGAAAATCTCTAAAACTATTCTTTTCTTTCAGAAAGGGGACATAGACGATATAAAGAATGGTCTTCCCATAACCCTAGTTTTTATTTTCAGTGAGATTATCGAGAGGATATTGTGCAAACAAATGGTTATCTGGTCTGAGGGAAAAAGTTTGTTTTCACATGACCAATCCGGATGTAGGATGTACAGGAGCGGTTTCGTCTTTCATTTTGCAGAACCATTGATTGTTTGAACCTTGCCTCACTCATTATTTATAGACTTATCTAAGGTAATTGATTGAGTCTTTATGGATAAACCTTTATATAAGCTCAATGGGAATGGATTCAGTGACCCAAGTAGGTTAGGAATCATAATAATTTTTAATAGTTTCTGAATTATTTTCAAAGAACTGCTTTCCATTTTTTCATCTTAAGTTGCCAATATTTCTTATAATTTTTCTGTGCTAAAGAACATTTGAATTGTTTCTTCTTCTACACGTCATTTAGCATCAATATCGCCCATATTTTCAGGAACTTCATCTAGGTTGAACACCGATTTGAACTTGTTAATTAGACTATATAAAAGAATAAGGTACGTTCATTTTTCTGACGTGAAGCAAATAAGATAAAAACAAAGGAAATCTCGTTTTATATTTCCTAGTCAAATAACATTTCATGTCTTTTTTATTTAAGATTCAAACCGAACATCTCAAATATTATGAAATTTATATACAAGAAATTCTTTCACCTTAAAAAGACTAATACTATGAATATACAAATATACATATTACCGAGCTTAATCTGTCAAATATTGAAAATGTGTAAATGTAATATTACCATAAACTTCAATCTAATTCAATGAAAAAACAATGAGAAGTGCAAGATATTAGGAGTTCGCTGAAAATATAATTATAAAGAAAATGAATCCCAAAATCACTAATTACAATAGCACAGAATTCGTTGTATATAAACTGACAGAAACATGCAGAAAATTCACAAAATCCTGTTAAGTACTTTTTAAAATTTTTCAGAACAGCATGTTCTGATCCATGTCTTGTAATATTCAAGAAATCTGGCAGTCTCCGTATACTATTTGCATATTAACAGAACTCAGTTTTGTACACAGTTAATCAACAAATACTCATTAATTCGAATTATGATTAATATAACAGTTAGTAAGCATAATTATTGTATTTTATACGAAACATTAGGTATATCATGCATAATGCAGGTGTCATTGGGCAGTAAGATGCAGAAAGGCAGCATTCTTCACAAAGCTGGAACAGTTTTAGTTACGCGGTTCACTTCGCCATGAAGGTGCACACCCTGGAGGCAAAAAAAATCTATTGAGTATGGTACTAATCAAAGTTCTTCTTGCAGAAGAAGATATTATAGGTTTAAATTTTTTTCATTATGAATGATACTTTCGAAAAATAGACTTTCTAATTTAAAACGCTTTGTCATATTCAAATTCATAGTTTTTTCTCATATCTGCCATTTCACTAATTTCTTACAAATTTCCTAACAGAAGCCAATGACCCATGTTGAGGTGGCGTCTAAAAATTTAGTTTTTGATTGTCAACATAAGTAAAATGGTTTAGCCAATAAGATGCATTTAGTTTTATTCTAAAATTGTTTTTTCAACATAAATGTTGGAAATATAGGAACAGTCCAACCAATAGCTGGAAGAGCCCATCGAAATCCTTGGCAATAATCAAAACATAAAGTCGTATAGCCAGTAAATTCCTTATATTCTCCATAGCTAACAAAATTCATCAAATTGGAAGAAACGACTGTTACCAAATATAAAAAATAAAATAAAAAAATAAAACTCGTATAAAAAAAATTTCAGTTAATAAGTTATACGTATTGAAGGAACTACATATTTCAGATAAAAGAGGCATCGAAGAAAGCACTCAAATTGAGTAAAATAAAATTGTTGGAATTGAAATCAGGTATTGATGTCGAAGAAGAGAACGTTGAAAGATATGAACTAATTTTCAAGAAATGGTATATCGTGTGTATTTTGTTTGTAAAAGCTCACTGATTTCCCATCGTTGAGGTAAATTTGCAAAATAGAAATACACACACCACAAAAATTGTCGCGTCACCTAGTATTCTGAATTCCACAATCGATTAAGCAGCTCGATCGCAGTTTCCTTGTCAACATATGTTTTTGGACATATGAGGAAAAAAAAATCTTTTCTATGTAGTAACATTTGTTTCCATATGATCTCAAACACGTCTGAAACAAGAATGAATTTATTTGACTATCAGTATTCATTCAATTTCTCCTCAGTTTTCACGCTAAATTAATGCAAGTTTTCTGTGTTTCTTGTTGATTTTTCGAATCTTTGATTTATTGTAATAGCTGCTGAACGTCCTGGACGCTATTTGAGTGATCGTGAAGTGATAAGAATTGTAACACTTCTAGGGGAGAGGCGAAGCCAACGTGGCTAACTTGTTGAATGTTAACCAAAGCACTATTTCAAGAGCAATTAGTCGATACCACGAAACAGGGGAATATGGAAGAATCGGATAACAACACCAGTTCATGATCGTTGGCTTCGTTTAACTGCACTAAGAGTTTGGTTAGACCAAGGCCCGCGTCTCACCAGAGAGCATCGAGTTGCAAGACTTCAGTTTGCGAGAGAACATGCAAATTGGGGTTTTCCAGAATGGTCGAATGTTCTCTTCTCTGGCGAGTCCAGATTCTGCCTAGTATCAAATGATAGACGCATGCCTGTATACAGTATAAGCAATGAAATATCCGGAGGAGGTTCAGTAATGGTGTGGGGAGGCATTTCTTTCCATGCTCGAACTGAGTTAGTCCTAGTGAATAATGGAAGAATGACAGCGGCTAAATACATCGCAGATATCCTTGAACCCCATGTTGTACCCTTTGGCCCATTGATTGGCGAAAACTTCACTTATATGCCTGATAATGCTCGGCCTCATGAAGCTAGAGTAGTTACAGAATTTCTGCAAAATGCCGAAATTGATATTTTAAGATGGCCAGCCAGAAGTCCCGACTTGAATCCCATAGAACATGTTTGGGACAACATGGGGTAGCAAATTCAGCAACGTAGGATGCCTTGTAAAACACTCGAACAACTAGAAAATCTGCATCCTGAAATTTGGAACACAGTGACTGAAGAGTACTATTTTTTGAGGGGCATCCGAGACGTATAGTGGCAGTAATTAGGGCCCGGGAAGGAAACACTCGATTTAAAGATGATTAGTACCCATTCGATACTAGTTGATTGGTCTCTTCGCGAATGTTTGAAGATGGTAGAATTTTTTAATTTTTCATTAACTAGAAAATTGTTAATATTTTCCATCATGAACTCATCTCTTTCGAATGATATCTTCTTATTTCACACTTATGAAAGTTACCAAGTGACTCTTGAATGACCAACCTAAAAGCTTTTATAGTATTGTCGTAAAAGTAGGGTGATGCGACAATTTTTGTAGGGAGTGTATTTAGTAATTTATCAACAACCAAATAAATTTCTGAGATAGAAAATAACTTTGTAGTATTAATATTGAAGAAGGCAGTTATAAGCAGCAAAGCCAAAAAGGCTATATTCAATAAAATTTTCAGCAAAAAATGATAACAGTTTTATTATTTATCATCATTTTCATTCGACATCCCTCTGAAATCCAGCTGAGCCTCTCCTAAACATAAGAATCTCATTTCGGCTAGCACTACTATACAGTGAATATACACATATGCACTAGAACATGAGACAAAACTAAACTAATTAAAAAGAGCATTAACTCGGAAACATACGGGTGTCTCAGAATAAAGTATCAATAACTCGAAATCTGATTAATTTTTCAAAGTTATACCACAACTTCGTAGGATTCATCGCGTTGAGATATTCATTCCCAAGATTAGAGAAAGAATTACCTTCATCACTCCCGAATTTCGACTTGGTTAGAATTTATCCATAATCATTGAAATATTAAATACACAAAATCTATGAACGAACGGAAAATTCTATGATTTCGCCTAAATTTTTGACTGCACACAGATTATATACTTTCATGAAATGAAAAAATCAAGATAGATTACACATTCGGAGATGAAAATACATTATACATAGCAATCTCATGACACTCCACCCCCACCCAAAGATTCAAATCAAATTGGCAGTTTATTTCTTGAACCCTTGTGCTTCTTGATTTGCATAGCCTTCCAGGAGATTCGGAGTGTTCTTCTCTGTAACAACATTTCGAATGTTTCCAGACAATTAATCGTAGCAACCTTCCGTGTCCACGTATCTTCTTCTTACAAAGTACAGAACAAACACTTAATCATCATTTGGCGCAGCTTCAACTTCAATTTCTCATTGACAAAAAGGTTTTCTAAAATTCACAGATCTCTGTTATCGACTCCACAGTCTCCTAACATGCTCACCTGTCAAATACTTCCTTATAATCGATAAAACAGACAAAAACGTCCTTACGCTGATCACTATATTTCTGACCAAGTATGTTGAAAGCAAAAAGTGTATCTCGTATGCCAAGAACATTTCGAAATCCATACTGGATTTCATCAAAATCTCTTTCACATACACACCTTATTCTTCCAGGTATAATCCGGAGAACAACCTTTAACGTGTGACTCTTCAGGCTAAGTAATCTTCATTCTTCCCGTTTCTGTGCCCAATCCCCCACAAGATCTGACCTACGCCAATTTTGGCATTAAAGTCATCGTTTATGTATGTTATTTCATGCAATTTCAAGATTTTCAATTTGGTTATACGAAGTTTCAATTTCTCTGCCTACCTTTTTTTGCAGTGGGAGCATATTTTCGCAGAACATTGATATTACAAGGAACTGCTTTCAACTGCAGAAGTATAAGTCTTTTATTTTTGGAAATGAACTTCTTAATCTACTTTACGATTTTCGAGGTTAAAAAGAAGCCTATTCCGTTCCTATGGTGTACTTTGGCATCGTCGCTCCCAGAGTAATAATCAACAAATGGTTGATAAAAGGGGAACTATTCGCGGAAACAGAAGGATTCCTTATGGCCATTCAAGACCAAGTCATCGCTACAAACAACTACCAAAAAATTTTAAATTAAGGACGGAACATTACAAACAGATATGTGCAAAAAATGCCATATAAGATCGGAAGACTATACAGCATATTACGTCTGGATGCGAACAACTGGCCAATACGGACTATCTTCACAGGCATAATCAAGTATGTAACATTATCCACCAGAAACTTGCACAGAAGTACGGACTTCTGAATGCCTCCCAGCCATATTACAAGTATCAACCGGCGCCCGTATTGGAAAATGACTCTATCAGATTATACTACGATAGGCCTGTTATCACTGACAGAGTGGTGACAAATAATAGGCCGGATATAGTGGTATATGATAAGAGAGCCAGAACAGCAATGCTGGTGGATGTCGCCATACCGAATAATAACAACGCGCTGAACAAATTCCAGGAGAAAAAGTCCAAATACACAGACCTCGCTATTGAGATCAAACAGATGTGGCACCTCGATAAAATAGATATTGTTCCTGTCATCGTATCCTCGACTGGGTTAATACCTAAAACTTCGCATGATAGCCTTAAGAAATTAGAATTGCATAAAAATATCTATATAAAAATGCAAAAAGCTGTTATTCTTAATACATGTAGGATAGTTAGGAAATTTATGTCAAGTATATTGTAATCGAACTGATTCCCTTTGATTGCTGATTCTGGGAAAGGTAAATTATATTCAGCTAACAGTTAAGATAGTGCATAAGTCCACGATAATAATAATAATAGTAATATTCCGGTCTCATGCCTTATTGATTCATCGTAATTAGCTAAATTTATAAGAAGGATTATTTCTATTCCCTTTTGCAATTTTGATCATTGAATCAAAGAGAAATTGGATTATTCACATTTGCTGCTAAAGCTGAGAACTTCCAGATTTGATTCATTATTGTTCATGCAAGAAGAAACCTTTGTATTTTGAAATAGATTTTGTACTTGTGCATTATTTCATGTGAATAATGCATTATTTTTTCCAGCATCATTTCCCTATATATGATGGGAACAGCATAAACCAGGTTCTTGAGATGGCCCCAGAAATAAAAACCCCAGAGAATTCAAGTTGGGATACCTGGGATATGATAGGTCCTCCTCTAACCTATCTATCGATTAGGGTACGCCGTATTCGTGCACAAACGACATCATCTGCCAAATTGCCAGTGAAATATCTTCTTGAAATTCAGACAAGTTATTTTACAGAAATTCCAAATAGTAATCTCCATTCAATCGAGATGGTAAGTGCGACCAAGATATTCGGCCTCGATATTTGTCTGGAACAGTTAATGATGTCTTGTTTGAATAATGACACGAGAATTTTCACCTATCCACGAATGTAAATTGTGTATATTCATAACGACATACCTGCGAAAGCCTGCTTCATCGCAGAAGAGGATAGATATCAGGAAAGCAGTATTTTGTTGTGGCTGAAAACCAATTTTCCACCTTTGGTAGAAAATCATCTAGGAAAGTACTCAAACTTTTTGCAAAAGTCAGGGGGGACAACTTGCTCTCTTAATATATGATTCCATTGGACGTATTCAATTGTGTAGTAAGTGGATAATGATATACTCCTCAGTTACCGTTTCTAGAATATTTCCTTCCATATCAAAAGAACATACGGTCCTAGACCGACCCGAATTGTGTGCCTTTTTCTTAAAAGTACCTGAAATATTATTGATTATATCATTAATCGAATAATCCTACAGAAATTCAGACAACTTAGCCGTTTCTCTTAATCAACGATCTACATTCACAAAAGTCAGACGATTAGGTAAGCTTCAGTTTGTAATTTCGTGTATTCAATATTCCAATAATTATAGTACCTACAACTACAGAGTCATTTTTTTCGTGATCGGTTCTTTTCTTCGAAATCTAATAAGAGTACCTCTTTTTCGGTAAGCAGAAATCGAAGATGTTATCACATTAGGAAAAATTTAGCCAATTCAAGATTAAGAATTAATAAACGTTAGCTCTAGTGCTCCTTGCTTATTTCAAACGGAACGGAAAAAAGAGCAACGCTGTTTTATATAGTTTATACTTCTAAAATTTAATCAAAATCTGTTTAACGGGTTTTTATCGATCAAAATATTGATTTCCTCAACTTCGGGGGAGAATATCTCGGGACTGTCTACGAAAAAAATTTCATACACGAAGTTTGTAAATAAAGTAACGAGACTAGCAACGTCACTTCCGATCCGGCAATGTATGACACGAGAAGCTATGGGCAGCATCAGTTGTACATGTGATACGCCTACTGTATGAGTTTGAACTCGCTACAGTCATTTGTTTGTCCGTAGTGTAAGTTTCCGTAAAACAGCTTTTTCTTGTGCGTCTCAAAAATCATGGCATCAATTTCAAGCAGGGTCTGCTCGAAACTTGGACACAATGCAGCAGAAACATATGAAAAACTTCGGCAGGCTCATGAAAGAAGTGTTCTGTTAAGGACCCAAGTTTTTCGGTGGTTCAAGACATTCTCAGAAGGAAGAGAGTCGATTGGAGATGAACCACGAAGTGAAAGGCCTTCAATACCAACACCGTCAAAAATGTTAACAGAGTCCTGGGTCCAGTCGAATTTGAATCGCTCCTGCGCGTGCGATCACCATATAGTGCAATCTCAATAATAGAATTTTTATCCAGTAAAAACATTCTTATGGCTTCTCAGCGTCCTTATTCACTAGACTCGAGTCCTTGGCACTTTTATCCCTTCCCGAGAATTAAAAATCAACTCAAGGGAACTCAATTTGAGCCACTCGAAAACATCCAAACAGCTGTAACCGACCAGATGATAGCTATTCCAGTATACGAGTTCCATCAATTCTACTATGATGATTGGAAATTCCATCTCCAGCGCTGTGTGGCTTTCCAAGGGAACTAATTTGATGGAGACAATAATACATTCTGATCATATTTGAATAAAAATTGAAACAAAAACAGTCTCATATTCAATATATACACAAGGATATGACATTATTTCAATGGATCTATCAGATTCCGAATTATTGATACCTTGTCCTGAAAATAATAAATAAGGAAAAAGATCTGTATTTATACCTAAGTCCATTAATGAGAGGGAGTTTTGCTGAAAAAGTGCACTTTTCGTGAAGAAATGTCAGTCAGAATATTACACATAGGGCGAGAAAATTCTCGATAATTACGACTAATTCTTACATAGAAGCTCATGACTGAAATAAATAATCCTGCAAGATTAGCTTGACTGTATTGGTCGACATAGAAACCTAGGAGTGGTGACATTATGTGGAAGAGATTGCGCATTTGCAAACATTACCACGATTTGGGCCAGAGAACACCATGGCCTCAAAACCCACACATTTTTCTGAAGATGTTAGATTTGTCTTCATCAAATTGTAACCAGTATTTCAACATCGAGACCTCCAAGCTCAGGAAGATCCAAACAAGTAAGATACCCGAATATATAAAGATAGTGCGCCATGCTTTTCAACAGTCGCCTAAGCGAATTATTTTGTCTAAAGAATATCAGTCCAACACATTAGGACCGTTATTGTCAAAAAGTTAATTCCCCCTGACTACCAGAATCATATGGAACACGAACAAGAAATGACGGATCGAATCTCTGCGAGACCGATTTATTTTAGTAAACATAAAATGCACTTCTACCTCCCTAGAGAAGTAAATTAGCAACATTTTCGACAATGGGTCGAAAATAACCAAGGTCTTCATAAAAGACACCTCAACTTTCTAGAAGCGACTGTTTGGTATACCAATTCCACATTCTTTTGAGAAAAATAGAAAAAGAAGAGGTTGCATATCCTCAGTGATATGTTTCTATGCTGGTTCTGAGCCTCGAATAACTGAAAAAGGTTCCCACTCTGGCAGATCCCATGTTTCAACAAAACGAAGCTACAGCTTATACACTTCAACTTTGAGCACAAAACTGCGCCTGGTTACCCAGCACGCCTCGTCTCGCTTGGATATGATATGGGTGACCCGCATTCTCACTTGAGCATATATTTTCTTTTGGGGCTACCACAAGAAAACAGATTTTCGACATCGGTTGCACTGGGAGAAGTTCAGGAGAGAATTACAGAGCAAATAGCCGCAATGTCCTTCGAGAAAACGATCGAATGCTTTCGACATCGGCTTCGTGAGGACAAAATAACATTCCATAATCTACTGCAGATAAGTTGTCAATTTGCTATTCAGAAAGGACATGGATTATGAAGTATGTAAGACGCAATCTGATCTTGAAAAAACTGGTTGAAGAATAATTCAGACGGCGGGATACATATAAACAAAAAAGTTTTATCAAGATAAAGAATAGCAATGCTTGGAAGGAATCATGCCTAGTAAGCTTGTCCTCTAGCAGATGTAACAATCTATAATTTATATATGTAAAAGAACCTACTAATTAAATTACATTTTAGCAATAGTAAAATTAAACTGAAGTCTCAAATATGGTAAATATGTTCAAAAATTTGCAGATCTTTGGAGAGGGAAACTACCCAATCGAGAAATCAAAGTTCTTCACGCAAGAGATGTCTGCAGAAGACCTTCATTTTCCTAGTCACTCTTTCACATCTCATGACTCAAATGTCAAAATATATTAGCCATGTCACTCTAACAGTAGTTATGAAAATGTTTCCTAACACACATGTCATAACAATGCAGGGGACTCAATTTTAGGATAAGTAAGTCCACATTCAACTCGAAAATAATTTGAACAAACTCTTTTTGCATTTTCTAGTTTTCCAACAGAATGAAGGAATCAGTTGCATGGCACATTATGAAGCAGTAAATAAAAACTTATTTATACTTCAATGGTAACTCACCTGGTGCGCAGGGATTATATTCGCATCCAGATGGCCTTCTTCTACATTCTTCTCCATTACCTTCATAACCTGGTGGACAAGCTCGACATCTAAATCCTGTTTCTGTATCATCGCAAATAACTCCTTGGAAACATGGGTTATCTCGACAGGTTCTTCGACATTGTTCTCCATTGCCATCATAATTTGTAGGGCATGGACCGCACGTATAGCCTGATGATGAATCTTGACAGGTCACTCCAGGGAAACATGGTCTATCTGCACAAGTTCTTATGGGACGGCAGTCATATCTTATGAGAAACAATAATTATAATTAAGTTTTAAGAGTCATACCTTTATATGAGTATAATTAGAAATTTTTTCTTCGATTTTAACTTTCAGTTCTAGTATGCAGTTCAGTATTGTACTTTGACAACAAGATATTGCACAAAATAACTCGAGAACGTATTGGCACATGATGGAACTTAGAATCTAAAAGTATTCCTAAATTATTTGAAGAAAATTAAAACTAAAATTCTTTCAATCAAAGTTCAAAACGCTTATCGAGGTTGGCAATATGGTTTTTGAAAATTATTCCCGATGTGCACTCAATATATGGAAAGAAATTTTGTCTGTCACTTACCCGTTACCAGTATATCCATAAGGACAAGGTCCACACCTTGGTCCTTGTACGGTCTCATAACATCTAACACCTCTGAAACAATTGGGAGGAGCTGTTTCACAAGTTGGTCTCGTGGGCTCTGGAGTAGTAGGAGGTGGCGGTCTTGTTGGAGGTGGGTCAGGCCTTCTTCTACAAACATCACATTCTTCCATATATCGCCGGATCCATTCAATATTCGCATCCCGTTCTCCACATTTCGAATAAAGAGAATTGACTGAGCGAATCAGCTCATTGAGAGCTTTCAGTAGAGTACCTAGAAAAGATAAAACGAAAAGAGATTCAATTATAATAAGATTACTTCGATAGCTTCGAAGAAATCAAAATCCGACATCTTACAAAACAAGTAAAAAAAAAGAAAATGCCTTATTGAACACAATGGTTACACCAATAACACAATGGAAAAATGAATCGGCAAATAAATAGAAGAACATTTCATTGAACTGGCATTAAAATCTCAAAACAAAGTGTCTATAAAATAGCTTGTTCCAACTGGTGCTAATCTTATAAATGAGACCCACCTCAACTCTCAGTTACAAGAGAACGAAACGATATGAAAAATAAAAACATCAGCCTTCTTCGAACTCATACAGATTTAGGCTTCAAAATTGGCTTTCATGAAGCCAAACAAATCACCTCCATCGAAAACTACAAAACGAGAATGTTGAAAGACAAGCTGTTGAAATAGAAAAAGGAATGCGTTGAGCGAAAGTTTCAATGCAATAAATATAGAAAAGGAACTGTCAACTACGAAGGAGAGGTCAAAGGTGAGTAGGAGTAGAAATTAGATTTACCGATTAGTTTCAAGGGAAATGTCAGCACAAAACGCGGCAAAAAGATTGCTTTCTTGAATCACCGGTCACTTATCTTATCTGAATTGCAATCTTATTTCATATGATGTGTTGTTAAATTAATAATATTTACCTTCATCCAGACTAGATACTGATGGAATATCTCCTCTACCATAGGGATCAACCCCCGCATTTGGATCATCTCTCAGGTAATTATTGAGAAAACTTTCATCGTCGAAAGAGTTCAAGGATTTTGAGTCTAATTCCAAGGGACATTCGTGCATGCTGAGTACAGTTCTCACGTCTCTATGTCCATCTATCTCCATTGGATATCGTTTCTCATGATACTAAAATTTGAATTAAGCTATTCATCATTATACATACAAGTGCTCTGGAGAGCCAGGGCAACCTCATCAAACAGTAATATAGATAGAATAATAGAAACTCATAAAAATGCACAAACAAAGGAATATTGGTAAGTGAGCTACGATCGAGATATGTAGATGAAACATTACATTAACCCTTAAACATGTTTCGTATCTGAGAGTATATATTTATCTTACATATTTTCAAACGCATTACCGGAACGAAAAAGTGGTTTTGCTGTTAAAATAATGGAGGTCAAGTGCGACGAAGTGAACCTAATTTCTGTAAATGAATCTGATTCAGAGTAGAATACTAAGAGAAAATTAAAAGAAGTTTCATTATGTATATACAACGTAATATATACAAATTCATCAGTGGATCGTTTTGTTATGATGCAATAGTAAAATATATGTTTATATCTCAGAGGATACCAAATCGATTTATACAACAGGAAATTCCTGATAGTACGTTCTACAGACAAAAGGATAATGTGAAAAAATTTTTTGTCATCTTACTTTCATCCAATTCTCTTTTATCAGATGTAGCGATGAAGATGAAAACGAACTTGATCCCTCGTTTGTTCCAACATTTTGGGATAGAGAGAACGTATCTATACTAGAAGTAGTCAGCAGACTAATCTCATTTTTAACTATACAGCTTCTAATGGGAATTATGGAGAACTATTGGAATCCGAAAATTAGATTCGAAAAAATAGTCACCATTATACCTTTGAAGATAGTCAAGCGTTTGCGCCGGTTACTTCATTTCCAATATATTTCTTTAGATGCAAATTGGAGATTGCTTTTTCAAACTTCGGCCAATACTTAATAAATAAGGAGAATATACTTAAATATTGAAAAAGAAAATCAATTCTCAATTTATCAAATGCTATTGAACAAAGGCAGGTAAACTAAAGGAGTACCTTGCTGAGAAACATAATAAATAAGGATTCAAGTTGTTTGTACGTTCTGGTGTATCTAGAATAGTGTACAACTTTTAATCATATGCCGGTCCCTCAACATTTGATGCTTGCAAATTGAACAAAGACGAAAATTCATTTAAATGGTAGTATTTTTGAGTTTATGCAGAGCTATACAAAATTACCAAGAAGCTACCATTCATTCTGATAATTTTTTTACCTCGCTATCACTCATCCAATATCTTAAACTGGATGAACATGCAGGTAGTTTTTGGTACTATACACCTTACTATGCTTAAAAGTTGTGGAAGAGTACAAAGTATTTTTGAAAAAGGGAAGAACTTCGATTGTCGGGTAGATTATGATGCTCAAATTGCAACTGATTGGGCTGACACAAAATGTGCGACTTTAACCTGCTCTTACGTATCTTATGGTTTTATGGATGGAGTGAAACGCAACCGCAAATAAAAAATAAGAAGAATTTCTTATACTCCATATAATAGAACAGTATAATAAACGTATGAGGGGAATATATTTATCTGATATGTTAATTTCACTTTATGGAATTCCACTAAAAACTAAAACATTAAATCTTGAATTATTGGCAAAAATTCTTCATATCTATGTAAACACTTCATGGTTGCTGCACAAGAAGGATATACAAGTTATTGGCAGTCAAATATGAAATTCTGAAACATTTCAGGGCAGAATTTGCTCGATCTCTTTTGCTAAAAAACATTTTTTGAAAAAAGAGACCCAAGGTGATGGTGATGAAGTAACAAAATTCAAACATCGCAACCTAGTGGAAATGCTGTTTTTGATAACACTGGTCTTTACCTGTTATTATGAAAAAAGGTCGTTGAAGACACCGCACCGTTTGCCAGATGATAATATTGTGCTAAAATACCAGTAAATGGTCTCTCATATGTACCTAACCTAAACTATCTTCAACTTATTCGAAAATATTCACTTTTTTCAGATTTTTGACAACAAAGAAACAAAATGGTTTGATTGAAAATTCATTACAACATAGTTGAAACAAATAAGTGATATTGGGTCTCTATAGTGGGAAGAGCGAAAACCATTTCAGTGAGACTGATAACTACTTTCTTGCTTCTTGAACAATTGGGCTAAATGATAAAAACAACAGTAAGCAAATGTTTTTCTTTTCAGAACAGTGAAAAAAAATAGTGATTTTCGAATCAACTTGTCGCTAAGGAACAGGTGATCCGAGCGGAACCTAATTAGTTCTGCTTTAACGCAGTTGTATGTAGTCGCTGAGAAAAATCAACTTCGTTGATCCCACCGAGCAATCGAGCATTCGTAACGCAGTGTTTGATCGAAGGCTTACATTTTCAAAAGAATAATTAAAATATCAGAAGATATTACTGTCCCGCATTATTTAAAAAAAATTGTTCATTCAGAAAAAAGTAACATAACGAAAAAAATCAAAAATCTCTCTCTCTCTCTATCATTGATTTTGAGCTTTTGTTTGCCTTTATCATTCAAATCTCAACCTAAGTCCTTCAAACCGTGAACTCTTTCTGAATCATTGTCATTCATTCTGGTATCAATATCACTTAGGTTATTAGATATTATTAACGCCTTGGTTTTCCGGTGATTAACTCTTGAAGATCTTTTTGTGAGGCAGTCGCGTTCTAATATATTATATTGTCTACAAAACCATTCTGTTATCTTGACCAGCTTTTATGCTTATCTCTGATTTGGCCCCTTTTATAACGCGTAGATCCTTGAATTTTGGTGAGGGTCGAATTTCTATCCTTTTTCCTCTTCATCTCGCTTGTTTTACATCTCCTTGGTTGCCCTTCTTTTATAACTTCGTCCATCACATTTATATGCAAGTATTCAGTAAACTACCTGCCTCAAACCCTTTTGAGACTTACTCATCAGATTCAACCCTTTTTACCCTAAAGATTTTTCTACAAGTCAAATATAAGCTTTTTACTGCTCTGAGCAAGTTATGGCTCACAGTTCTTTGGTCCAATAGGCCCCAGAGTATTTTCGTCATGATTATATCAAAAACCTTTTCCAAGTATAAAACTGCTATCAGCATCTCCAGGTCCGCTAATATTCTCTCTCTTTTTCATGATAATATGATGTAGTCTCTCTGAAAACCAGTTTGACATTTTGTGATAAGATGGTCTACTTTCTTGAGAAATTTCTCTTCATACTGTTTCTCATGATGTTCTTGTTTTGATTTTTCTAAAATTAAAGTCCATAGAAGTTTTTCTACAATATCCGACGTATCAAAAAAACTAATACATCGCAATCTGTATCCATACTAGTTTATTAAATTCAATGAGTTAGTGAACCAATATGAATATACACTCCCCACAAAAATTGTCGCATCATCCTACTTTTACGACAATACTATATAAACTTTTAGGTTGGTCATTCAAGAGTCGCTTGGTAACTTTCAGAAGTGTAAAATAAGAAATATGATTGACGAATGATAATGATGATGATGAAATAGAACTGTTATAATTTTTTGCTGAAAATTTGATTGAATCTAATCTCTTTGGCTTTGCTGCTTATAACTGCCTTCTTCAATATTGATTCTACAAAGTTATTTTCTATCTCAGAGTCTTAGTTGGTTGTTGATAAATTACTAAATACACTCCCCACAAAGATTATCGCATCACCCTACTTTTACAACAATACTTTATAAACTTTTAGATTGGTCCTTCAAGAGTCGCTTGGTGTAAAATAAGAAGATATCATTCAAAAGAGATGAGTTTATGATGGAAAATATCAACCGTTTTCGAGTTAATAAAAAATTAAAAAATTCTACCATCTTCAAACATTCGCGAAAAGACCAATCAACTAGCATCGAATGGTTGCTCATCATTTTCAAAATCGAGTGTTTCCTCCCCGGGCTCTAATTACTGCCAGTATATATCTCGGAAGTCCCTCAAACAAATTTTGGATGTACTCTTGAGTCACTGTGTTCCAAATTTCAGGAAGCAGATTTTCTAGTTACTGGAGTGTTCTACAAGGCATCCTACGTTGCTGAATTTGCCACCCCATGCTGTCCCAAACATGTTCTATGGGATTCAAGTCGGGATTTTTGGCTGGCCATCTTAAAATATCACTTTCGGCATTTTGCAGAAATTCTGTAACTACTCCAGCTGCATGAGGCCGAGCATTATCATGCATATAAATGAATCAATGGACCAAAGGGTACAACATGGGGTTCAAGGATATCTGCGATATATCTGGCCGCTATCCATTCTTCCATTATTCACTAGGACTAACTCGGTTCGATAATGGAAAGAAGTGCCTCCCCACACCATTACTGAGCCCCCTCCGAAGTTTTTGATTTGCCGGATATTGCATTGCTGATACCGTTCCCCAGGTCGTCTGTATACAGGCATGCGTCTATCATTTGATACTAGACAGAACCTGGACTCGTCGGAGAAGGGAACATTTGATCATTCTGGAATACCCCAATTTGTATGTTCCCTCGCAAACTGAAGTCTTGCAACTCGATGCTCTCTGGTGAGACGCGGGCCGGTAGAAGCCACCCTTGGTCTGATATCGTCTTTTCTGAGCCTGTTCCTAACAGTTTGCAATGAAATATGCACATTTCTGGAAAGTGCGAGTTCATTTTGTAGCATTCTAGCCATACAGTGCCGAACTCTTAGTGCAGTTAAACGAAGCCAACGACCATCAACTGGTGTTGTTATCCGATTTCTTCCTTGTCCGGCCCTTCTTCCATATTCCCCCGTTTTGTGGTACCGATTGATTGCTCTTGAAATAGTGCTTTGGTTAACATTCTACAAGTTAGCCACGTAACATTGGCTTCGCCCGTCCTCTAGAAGTGTTACAATTCTTACACTGATAGTCTAATAAATACATTCTTGTTTCAGACGTGTTTGAGATCTTATGGAAACAAATGTTACTACCTAGATAAGATTTTTTCCCTCATATGTCCAAAAACATATGTTCACAAAGAAACTGCTTAATCGATTGTGAAATTCAGAATACCAGGGGATGCGACCATTTTTGTGGTGTGTGTGCGTTCATGATTTCACACGAACTGAAGCGTTCAATTGGTAGTATAACTAAAATTTGAAAAATAATCGATCTTTGTCTTTGAAATCCTATTAAGTTTTATCCAGCTGTAGTCTACAAAAACATAAGAAACGTAACGATCGGTGTTGAGCCAAGAAAATATGTTGTTCATTCGACTATCCAGAAAGATGGGACAGGCAGTATGTTAGGACTACTGAAACTAGCAAGGAGGTTTTGCTTCAAGAAGAAGATTTCAATTAGCAGAAACAAAGACAGTTCCAAGATGATAATTATCATTCAGGGGGTTTCAGGAGTGAAAAGTTCATAAATGTGCCTTAATTTCAACTAGAAACTTTAATTGCCTTTTTCTGAACACTTGACCTTAGACCTTAAGCGCAATGTATTTCATGTATCAATTTATCAATTTGGTAAAATTTTTGTTTTGTTTTGAAGTTTATCTTGAGGACATCACATTGAACTAGAACTATCACCTTCTAACTAATATTGTGGTCTTATAGTTTTATAATCTAAAATAATGCAATGAAAAAATTGTTTCTCTGAAGATCAAAACGTTTATTCCAGTACTCAAATTTCAATATCCTTGATGCATTTTCATCCATATGTCAAGTATATCTTGTGGTGTAAATTTGGTGCTTACATCTTGAATGGTTTTATTTTTATTATGTGGCAAAAACATGTGTATGTAATTTCACTTACATTTTCAACTAAAATATTTGAAAAAAATTCATTCAATTGTGCTAAATCTACTGCTTGTTTGTGTTTCACAATGAATTTTGTGGGATTTATATCTGTGAAAAAAAAGATGATATATGTCTGTGGACAAGATACCAGAAAATTTTTAAAATTTCCTTCCGAAGCAATAGAAAAAACGTATGTTTTTGAAATATCTTTGCTGCGAATGCATCCTAAGGAAATCACAGAGAATGAGATAATAGTAAGCTTTTATATATCTCCATTCTTCGAATCGGATGGATCGCATCGAACGGATTTGACATAGCATTACTACCAGGCCGATTCCTCCGATCCGTGCGACGAGATAAGTGACGCAGCCATAATCGTGCAATGTTATATGTTATTCTCAGTGTAGCTACTAGTTTTCGAAAGCCAGAGTAACAAAAAAGTACAGCGGAATATGAATGCTCCGAACCACATGTTGAAATTAACGACAACGATTAGAAGAACCACGACAATTTCTGAGATAAAGATAAAGATTGAATAAGAATATCTTCCAAATGTTTTTTATGATAAAATTCCTCATTCTGAATGAATTACATTTTCAAATATCTACATAACTTTTCGTCTTTTCATTAATCACATTTTATAACTGGAAAATTAATAGAAACGTATAAAAATAAAATTGTTTCAAACCTTCAGATTGATAGTATCCCACAAAATAGTCGTCAAATTTTTGCTAGCACGACTGAGATATCAAGCTGAACCGTCTGTATAATAATCTGCCAGCTCGACTATTTCAGTATGGCAATGTTCATTCAGAATCTCTATTTTCTGCCCATTCATGGATGCCGTGTTTGCTCTCAGTGGAACAACACTAGCGAATCTGAACGTTCTAAGGAGCTTTCAAATCGCGATGAAATGAAATGAAACATGAATACACCACTACTAACGAGAGCCAAAAAAAGCATCTGCTGAGTGGTGAGCACGGGGTAAAGCCATCCAAAGCATCCACAAACCGCTAATGCCCTTAAATGACACAGAAAAAATATAGTTTCATCAAGATAATGCACCAATTTACAAGTCGATAAAAACTATGGCAAAATTCAACGATTCACGCAAGTAATTGTTGGAGCTTCCACCCTATTCTCCAGATCTGACACTCATTGTTCATTGACTCTGCTGATCTGAAAAAGTTGGTCCACGCATAGAAATCTGGTTCGAAGGGTTATTGCAAAACTAATGCCTATCTGAATCCAAAGACACATCGTCCCTCGAGAAAGGTAAAGAAATATTAGATATATATATATATATATATATATATATATATATATATATATATATATATATATATATATATATATATATATATATATATATATATATATATATATATATATATATATATATATATATATATATATATATATATATATATATATATATATATCACTTTTAGACCCATGTGTTAGCATCACCGGCTCTCCTACTATTTAATTTAACCATGAAATCACAACCTTGAATGGACTAATAAAATCTGGGAGGTAGGCAGTTACCTATACTACCACCTTACAGCGGTAAAGTGAGGTTCATCAGCAAATTTCAATTTTGCGTTATTGGCAATGAGCAGCTGTAGAGCCCACTTTATTTAACGATTGGGAAAAAAGGACATTAATCAGACAGGGTGTTTCTTGAGTGAACGAAAATACTTCAGAAGGTGATACAGGATCAAGAGGCTTACTCGAAATAGGCAATTTTTTGTTCCATTGCTTCTGATTTTCGATATACAGGCTGTTTTCTGAATTTTTTGGATATTCCAATGAGCCATATCTTCCAAGCCATTCATCTGATTTTGTTCAAATTTTGTAAGTGAATTACGTAAGCACATCCCAATCAAACATTTTTTATATCAAGAAAAAATACAGAGCCGTATTAGAGGAATTTCAGTGTTTTCAGACTAAATTCAATATTCCACCCATGCTCAAATTCTCAATTTTTTAGGAAATCGTACATGAGCTAATACACAAAATCAACCTATCATATTGTTTCGCGCCTTATCAGGGACTCAAGAATTAGCAATTATTTCTACCTTTAATTGCAAAGCGTTCTTTTCCATAACAACTTCATATCGACATTCGCTTCCAAATTTGATTATTTCCGAAGAAACAACGTAATAACGAGCAATATTTCATACTTGTTGAAGAATGTCTGATAATTAATTTCCAGAGTTATTACAGAACCAAACTTAAAAACTTGAATTTTCAGACGATATCATACATGTTGGCTGAAATTCTGCATGGAACATTTTCTTCAATGTATTGGTAAAGTTTAGTAGTAAAAAATTGTTCAAACTGTGGCAAACCCAAAATTTTCACAGAAAACGATTATTTACAAAGATGAAAATTATCAGGAACTGCAATCTGCAAAAATACATGTAAACTAGGGGATGATTTTGTATTTGAATTTGGGAGGCTTTTACTTGATAAAATTCCATTATCAATAATAAAAACAAGTAATGTCAGCATTCAATAGTTTTATTCATAGATTGATTAACATTCCGTTATCACCAGAAAATTTCAACAAAGAATTAAATTTGATTAAACAAATAGCCAAAAATAATGGTAACAATCCCAAACTATTAAATAATAGTTTAAATAAAAAAAAGTAGAATCGCATTGAATGAAGTTTACCCTGTCGATAAATTGAAACAAAAATTCAACACCTTAACCTACGTTGGCATTACAAGTGAGAAACTGAAATCATTCTTGAGTAGCAATAATTTCAACATAGCCTTCCAAACTAATAATAATTTAGGCAAATATATAAAAATAATAAAACCAAATCTAGTAAAAACAATAAATCAGGTGTTTATAGATTGAATTGCAATGACTGTGATAATTTCTACATTGGTAGAACACATAGAAATTTTAATATTAGAATATCGGAACATAAACGCAGTTTTTGAAATAAAAAATCAGATTCAAATTACGCGAATCATCTCTTAGAAAATAATCACTCTTTCGACCCACAGTGTGTAATTTTGCATATGGATAATGAATATTGGAAGGTAGATCTTTGGGAAACTTTAGAAATCAACAAATACAAACACTCAGGTAGACTCATCAATGAACAAGTCGATTTAAGCCCTTCACCTCTATTGAATCTCTTCGGGGAGCAATCTATTCCTTAATTTTATTGGATATACCTGTCATAAATAACCACTTAAGAAGAAGCAATCCAATCAGCTTTTAATTACTTAAGAACATTTATATTTATATTCTCATTCTTATTTTCTGTACATTCATTCGTCTGAAGAAGCTACGGTGTAGTGAAATGCGTTACGAATCATAATTATTAAGTAAAATTCCAAAAAAAAACACATTACTTGTTTTTATTATTGATAATTTTGTAGATGCTAAAAACGACCACTTTCAATCTCTAAGCATCTGATTGATAGATGAATAATAGTTCGTATCGACTTTCGAATCATTTTGGGATTGGCGCAAGTGGAATCAGCTACTTCAATATATCTTTCCTTTAGCTGTTCTACCATTTTTAAATTTTGCAACCATACATTATGACAGCATTAATTCAGCTATCAAACTTCCTCTGAAAGTATCTATGGTTGCAAAATATTAATTAAGATTTCTGTGATGATCACCAAATCTATCGCTGACGAATGACATTCGGAGATAAATAAAAGTGTTATAAAATTTCGAAAGTTGATATCATTTCTCTTCAATATTCAAACATTGAATATACCGACATGACGCTATCCGAATCGAAGAATAGCATATCGAAAGACATTCAACCAGGTGTTCCAGTTTTCAAGAGAACATAGAGAATTCGCTATGTTGAAGAAAATATCCTACAGGTCGTTCATGTGAATCCCAAAATAAGTACAGATAGAATCGTTACTCATCTCAGAGTTCCTTCATTTGTATTATGGAAAACACTGAAAAAAGAGAACCCACAAATATTTCAGCGTTTGGAAATAATTGACAGAATTCGTTGTATAACTTTTGGAAGGCTGCTGGGAAACCGAAGAAGAACTGTCTGTAGTATTCTTTTGTCTGATGAATTCCAGTTTACCCAAGATGAAATAAATCATTTCAGAAATTCTCACATTTGGACGGCAAAGAATCCCCATGGACGTTTACGAAAGAAGTGTATCTTACCGAATCTTTTGAATGGTACTGATAATAATGTAAAGAAATATGGTTGTAGCATGATGGTGCAACACCACATTTTTCTTTCATCGTTAGAAATGACTTGAATACAGAACACCAAATACTAAGTGGAACAGTGTATCTTATCGAATCTTTTGCAAGGTGCTGATAATGAAGCAAGGGAAATGCGGTTACAGCATGATGGTGCAATACCACATTCTTCTTTGATCGTTAGAAATAACTGAATACAAAATACCAAATTCGCTGGTAAGACCAAGGTGTACCTGTCGATTGCCTGGGGGATTACCAGATTTAAATCCGGTTGACAACTTTTTATGGCGTTTCATGAAAGCTTTCGTGTATAGCAAGAAAATACATACAGTAGAACAGCTTATGGAAAGAATAATTGAAGTTGCTGATTCCATTAGAGCCAATCCAGCAATGATTTGAAAGTCGACACGAATATATATCTGCCATCTCTTTGATTGATTCAGAATTTCAGACAACAAGTATAATAAGGAAGATACCAGGTGTTAGTTTGGGTACATTGTGGTAATTTTCACATATTTTCAGCGAGTTTCTTTCTGAAATAATCAAATTTGGAAGTTTTATGGAATTGCCAATTCTTGATAACCTGATATGGCGCCAAACAATATAATGGTCCGATTGTATATTAACTCATGTACGATTTCCTAAAAAATCCAGAATTTGAATATGGATATACAGGGTGGAATAATGAATTTAGTCCGATAATACTGAATTTTCTCTGATACGGTTCTGTATTTGTTCTTGATACAAAAAAAATTCGACAAAATATAGGAAACAGCCTGTATATGGTAAGCAAAAAAGAGGATGAAACAAATAATTGCCCGTTAGCCTCTTGATTTGTTATCGCCCCTGAAGTATTTCCGTTTCCTGCGGCAACGCCCTGTATACCATTTTTTTCTTGTATCATTCGACCATTAAAATTCAATGGATTTCCTCTATACAATTTTACCACGGTTTACCATATAAGCTCCCCTATTACCACTTTGCCACAAAACTACAGAACCTGAATAACAAGTTTAAGGAAAAAATAGAAATTCTCACTAATTGGGGACAAGAACACTTAAAAGATGATGAGATGACAAACTCAAGCATTAAATACTGTTTTCTTCATTGAATTTTCTCATAAACTTAAACACTCTGTATATTCCTGTGACGTCTCCTTGCATAATAACAATCGTACACAAAATGGAGAACATAACGTAAAAGGTTAGCAGAATACTTTTAAACAGATAAAGTAACCCATTACCTTACACGACTGCAATGTCAAGTCTATCAAGTTTCCATATGTTGCCAGGCAAGTAAAAATTTTCTTTTTATTCGTTTTTCTATTAAAAGTCGATGAGAAAAGTTAAACGAGTCAGCCAGAAGACATGGGGCAAGTGTACTAGTTTTCTGGAAATCCATAAAATAAAGGTGGAAGCTCCGTTATTGATTTATTTATTTGTGTTGAATTTATAGACGATTTGTAGTTGAACTATGAGGCAACTGACTTCTTTTTCCATTTATGGAGAATAATAAGCTTGCTTGTATCACTTTGCTAGATACTTATTCAATTGCACTAGAGATAAATGGAGATAAACGGCTGGTATGCATTTCAGAATGATGTTCGCAGAAAATTTTGATTGGAAGGATAGAGATGCAGATAAAATGTGCACTTCTAAAAAAGAAGTTTTTGGCTTTCAACCAATTGTGTACAGTGATATAAATAGAAAATATAGAGGAAAGTTTTTATTGTTCTTTATTCTAGTTTGTGGAGTACTTTGATTCCGAACAACTTACACAAGTTTTGAAGCATCTATGACGGCACCGCAAAGTTTTTTAAATGGATCATCCCATATATTTGAACGATTTCAAAAAGTATTTTTTGAACAGGTTTTTTTATTCTAATGATATAAGGTTTGGAGAATGTACGATTTCACATCATTTCCATATTGCATAAAATAAAATATTGAACAAATTTCATCAGTCTAAAGTGGACGTTGTAGGATATATAACAAGTATACTACTGACTAGGGTTGAAATACTACGAAAATTTTAATAACAATCATTTTTCAGTTGAACTTATACTTCAGTCAGAATTAAGGTGTTTTGAAATATTTGACAATCCTGCCAGGGATTTTGTTATCGAGCTAGATGAAATATTGAAGTAGAAAACCCCATGACGAAAAAGAATTTCGACTATCTCTTTCCGTTTTCCAGTTATTAATTTATTCCGAAATTCTTAAATTTCAGAACTTTCTTCGATTATGGATATCTTGATTTCCATTAAAAAAAAAATAAAAAAATATTTTGAAATTATATGGGCACTCTTTTGGGTAGAATGCAGTGCTTAAAGGAAAATTTCTCTTCTTTCGGCGGTTTAAGAGTTATAACGGAAACTTGCATTTTCTCAAATTCACACCATAGACAGATTTGGTCACATAAAACGAAGATTTTTTTCCATTTGATTGAAAATCTCAATTTTGAAAAATAAGAAAACTTCTTAAATATTTTCTAATTAGCTAATGTCAGATAGCGCATTTATAGTTTTTTTCCATGCTCAATAATAATAAATAATTGTCACTTTTGTTTCGAATTTTCAATTGAAATTACATTGTACTTCCTTCGGAATCATAGAGTTATTTATAATAATAGAATAAGAAAACTACGAGATGAATGCAGCAGAAAAATATATCTTTTCCTCAGAAAAAGTAGCCCCATAAAAGTATTTTTTTCGAAGACTTGAGGACAATCTCATCAACATTGGTTCGTTCAGTTGGAAAATAATTAAGAAATATGGTTTGGAAGATGGTAGGAAACAACTGTTGATGTGATAAGGGCTGTCACCAGCACCATCAATTTCAAACAAATTAAAAAGGAGATTGGTGTATTTGGTGGTATTTTGAAGCGGAATAGATTCAGGATTGAGGCCATTTGAACAAAGAAAATTTCAATTTTTGCAACCGGGTGATTCTCAGCAGAAAATAGCTTTTTCCAGTAGTTCCTACAAAATAATCGTCTCTTGATCGTCGTGTATTATGGAGCGATTAAGTAAGAATCACAAGTAATAGAATATTTTGTAGCTATAAGGAACACTATAAGTGTGACCTGGTGGCGAGAACACATGCTTTTCACTTTGCACACATGTGGCTGCCGGTTCGACTCCGGTGATTGTGTATGTCTACGTACCTAGAGGTTATATTACTGATCAAAAGTTGTTGGATAATGTCGAGAATAACAAACCCAGACCTGAAAGGTCAAAGAAGGACAGATGTGAGCCAAATTACCTGCATTCCTCCTTTTAAAAAAACTATTAGATTGATGTCAATTTACACCACAATTTACAAATTCAATATCAAGGTCGATCTGTGTTTAATGTATTGTGTGCTATAATGAATATCGAGTACTACCCTACGAGATTTTTGAAGGAAACCAATGTGTCGAAATGTATCTACGAATTATAAATGATAACTTAATTATCATTATTATTAATGAGTTCAATGAAATGGTATATAGTTTCAGCATGATGGTGGCCAGTGAGTGAGGTACCTAATATGAATCTAGCGACGAACTGAATCTGAACTAAGGTACTACTGATGTGGCCGAATATTTGAAATGGGTATAGTAGGTGTATTATCGTTTTTTAGTGTTAATGATTAGTAGGTATATAATAAGTTCTTAGTGTTTCTTGATTCAATAATACATTGTTTCTTTGTGGCTTATTCTATGAGTTCCGTTCAATTATAATCTTTAACAATTCTCTTATTTTTTACTTCTTTTGTCACTGAACGAATCGCTGTTGATTAGATTGTCATTAAGTCTTGCAAGTCTTTTTTCATGGGACTGGCTTCTCTCAGGAGAACGAAGTAGATATATTTCTTCTTCTACATTTGCTTCCTAACCACTCTGAATAAAACATTCTGTCATATCATACTTCTCGTCGTTTTTGTATGTCATTTGGATGAATACCTCAGAAATTTCAAACAGAGTGGAGTGTAAATTTCACTTTAAATATTGGAGACAAAAATGACGTTCATGTTTGCGCTACAACGCTAAAGCCGCCAAAGAGAAGAAATGTTTTTCCTGTAAAAGTGCCTGTATAATTTCAACACATTTTTTTAACGTAACTTCATAACAATCTACATATCGACAATCGAAGAATTTTCGAAAATTTGACAATTTCGAAATGACTCAAAATCGAAAGGAGACATCCCAAATTTCTCTTCGCCTTTGAGTTAGTCTAGAAAAAAAGCATCGAGAAGAGGGGTTCACTTTTTTCCAACTTGAATATTTCACTGAACAGCCTAACTATCATTTCAGAATGTGAAAGAATGAAGTATATTTCATCATCCACTACGATCACGCGATTTCTAAGCCAGCTCCTCAGAGCTCTGCAACATCTTGATATCTTTTTGAGCTGCGCCGGTGTATATATACTCCCGTCTTCGTCGATATCTTTCACCATTGTTACCCCAAATTCTTTTGATTGTCCTCTATGAAACCGGTGGCCTAGCTTTCGACTAAAGGTTTCCTCACATTCTTATATTCCTGTAATTAGGTGTTCTACTGACATTATGGTTTCTGAACGAGTTAGCAAGCTATCGTTTTGACAATCGTCCCATTAGATTGTAGATACTTTTTGGAATTTCTGAATTCTGAATTTTCGAAACTAATATTTTCCCAAAATTCATGGCCGTACGTTAGAAGGCAACCTTCTCGAGATATATTTTCTGGAATTAAAACTGATTTGACTGATTAGGGAGAGTTCTCAAAACTTGAATAGAAATAATAATAATAAAGAAAATAGAGAAAACGTGTATACTGATGTTTTATCATGTGCAGAGAACCGTTCAACCTCTTCTAAGGCTATTGAAGCAGCAGCTATAGTGAACAAATCACAAGCTGATAAAATATTGAGAAAATGTAAAGACAAAATAGGAGCGAACAAGTGAAAGTTTCTACGTTGAACAATTTTTTTATTACTTACTTAGTTTTTTTAATCGAACGTCTATTTGACAGATTATGGTAATGATGTTATTGGATTTTAGTGCGGAAACTTTTCAAGAAGGATAAACATTAACCTAATGGTAAAATGGAAAAATTGAATACTGAGTAATATATGTTTTTGGGAGGAACGCAAGAATGCAACTGATTTCCGAATACCCAAATCCAAAATACAACAAAGGACAGCGATAAGTAGACAATTAGCTTCTCAAGAATTTCTCTCACAAACCATTCATATGTCAATATTATCTGCCCATTTGGTGCAATAGAATTTTTCGTTCGTCATTTTCAAGATTAGTATTGACTGTGATATACCCTGCGCCGAATAATTAAGGACAGAAAATTCAAATTTATACAGTTTACCAGTACTAGGAAATGCTGGAGAACAATCGAAATAAAAATAGTACTCATAGAAATTGAAATACAAATAATAATAAAAATGTAAGGCTTTTGGAAAAGTCCCCAATAACCTATTACCGGATATTTCCATCCCTGGAGAGAATTACTGCACGACATCTACGATCAGTGACCTTGAAGCTTTCTGATCCATTTTCTTTCAAATTTCGATCGATGTTATGAACTGCTGGCTGATTTTGCTGGCTGCTGGCTGATTTTGCTGGCTGCTGGCAATCTAAGTGATTTCGTGATCTTGACGGTAATTTCTAACAATATAAGCTTGATAAGGTCTGGTATTATCATGCTTAGACAAAAAGTATGCGCCAATGTTTGCGGCAAATAACAATATATTCTTCTTAAATATCTGTAACGTAATCAAGAATCCATTAACGACGACCAGATTATTGCAGGCATTCGAAGAAATTCCTCCCCATACCATTATTGGACCTCCACCAATATCATAGGTAGGTAAGACGTTGCATTGGGCATATCTTCCATCTGAAAGTCTGTTTACTAGAAAAGACAAAATCTCGGCTCATCGAAACTCTCTCTCAGTCAGCTTCTAACCAATTGATATGAGCCATGTCAAATTTCAATCAGGCTTTTCGATGTGCTGCGGTTAGAGCTGGGTCTCAATCTGACACACGAGTCCTTAGACCAAATTTCCTTAGATGATGCCGTATTGAAGTGATACGGTGCTAATTTGCACTCCTCTGATCAGTCGAAGCTGCATTGAAGGTGCCTTGCAGTAGCAAACCGTTGTCGTAATGAAGAGATTCTTAAATACAAGTCATTCATCCCTGTTGTTGCTCGAGATCGTCCCTGCCCAAGTCTCTTTTCATGACTATCAGTCTTACTGAACGTATCCTTCTGAAAACAGTTGAAGCGACATCCCAAGCCTTTGGGTCATCTTTGTTTAGGTCCAACCTAGATCATCTAACACAACTATTTACAAGAAAAACAAACGGTACTCGCATAAATTGATCAATAACTGCTGTTATCAATATGCTGTGGTTTCTTCCAAAATCTAAATTTATTTCTTTCAATTCATTTCTCATGAGTGGAACATGTAACCAAGATCATCACATCAAATTCTGTTAGCATGTGTGTTAAAAATTAGTCGCCTACGAAAAGACATATTCGAAATTTTGAAATTGTGCATTGATTTCTTGGCGCAGGGTGGCTTAGTCAAAAGAAATAATTTCAACTCATACCCAGGAATCTGTACCTTTCGAAAAAACTTTTCAACACCAGTGGATTCCACTTGCAAATTTTTGTGAGTTTTCATACATATAAATACATAAAATGATATTACAATATATATATATATATATATATATATATATATATATATATATATATATATATATATATATATATATATATGTAATATCATTTACAATGAATATTCAAAACCGCTCTATATCTCAGAAAAGAAGGGCCATGAAGATTTTGGTTTCAGAATTATTGGTTTCAAGTGATATATTGTAGGTTTTCTTTAGACTATAAGTTAAATTACACAGAAAAGCTGATGAAATATATTCATGCTCATGACATTTTAATACAAAAACTTCATGAGTAAAATATATGACCAATGGGAAAAACAATTCAAATTTTATCTACGGCAACCATAATATTGTAGATATAGAAAAATGATCGGTCTCTCTCCTGTTTAATTATTCATGAGAACTGATTTCAGCTAATATTTTCTTTCTAAATTATCCGAGATTTCAGCATATGACGATATTTCGGTTTCTATTAAAGAAACGAGAAAAAATTCCTCATTCTAAAGGCACTTTTTGAATAGAATGCAGAAATGTATTCCTTATTTTTTATTGAGTAGTTTTCAAGTTATAAGGCAAATTTATGTTTTGTCAAATACAATACAAATATAGGTGACTTTGGAATAAATGTGCATCATTTTTCTCCCTACCAAAAGCCATTTTCATCGAAAATTTATATCCATGCAATCGAAACATCATCTATTTCTTGATGATTCTGATCAAAAGTTGATTTTTTGTAGAGTATTCGTAAAGAAATACGATGAATACGCAAATTTTCCAAGAAACATCTTGAAGACCAATGAGATGAAGAAAAAAGTAATAGCAACTTTAGTGGAAGAAAGAGACTCCATTCACACCATTAATACAATTGGTCTCTTTATTCGTCCGCTCCTACACCTTTTTTTTCAACATGAAATTTTCAAGATTTACAGTTGAAAAAGAACTATATGCTATATCTCAAAACCTTTTTAAGTAAAAACATTCAGCATTTTATTCTTTGAAAACGGAGAAAAATCATACAAAAAATGAAAACATTCGAACTGTAATTGTTAATGTCCTGAAGGGTGAACCAAATTGGATATTTCACTACTACAGTTGAGTGAATTATGGACAAAATAAAGAAAAATACCCTTTCCACTCTCAAGGCCGATGTTCGTAAAGAAAAACTCATTAGTGGAAACCGATTTTAACTATCGTTTTTTTGATTCCAAGATATGGTATTCCGATTTGTGGAATTTTCAGGATTTCAGAATATAACGATATCTGAATTCCTGTTGAAGTAAAGTGAAAAATATTATCAGATTCTAAGGACAACGCATTGAGAAAAATACACAGATATATTCGAAAATATTTTGTCTATGTTCAAGTAAAAACACAAAATTTAGTCGAATAAAAAAAAAATAAGAAAGAAAGCATTTTTCCCCGATGGATTTCAAACAAATACCTAAAAATTCGTAAAATTTGTAATATTTTGAATCATAACAATGCAATTTCTATTCATTCCTCATTTTATATCGGTCGGTACATCGCTTCTCGAGATATATTGGAAAAACAAACTTTTCCTTTTTTTGCTGTATCTTGCATTTCCGCCTCCGCCGTTTTTTTCGGGCAGCTTAGCTGATCCAAACCCCAAGAGAAGGACGGGGGTTTCTGGTGAGGCCTGTCACCTCACAGAATAAAAAAACTGCGTACTATGAAGCCAACCTCTGTGCCTCGGGACTTCGAACTGTCGACTGTCTACACGCCTCGACATGAATATTGCAACATGGAACGCAAAGGTCATGTTGCAACCAGGTAAAATGAATGAGGTCGTTGATAAAATGAAAAATGTTAGAGTTGAAATTGCTGCCCTTCAAGAAATCCGTTGGCGAAGATAGGATAGGATATATAAGGAGAAGTACTTAAGGAAAGATTCTATGATACGCTTGAAATTTCGTATACAAAAACTAATCTATATGACCTCCTTTTCTTCCTGAAGGATTTCAATACCAGAGTCGGAAGTATAGAGGACCATAAACATGTATCAGGACAGTTCCCCCTTTCTGAAACAAGTAACGAAAACGGTAACCTTCTGCCACAAGAAAATATACCTGAGAACTTGAAAAATACCTGATTCCAGCGAAGTGAACCAAATCGACCGTGTCCTAGTGCAAACAAGACACTTTACGTCAGTAACTGACATTAGGGCTTGCATAGGTTCCAGCTGTGAATCCTTTAGTTGAAATCAAACTGAGAAGAAAGCTGTCCAACATGAAACATCCTAAAAACAGCACTTACCAAAAAGTGAAATACTCACAACATGCATAAAGACGCCCAAAGAATTAAATCTTATCAAAAAAGTATTAGAATCCCTAGATACAGAAGAGAAAAAAAGTAGGAATGTCAACCAGGAATGGGAAGATACCAGATCAATAGGAGAACTTGAGAAAGCAAAAAATTCAGCAACACAAACGATGTTGGCAACAAATACAAAAAATAATAAAAATATAAATTTCTGGTGAAACAGATCGAAAACTTAGAAGAGCTTTCAAATGAAAAAAATGCTCTAGAATCACCTTCCTTAACATAAATACCCTGACTAGCATCGGAGACAGTTATTTTGAGGTTCCACCTTTCCTTGATAACGTACAAAACGTAAAAACGTAAAAAATCCAGTGCCATAACACTACAAAAGACCTTGGCGAAATAACTAATACAAATATAGGTTGAAGAGAAAATGCCAGAGAACTGGACAGAGGTATAATTTGTAAAATGCACCAAAAGGGCGAAAGCATGGACTGCAAAAATTATCGAGGCGTCACACTACTCAATGTTGCATACAAAATTTTAACATCTGTGTTTATACGCGCTTTCAAGTTGCAATTGAAAACATCTTGGGAGAATACCAATGTCGATTCTGACCATCACGGGTAACAAGCAACCAACCTTTTGTACTTCGACAGATAATGACAAAATGTTCTGAATATGGAATAAACTTGCACCTACTCTTCATCGACTTCAAGCAAGCTCTCAATAGGTTAAATTGACCCGAACTGAATACGTCTTGAAATGATTCAACATCCCCGAGAAGTTGAGTAGGTTGGTGTTGCTGACAGAGGAGCACATAAAAATTGGTAGCAAACAAGTAGGTCTTTCGAATTCATTAATGATTTTGAACAAATATGATGCTATTCAGAAGTAAACTTATCAGTAGGGCTATCAAGATGACGCTATACTGGAATCTGGTCGGACCTATTGTCACTTATACACGAGAAACTTGTAGCATGACCGAGTACGAAAGAGACATCCACCGAGAATTTGAATGCAAAGTCATCAGGCGTATATATGGACCACTAACAGAAGAAGACCAGTTATATATTAGAGCACATATAGAGATTGACAACCTCCTCAATCCAGAAGCCAACTTACGTTTCATCAAAGCTCAGTGAGCTCAATGTTTGAGCAGGTTGTACGGAGGAACGAAACACCGATGGCCAAAAAAACTTCTCAACGCCACATTCTACGCTACAAAAGGGGAAGGAAGACCACATTTATGATGGTTTGATTGTACTTGCTGTAAATATAGCACTGAACAAATAGACAAACAAAAACTTGCTTATTTTTCAATATAAAAAATTTTTGAGTTATATCATTTTCTCGAAAATGTATGTTTCCGAGAAGACAGCGCTGGAGAAATTATATATTCCGAAGAATTTCAGATATTTTGAAGAATTTTTTTTCCAGTAATGCTCCAGAACGGAGGAATGCTTAAGAACAATCATTATGAATATGGAACACGTAAAACTTGAAATTGAACTGATAACGAAAAATGAAAAACTTTTGGAAGAAATCAAATCCCCCTGAAGCCTTATTTTCCACCCCAGGTGAGAATAACTGCGTGACTCATACGATTCATACTCAAATCGATTACCTTACAGCATTAAAATCCGTTCCAAATTTCGATAGGTCTGCTCTGAACCTCATTCACGGTAGCTAGCTATTTTTTTGGTTTCTTAATCTTCTGTTGAGAATGTCCCACACATGTTCGATGTGATCGAGATCTGGACTTCGTGCTTGCCATGCCATTGATCTGATTTCGTGATCTTGAAGGTACTCCCTAACGATATGAGCTTGGAGAGCATTATCATGCATAAACAAAAAGTTTTCACTCATGTTTGCCGCAAATGGTACAACGTCTTCTTATAAAATGTCTGTAATGTACCTCTGTGTATTCAGAGTTTCATTATTTAAGATGATCATATCATTATGAGCGTTCAAAGAAATTCCACCCCACACCATTATTGAACCCATAGGTAGATAAAAAGTTGCACTGGGCATCTCTTATTTCGACGTCTGTACATTAGAGAACGTCGATCATAATGAGGAATGGTAGATGGTAGAAACCCATAGAAAATTTCATTACTTCAAAGTCAATTTTGGACAGATAAAATCAAGGAAATTGTCACCATTCTTTTCAAACTGCAATGGTACAGTTATATAAGAAAAAATCTTGTCAACATATGAAAGTTGATCTTCAGAAACATCTTTTTCTCAAAAATTTGGTATGCTCTAGAATACATATTCAGCAGGTAGTAGGCTACATATTCAGTAGGTAGTCAATTTGCAAGAAGTACGACGAAAACAAAATAAGGCGTTTTTCGACGATTTTTTCGATGTACCTTTCTAGAGAATTAATGCATCAATCGATGTGAAATTAAAAATTAGCGATAGATCCTTTCAACATTTACAATGTTATAATCCAACTTTTTTCTGTATAAGTTTTGATTTTACTTTTTTATTCCTTTACGAACCGTCTTTTCATCATTTTACGAATCTTTTAAGTTGTGAAGAACTTTAGAGATCCCATAAGAAAGAACGTTATCATTCTTAGAATATCTACGATCGTATTTTTTATTTTCTGTTTAGAATTTTGGGTACCTCTTACACAGCACAGCATCATATCGCGTCATTCACAGAAAAGGTGAACAGCGATCCTATGTTTGTTATAAATCAACTTACCACTTCAACTTTAGGTTCATCCATGTTCACAAACATTTCTTTGATGGTTTTTGGAGTCGCTACCATACCATAGGAAATACAGTCTATATAAAGAGTGGCATGAGCACCAGGCTGCCTTTGATCCATAGCTAATACAAGAGATTTGACAGTGCTATCTTCTTCTAGGATATCAACAGTGAAGTGTTGAACTCTTTCTTTTCCTCTCTCTAACGTTTCAACTATTACTATAATGAATATGAAATATAAACAGAGTATTGTTAATATTTTCAGCTAATTAGATAATATTTCTGTATGATATAACTTCTTCTTACCTTTCTTAGTTCTTCGATTAAGTAAAATTGCAAACTTGTTGTCTGTTCCTGGAAAAACAATAGAGAAAAGCGTCTCCGCCGACCCTCTTGAACGTTTTTTGGGTTTTATATGTCTGAGAGATAGAATTAAATCATCTTTCTTGATTACTGCTTGAAGATCTTTAGTAATAACTGCAAGAAAAAAAATCCATTAGCACTTCTACTTCAGAAAAAGATCTGAATAAATGAATTGCATTTTTCAATATAGCCTCATAAAGTAGATATCGCTATATTTAATTCAACCAGCAGATGCTAATAATCTGCTTGATTAAAGGAATAGATGAAAATGCTTGTTCTTCCTTCAAATAGTTAATTGATTCCGCCGTTACTACGTGATAGTTAATCATGATGATGATAAGAAATTAAAACTATGTATTATACTATCACAAGATATTTTATTCAAAATCAGGTTTACAATTTCGGTCTCTCGACCATCTTCAGACAATAAGTATTGCACTCAAGTTTAAGACTGGTTGTCAATTAATTTCTTATCACCATCATTGTTCTTTCTTACATTGTCGTGGCGAAGAAAGCACGAGAGCAATTTTTAAAGTGTTTTAGGAAAGAGATATTTCCGGGTACAAGGTACGCGGAGTAATGAATGAATTTAAACTGAAATATGATCATGCAGAATGGCAGATTCTTCTGTACATGAAAGCAGTTCACCTCCATAAAGGTAATACATAGCCTTTTATCACAGTGACCCACTCTATTATTTTTAAAGATGAAGACAAAAATTAGGCCATGATTCTTCAAAAAATCCGAGCGTGCTGAGATTTGACAATTAATTCTAAACAAGTTTACGAATATCTGCGACAATTTCAAAACGTATAACGAAAATTAGGATGATAGATTTCGCAGTGAGAAGAAAAAAACTAATGCGAGCAAGTTTGAATATTAAATAATGTCTGGCATTTTTGTATTGCAGCAGTCTGAAAATAGAGACATTTGCTATGTCCCTTTCTTGGAACGTTCACCTAGAGAGGAAAAATTTCCAAGCCAAAAACTGCCTGTTTATAAACAGAAGGGCAGCAGGGAAAGCATGGGACTAACAGCAAAGACATTCAGCTAGATTTCAGAGCTGTAGTTAGGCCTATGATATTATATGCTGCTGTTGTCTGATAGCAGATGGTAATCCAAACCACTGTAAAATGTCGACTGAATATTTTTCAGAGACTAACGCGCCTTTGTACAACGGAGAACAATATCTAGCCCTCTGACAGATGCCCATAACACATTACTCGACTTTCCAGCTTCAAACATTTTCACTATAGGGCAATACAGAATATGTGCGCACGAACTGGAGCAGATGGGACAATATAAGCATCTCCTGGGAGTTTACTCTATTGTCAGCTCTGCTATTGCAGAGGTTTACATGCTTATGCCATCTGACATGGAATCTGAGTTCAACTTCAAGCGTATTTTCCAGTCATGCCTTCCTAGAAAGGAAAGACCGAGAAAACCCACTTATTAATCCTGGAGACATATAGTGATACACAGATCCCTCCAAAACATAGCATGGTACAGATTCTTGTATTTACAGGTCAACTTCGGTTAAGTTCATGAGTATAGACCTAGGTAGATACTGCACAGTCTACTAGGCTGAGTTATGTAGAATGTGCTCAGGAAAGTAATGATATAAAATGCCATGACAAGACTATTTTTATTCTCATTAACAATTAAAGCACTTGAATCATAGCGGATAACTTCTATAATAGTCCGGAATCAAAAGCACATTCTGCAGAAGTTATCTCGGAACTACAATGTCACTATTGCGTGCTGTCCCGGGCCACTCGAACCATGCGGGTAATGAAAAAGCGGATGAACTGACCATAAGTGGATCAGAGGCTCTACTCGTAGGATTGGAGTCTTCCTGCGGCATTTCCTATGAGAGCGTATGCTCAGAAGTGAGTGAATTGACTTCGAGCTTGGCAATCAATACCAGAAAGTAGAAACCTGAGAAAACTGGTAATAAGATCTTTAAATAGTCTCGCTTCGATCTGCTCTTAATAGGCAGAAAAGAAGAAAAATAATGACTGTTGGCCTTCTGACACGACACTGTGTCAACTTCTACATTGGAGACTTGAAATTCATCTGACTAGCCGACTTTGCTAATGATGTGACATGCGGGGTGAAACAACAGAACACGTTTCATTTCGGTCTCAAACATTGGCATTAAAAAATTGCAGGCTCTAGGCCCTCTAAGAACAGAACGAAAAACATCCCATAGACACCATCAGGAGATTCATCAGACTGCAAGATACAGCCAGATGGAACATCTGAATATACTGGGTAATTAACCAGTGGCCTGGTGCTCTGTAGCTCGTACACTCTTGAAGATTTCATTTTTGTTCGAATGGTATTATATTTAGAAAGTGAGAATCTACTTCAGAAATTTATTCTGAGTAAACAGGATGTCCCAATTTTCTATAAAAAAATCTTGGGTGTTTTTTTTTCAGATTGGAAGACCACTTTTTTGTCAAGATTCTGGAGCGGCCTAAACTCTGCTATAATGTTTTTAAGTAATAAGTTTTTTTGGTTAGTAGTTTCGTCACAATATTTTTTTTCCGTAAAATTCATGAAAATAGGCTCTCACATCATCGCATGCTCCTTCGGCCAAAGAGAATGAGTATTTTTTTCCTTTGGTTTTCTTATTGCCCAAGTATAGCTTTATTGATGAATTTAAATAAATAATCCTCATTTTATACAGGAGTGACTCAAAAAATTATTGAATATTGAAATTTAAAAATATCATATCTTGATTTTCTCAAATATTGTGCTATATTTTTGCAGAAGTAACCTTATCTTCATCTTCGATCATTTTCGAAATATTCGATTATTTGTAAAAATTTTTGACTAAAATTCTACAAACCGTATCAAACTCATCAACATGCATCATTATTCAAGAGATATATATATATATATATTATTCGCACAGAAGTTTTTTTTTCTGAAATGATTCGAATAGTAAAAATGAAACCTAAACAAGATAATTCATTTAACGAATGATAAAATTAAGATGATTAAAACGTAAATCGAGGTATGTGTGGACATTTTTTTTATTTGTGCCTTCTGTCAGGTTTCCGGACATATCATATTCAGCATTTTCCATGGTGAACTTATCAGTGTTTCGTTAAAGTGAGGTTTGAATCCAATTTTCTCAATTGACTGCCATGAAGTTCTCCAAAGAAGAAATGGTTGATATGATTTTTATTCTGGGTAAGTCTCTTCTTTGGCAAGTAGAGTTTCTGCACAAAGGTTTCCTGATAAGAGGCACCCTGATGCAAGATGCTTCGATAAACTCCTAATTAAATTTATCGAAACAGGTAATATCGCTTACAAAAATTATGAAAAACCAAAAACTGCTACAGCTAAAGACAGTAATCAGTTTTGTTGACAGTGACAGAGGACCCATATAAAAGCCAAAGAGAGATTTCTCAGTTAATAGATATAAGTCAAACTTTCGTCCAGAGAATCTTGAAAGTGAATAAATTTCATGCATATCCTGTAGAGCTGCACCAGGAACTAAACAATCAAGAGTATGAAAATCAAATCAATTTTTGCAATTGGACAAGTGACAAAGTAGCGAAAAATCCAAATATGTTTAGCGGAGTTCTTTTCTCGGACGAGGCAACTTTCCACAAGAATGGGCTTGTTAACAGGCACAACTTTCATTAAAACGCCACGGAAAATCCACACCTCATGAGACAAATAGATCACCAGCATCGTTGGTCTTTTATTGTATGGGCCGCTAGTAGTAGATGGATATCTAATTGGGCCGCACTTTTTCGACGGGCACCTCAATACTGAAATGTATTTATATTTTCTACAAAATCATCTACCAATGTTACTTGCCTAAGTACCAGAGCATATGAGACAAGGTTTGTGGTTTCAACAGGATGGAGCACCGGCACATTACTCACATCAGGTTAGGGAGCATTTGAATCATGTATTTCCAAACCAATGGATAGGACGTGGTGGTCCTGTTAGATGGCCAGCTATGTCTCTGGACCTTACAAGTCTAGATTTTTTCTTGTGCAGTTATATTAAGGACATCGTTCACCAGATTCCTTTTACAACACAGTTGGATATGAGACAAAATTAGTCGACGCCTTCCAGTCAGTTAATCCGCGAATGTTGTCGAGAGTTCAGCCGTCTTTCTTCAGAACGATTGAGTTGTGTCTATAAAGAAACGGGCAACATTTCAAACACTTATTGGAATCGTTCAACACCTTGTAGATCATCTCACCAAAAACCAATCTATTACATATTTCATACACGACTACCTTGAAATATCTCCATTTCTCTGATCAAGTATAATGATATGTACTAATAAACTCTTCTTTCGCAACCTCTGATTTTATTATTTTAGTTTATTTTTTTATTTCGAAAATGGTCGACGATAAAGATAAGGTTAGGTTAGGTTAGGTTAGATTATTTCGAAAATGGTCGACGATAAAGATAAGGTTACTTCTGCAGAAGTATTGCACAATATGTTATGCGTTGACATGAATAATAAAGTACAGGACGTCCATTTGAAAAATCAAGATATGATATTTTTAAAATTACAATATTCATTGATTTTTTTGAGTCACTCCTGTATTAAATGAGTATAATCTATTTCAAGTCATCAAAGAAGCTATCCTTGGGCATTAAGAAAACGAAAGGAAAAAAGTATTCATCCTCTCTGGCCGAAGGAGCATGCGATGATGTGAGAGCCTATTTTCATAAATTTTTACGGGAAAAAAATATTGTGACGAAACTACTCACCAAAAAAATTTATTACTTAAGGACATTATAGCAGAGTTTAGGACGCTCTTGAATCTTTAACAAAAAAAGTGGTCTTCCAATCTGAAAAAACACCCAAAATTTTTTTATAGAAAATTGGGACACCCTGTTCACTTCAAAATAAATTGTTGAAGTAGATTTCTACTTTCTAAACGCAATACCGTTCGAACAAAAATGAAATCTTCAAAAGTGTACGAGCTACAGAGTACCGCGCCACTGGTGAATCACTCAGTATATACACTGTAACAAAGTAGTTTGTTTTTCTCTCTCTTCATAAATCATACCTGTTTTCCATATTTAAGACAAATTGTACAACTGTAGCTAATTTTCAACTCACAATTTGTAAACGTCCGATGATATAAATATCGAAATAGCTATCACGTTTGTTAATTAAATATTTCCCACCTAATTTTGTGATATTCTTTACAAAGTCAACCAAAATCACCGTATGATGATCAAATATCGCAACTTTTTAAGTGGAGGAAATCTCGTATTTCCTTCGAAAGACTTATTTTAAGCGTACATAATATAGCCAAATGGTTGACACATTTCGATAGAGCACACTAAAAAAGACATATCAGTAGAAACTTCTTAGGCAGCTAATGTTGATCTGTGTTTATCATATTATTACTCAATATAAAACTGGGTATAAAAATCATATCGGTAAAGAAGTGAAGGACGCGAATTCACCAACCTGAAATAAAGGCTGATCTTCCAAAAACGAAACTGAAAATGATTAGATTTTCTTACTTTCCGTTAATTAAATGCGAAATTTGATGTTGGGTGACCGTCGAAGGCATCTTAGTATTTTTAGGATTGATGTGTATCTGTGACAAAATCAAGAACTTCGACTGGCGATAGTTTATGAACTGTGAGATATAATAGTCTGCAAACTTTAATGAGTTCTCTAGGATAGTGAAAATGCAAGTTTCTAGCTTTGCCTACAACGAAAAAATTATGCTACGGCTATACGTTGTACTCGACTCGGCAGAAGAACTGTCACACCTCCAAATAACTTTTATATGAATGATCTATACTAGCTTTTCTGAAGACAATTATAGGTGAAATCTATTGATTCCTTAAGTGGAAAAAGATTTCTAATGTCTAAAGAATATAATTCATCATTGTATTGCAAAGTTCCGATCTGTTCAATTAACTCAAATGAGTTTTGCCAGAGAAAGTTTGATTCGAAAATTATGAGTTCTTTAATTAATTATTTGAATCATATGGTGATTGTGTATGATTTACTCGTTTCATCTCATCTCCTAAGCTTACACTTTAGTGTTAATCGTAGAGAGGTTGTTATAGTTTTAGTCTATTCTACATACAGTGTTTCTCGCCGATCGTATTCTGACTAACATCGGGATTTGGTATGATCAAATGTAGTCCTTCCTGTAACTTTCTCTCTACGATATAAAAAATATAGAAAAATTAATTTAAAACCTAAAATGAAAGAAGGTGAAGCAAGATGCAGCATTACAGTTACTATCGCATACACTAAAGTTTTTGAAAACATTAAGAATCTAAAATGTTTTACTCGTATCGTGATTTATTTCACTGCACTGTTATAGGAGTAGACGCAAACGTACGATCTCTTGATGAAGTAGGTTTTTTGCTCGCATAAACCCTCTCGCCATACTTCTGTTAATACCAACTTCTGAAGATTGAAGCGTCTTCAGAGAATGACTTTCATCATTTTGTGACGTTCTCTGCTGTGCAACCGTACGTTTGTTTCTTTTTGATGGAACCACATGCCCACCCAAAGCAATATTGTATCACGAGTTAGGAGAGCCATTTAATAGGTGAGACTCTGAAAAGACTTGTTATTTTAAGCAAAACTATCTTTTCACACGAACCCCATTATCAATCCTCGAAAATTAACCATTCCAAGAGCACATAGTTCCCGTGTACCACCCTGCTGTTTCGGCACATAAACGAATTTTCAATAATCTGTGATGAAAAATAAAATACTCACTTATACTGATTCTCAAAATATATTGCATGAGTTTTTCTTATATAAAATAATTGATTATCCAATAGCGTTTCATTACCATTTGATGCTCTGCTGACAATTCGTGAAATTTTTTAATCCGAATTTGTCAACGACACTCTTAACGGATAATATTTCAAATTGCTACACGTTAAAAAAACCAATAATTCAGATTAAATCTTGAAGTTGCTTCTTATTATTCCTTGAAGCTACGCGGAACTCATCGAACAGAACGCCAGCTTCATAAATAAGTACTGCGATCCGGCTCTCAAATAATCATTCCATATTTGTCTCTGCCGCAAAAAAATGTACAATGCTGTAAGATACTCGCAAACCGCATTTTACGCGAGCTCATACCGACGTTCTTACAGGTCGATTTTTTAAGTGTGACCTAAACTTTCATGAAACAGGACTTTCTCATTTTTCACTTGGTATAAATCTTATTGAGAGAGTTTTGAACATTTTCAATGGTTCTTTAGAAAGCAGTTTCTTTTTTATTCTATTTAATAATAATTAAGTAGAAGAATTATTCCTATCATCAAGGGAAACTACTCCTAAACTCATTACATAAATGCGAGAAATGGTAGAATGGTCACAAAACAATTTGATAATATTTTCTTTTTGTAATCAATTGACGCCTTTAATTGGGAGGAGTTCTTGTATTCGAGTTACTGTACTAATAGCTTGTATATATTCATTCATCAACTATACAGTGTGTATCGCCCCAATGGATTGAATTCCATTATAAATAGATGAGGACATATGCGAAAAAAGGCTTAAAACATCGACTTGTATTCTTACAGCAGAAACTACAGGACATATCATGTAAAAAGATTAATACGAACCCTCTTATTTTGAATCCAATAATCAGTTCATTATTCAATTTTGGATTCTTCATTAACTATCCATTTCTAGTATACAGTATCATATATCTGTCTTTAATTGTTTCGAAAATATATATTTCAGATTCTTACTCGCTGCAAGCGCAACATTCTCATCTTGAATGAAATTACTTTCAGGTTAAAGTTAAAACACCTCAGGCAGAAAAGTCTTTATTCATAAGGGCACTTGTTATGTGCTCCCGGCCTAACGGACTCGAAATGCTTTGAAATTCTTGAAACTAATTAGTTTACTTTGACCCCTTTTTTGTTGTCAAAATGCTAAATCGTGGAGAAAGAAGTATTTGTAAATATTTACAATGAATTTATTATATAATGGGCAAGTAAATGTTAACAATGATTGTTAACGAACTGAAAAAGGCAAAATACCATTCAATAAGCATGGTCAATTCCACACCAATTCCATGCTGACTACTGACTTTCATCATTCGATACGTAAGAGCCTATTGAAAGATCTTTGAAATTTTTACCTCTGAAGGAGCATATGGGTGGGTATGCGGTTCTAAACTCTTTGAAAAGCCATGATATTCCAGTAGGAGAATAGATGACTACCGTGCGCAGAGCTACGATAATGCCCCAAATATGACTTGAAAGTCATATTGCTCATATAAGAATCGGGGGAAAAAGTAAATTTGCTATTTCTTCCCATCTGTGCCTCACTTAAATCAGTGAATTTGGATTGAACGAGATTTTTTTTCATTTCTAATACTGCTATTTATGATAAATATTCTCGGAAATTTTCATCATTAGGAACAAAACTTTCAGAGTTATAAATAATTGAATCTCCGGGCACTCGGTTGCCTTGATTTTCCTTTATCCATTAATGTATTAATGTATTTGAATTTAATTAAAATTAAGGGGCAAAAAAGCCAATGGAACGCTGAGGGAAAACCGCATTCTATCATCACCCCTGTCTTGTTCAAGTGCACTCAAAAAGTTTCTTTGCCATTCAGTTGGATGAGGCGACTGATACCAATGACGATGCACAATTGTTATGGTACCTTCGGTATATACAAAACAAAAATTTGTGAAAAGATTTCTTATTCTGCAGGAAAATATGGTGAAGCAACTGCTTTATTCAAGATCTTAGATTTATACATGATCCTAAATATCAAATGGGAGAACTGTGTGGGTATGTGTACGAATGGTGTTCGAGCTATGTCAGGAGAGTATAGAGTAGGTTTTCCCAACCTTTATTTCACTGAGCCTCCCCAAGTCAAAAATAATATTATTCTCATGCCCCTTAAGTTTAAAAACATTAAAAACACACCATTTTTTTTACAATTATATTATTTATTTGAATTAAAATTAAAACAAAGAGTTCCATACAGATATTTGTAGATATTTATGTTTTAAGGATCTAATAAGAGAAGATATATTTATATACACTTGAAAACCATTAATTACTTTCATATTTAGGTAAATATGTTAGTTTTATTTTAATGATTAAATACTAATGAGATACTTGAGCTTGCATGTTCTGTACCAGTATGTCGATTATAGGTTCAGTCTTTGCTAGAGCAATTGTTAAATCTCTATCGACGGCAAGACGATTTCCCTGTTTAGTTTTTATTAAAAACAAAGCTGAAAAACCTGTCCCACATAAATATGTGGTCGAAAATGGAATATTTATTCTCAAAGCAAGTGAAGCAATTTTGTGATTAACAAGAAATCGTTTGACCCAAAATTTCTCTAATGTCAAGAGATGGAAATCATCTTTCATGGTCGAGTCAGCCTTCATTTCTAGAAATTCTTCCTGAATTTTTCAGGCAAATCTGAGACATCGACAACAAATGGATTTCTTGTCATGCGCCATATTGGTGACTCGGAATTAACATCTCGATAGTACAGGTGAAATTCGTTTTCCAATGTTTATAGATGAGTTTCTATTCCAAATTTCAAATCATTATCCAGTGTTTGATCATTAATCGCTTCGGATAGCCGTGACAAAGGAAATGTGTTTTCAGCAGATACCTTATTTTTCCAAAGTTGAAGCTTTAATATGAAACCTTGAATATGATCATAGTTACTAATCAAATTGCAATTTCTACCTTGAAGTTTCAAGTTTAGCTGATTCAGGGCCTCAAAAATATCAGCTAAATAGGCCAGCTTCCACTGAAATTTTCAGCGCACTTCTGTGTGGAATAGGAGGACCTTATCAGAATCGAGATCCTCGCAAAGCAAAGTGAATAGCCGACTGTTCAATGCACTACTTTTGATGTAGTTAACGATCTTCATGGCAGAGTTTAAAATCTGGCATAAATTCTGTGGCAAAGATTTCGAAGCCAAAGCTTCCCGATGAATAACACAATGCGTACTAACTAAGGCGGGGTTCTTTTCCTTAAGTTTTTGAGCCAAGCCTGATCGTGAACCTATCATTGCAGGAGCGCCGTCTGTGCATAGTCCAATAAGTTTATTCCAATCCAAGTCATTTCTTTCGATAAAGTCCGATATTAAATTGAATATATCTTCAGATTTAGTGCCTCATGCTCACGATTGGGAGTGAAAAATCTCGCTAACATATCTAATATAAATGATTAGTTGTGCACAATTAACGATGTCTGTGGACTCATCACAACTAATGGCAAAAACTGGTGATAATTTGACTTTATTTATAATTTTTAATTTCTTGTCTGATGCAATATCGTCGATTCTTCGCTTGACAGTGTTATTAGAGAGAGATATGGAATTAATTTTTTGCTCTGATTCTTCTCCTAATATTATTATCGTTGCTTTAAGGATACACGGTTTGATTAAATCCTCCCCGATGATGTGAGGTTTTTTTTGTTTTGCTATCAAAAAAGCTATTTCAAATGAAGCTTTGAGATGTTTTGATACACCTGCATGATAACTTCCTGACTTATCCAATCTCATGCGCTTGAGTGATTCTGCCTTGGATGAAAAAAACTCTTCAGATTTCGAAATCAAAGTAGGATGTTTCTGGTTCAAATGCCTCTCAAGGCAAATGGGCCTCATGCTATAATTGCTCAAAACTTTCATTCATATTACACACTGCGGCAATTGTAGCTCGTCTTTTTCTATGAAGGTAAATCCAAATTTAATATAATCTTGTATTTGGTTGCTCAACATACGATTTAATGATTAGAACTTCTTATAAATGAAAATAAAGAATTTATTTGAAATTAGTCGACAATTTCATGTGAGGATATATTGCAACTGTCCTTTCAAGAGAACGCATATTTTCCACAAATACCTACTCTTCAAAATAAGATAAAATGATGAATTATATTTTCTGTTTCCCTATTGACTTCAATACATAAAAAGTTCCGTTTACAAGAAGATACAATAGTTTCACGGATATATGGGTTAGGAGAACATACATTTGATCTGAATCTCTGTAATGTAATAGCCGGTATATATGAAAATAATACTAAAATATTCATCAAATGAGCTAACTTTTTTTCCTATGTACTTCTTGAATATATTCAACAGGAACTAAGTTATAGACCGATTACTGACTAAATGGACACCCAGTATAACTATAGAATATCGGAAATTCTAATTCGAAAGAAACATTCCTTGCACTCTCCAATTGTATCAAATTCGATGGTTTTGTGGGACAGCTGTGTAAAACATTGTAGATAGAAGAAAACACTTCCTTCCTCAGTCTTGATTTTCGAGAAAACCTTATTGGTGAAAACCAATTTCAGTTATCTTTTTTTATTTTTTAGTTATTCCGGAATTTTAGATTTTCTGGGAATTGAGCAAATGACCATATCGTGAGTATGAATTAAGTTACGTAAAAAATATTGCAATAAGGCACTTTTTTCAATAGAATCCAGGGATGTATTCGACAAATTTTTCACCCAGCGGTAAACTTTTGTTCTTCTCAATACAAACCAACCATACATGAAATTGGTCGCGTTGAGTAGGGTATTTTTTCTTTTTCGAAAATATAAGTATAATATGATAATATTATTATGATGTATTTTTCTAACAATGAAAATCAATTTCTATTCGAGTCTCGTTGTGAAATGGGAATCTGGCCATTCTAAAAATGATTGCTTATGGCAATATCAGTAGAATTGCTCTGTGAACATTAAAATATCACAGAGAAGAATTTCCAATACTCAACGACGTATATTTGTGTTTGGTGAAACCACAAAAAACGCCTTATCATTGTTAAAATAATTAATTATTAACCATTTTTAGAATGTTTGTATTGTTAGAAACAATTTGTGGTATTTTGGAAGGTTTTTCGAAATGGAATAAAGAAACGACGAGAAGTATGATATGATTTTTTGTTTCATAGAAAGCGGAAATATTAGTGAAGGCGCTGGCTATCTTCATCAAGAACGGTCCCGGGAAATACATCCTAATGAACGTATTTTCAGACAGTTGGCAAATGATCTGCGAACCTACGGATAAGGAAGAAACTGAAACTAATGTAATAACAGCAGTTATTTAATATTCGACGAGAGAAATAACAGATGTTTCGAAAAGCTACAATCAGAGAATATGAAACAAAACATAAGTTCAAACCATAAACGATGAGATTGAATTACCAGGTTTTTCCTGGTGATTCCAAGAGACGAATTAAGTTCCTCAGATGGTTTGAAGAGAAATTCCTAAAAAATGGAGAGATGAAATTAGGATGAGCCGCGATGGATTCTTTAATAGAAATTATCGACATCTTTGGTCAGAGGAAAATCTCAATTTTTTCCAAGAGAGAAATCGCCAAGGTCGCTTTGCTTCAAAACGTGGTTGGTAATTGTTGGGCAACAATTAATAGATCCATATATTTTTGAGGAATCTGTAATCGCTAGCACGTATTCGAATATTTTAACTGAACTTTTTGAGCCATATTTGAAAAATGTTCAGCTTGCAGACCTCGAAACAAAGTGGTTTCAACAGGACGGCACACCTGCACATAATGATGGACCAAAATTCAAATGACATTCTGGGATATCACTTCATAGGCACAAGGGTCCCGTTTTATGGCCCGTGTGATTTCCTGATCTCAGCCCATTAGACTTTTTCATATGGATTTTGTCAAGAACAAAATTCACCTCACGCGGTCAGAAAGTAGGGAGGTTTTGGTTAACCGATTCCAGGATCCCATTAACCAAATTCGTGTAATTTAACTACTGAATGCTGTGAATTTGGTCAGAAAAAGATGTAGATTATGTATGTAGGATTCGGGAACACAATTCGAGCCTCTCCTTCGAAACTGGCATTACTTTTCCATCAATCTCAATATGTTATTGAAGAGTTGAAATGTTTATAGGATGATATTTTTATTGGTCAACTGTTGCAATGAGAAAGCTGCACTTTTGTTATATCTCGGAAGCTTCCGGATTGAAATTTCAAGAAAGCGTCAAATTTCAGTTTTTCCCAATAATCAGAGAATGTTTTCGAAAACGCGGTTTTCGAAAGGCTCGTTAACACATATATTCTGATATAAAGATCACCAGCAGCTGAACATTTACCTCCACTTTCAATTGAATGAAAAATTTTATCATATACAGGGTGTTTCCGAATAAGATGTCATAAATGAAGGATGCGAATCCCTGAATGATTTGAGCAAGAAAGTTCGAAGAACCAATGGTCAAAAAATGCTTCGTTGCCGAGATACAGGGTGTTAAAGTTGAGAAAATTTTTCGATTTTCTCTCGATAAAACCTAGACTTCTCAAGATTTCGGGCTCAAATTTTCCACATAAGCTATTTAACACAATCTGAATCACCAGGTGAGGCCAAATTTTGAAACAGTATACAGGGTGATACTTTTCATGGGCCATGTTCCATTTTACCCTCGCAACTTTTTTGCTACGCCACTGGCACTAACAAAAATGAAATCGAATAGATCATTCAATTTGAAATTTTTTGACTCCTACATTTTGATCGTAACTATCACCGTTTCTGAGATATTAATTATTGAAAATAATCCAATAGTTTTCTCATATCGAAGCCATGGAGATATTATCTTAATAACTGATGCAATTTTTCAGGAATTGAGCTAAAATTTACATCAGATATCTCCTTATTGTATGTTTATAACAAAATGAGGCAGAAATTCCTGACAGTATACAGGGTGTTATTTTTTCACGTGCATTTTCCTCTTTTGCCCCTGAACTTTTTGTGGTGCGCTACTGGTATATTCTGAAAACAGAATCAAACAGATTATTCAAAGTGAAAACTTTTCTGTTCCTTGTATTTTTCCGTATCTGCCACCATTTTCGAGATATTAATCAAGAAAAGTAATCGTATAGTCCCTTCCGTATTGAAAGCTTGAAGATATTTTTCATGTTATTTCGGCAATTTGTGAAGACCTTGAGCTCGAATTTCAAACGAAGTTCACATTTTAAGATCTGCACCACTAGATTGGTAGGATTTATGAGAAAGTATAAAGGGTGATATCATTTCCTGATCATTGAATTCGAATTCAAAATGTGTTTTATTGAGTGTATAAATCGGAAGTAAATGAATAAACAACATAAATAATCGCGAATGATTTCAATAACAAAAACTCATAATGATGAAAACAAAATTGAACAAACAGAACAAATCAAAGAAGATGTTGAAAATGTCCTCCACCTGAAAGAATACATGCTTCTGCTCGTCTCCGCATATTAGTGCGCACCCTCTGAAATATTCCTGGGGTATTTCTGATGACGTCACATGATGCTGTAATTCTATTTCTCAATTCTTCAAGTGTATTCACGGGAGAGCTATAAACCAAAGTTTTCAGATGTCCCCAAAGAAAAAAATCCAAACTGTTTAAATCTGGCGACCTTGGAGGCCAAGCTTCTGGTCCACCACGCCCTATCCAGCGGTTATTGAATGTCATATTCAGATATTCTCTAGCTTCCATGCTGAAGTGCGGTGGTGCTCCGTCATGCATAAACCACATTCTATTTCTAGTTTGCAGCGGCACATCTTCTAGCAACACAGGTAAAATCTCTTCTAGAAAGTGGCGATATAAGGCTCCATTCAGCCTGTCTGGCAACAAAATGGCCCGATCAGGAAATCCCCAATTATTCCAACCCAGACATTAACCGAAAATTGTTCTTGATGGTGACATTCCTCAATCATATGGGGATTTTCTTCAGTCCAATAGTGATTGTTATGAAAGTTCCTGATTGCATTTCTCGAGAAGGACGCCTCATCTGTGAAGATGATTTCGCTATCGAAAAGGGATTATGAGCAATGTTATGAAGGAACCATCGGCAGAAATTGAGTCGCAGAGGAAAATCGCGGGGTAGTAGAGCTTGGACGCGTTGAATATAGTATGGGTAAAGCAAGAAATCATGGAGAATTTTCCAGACCAATACAAATGAGATATTCAACTCTCTTCCAATTTTTCTTGTACTCAGCTGAGGATCCTCATCTATACAATTTAGGACTGCCTCTTCGATTTCCGGGGTCCTTATTGTCCGATTTGCCCCTTTCAAGTCATGATTCGGTTTGAATGTACCCCGTTCTCTCAATCTTCTGTGGATGTCAGAAAACGTACGCCTATCAGGAATGATTCGATTAGGGAAGCGTTCTTGATACAAACGCCTTGCGTGCACTGCGTTTCCTTCAGCCACACCGTACATGAAATGTATATCGGCCATTTCTGCATTAGTGAAAACCATTTCAAAGATTATTGGTTACTACTTACAGCTGTTTCAAATGTAGGCACAACAAACTGAATGACAAAACTTACAATCATTGAAGTGTCAAGTTTTTTTTCTATGATTTCATTTGCAAAATTGTATCAGAGCCTACTAAGCCTTTCGAAATCACCAACGTGTTCTGATATGAGGAAGACACGATAAATTCTGATGATTTTCAATTCAAAACGGTGAAAGACATGAGGATCAAGATGAGCACAAAATTATCCGAATTGAATGAAAAATCCGTTTCTGATTACGAAAAACGTCAGTTATGCACCGAAAAAATATACGGAGGCAAAGGGGTAGCCTGTTCGGGCGTTGTTGATTAATTTTTCGAAAATGGTGGCAGATACGGAAAAATACAAGGAACAGAAAAGTTTTCACTTTGAATAATCGGTTTGATTCTGTTTTCAGAATATACCAGTAGCGCACCACAAAAAAGTTCAGGGGGCAAAAAGAGGAAAATGCACGTGAAAAAATAACACCCTGTATACTGTCAGGAATTTCTGCCTCATTTTGTTATAAACATACAATAAGGAGATATCTGATGTAAATTTTAGCTCAATTCCTGAAAAATTGCATCAGTTATTAAGATAATATCTCCATGGCTTCGATATGGGAAAACTATTGGATTATTTTCAATAATTAATATCTCAGAAACGGTGATAGTTACGATCAAAATGCAGGAGTCAAAAAAATTTCAAATTGAATGATCTATTCGATTTTATTTTTTGTTAGTGCCAGTGACGTACCAAAAAAAAGTTCCGAGGGTAAAAATGGAACATGGCCCATGAAAAAGTATCACCCTGTATACGGTTCCAAAATTTGGCCTCACCTGGTAATTCAGATTGTGTTAAATAGCTTATGTGGAAAATTTGAGCCCGAAATCTTGAGAAGTCTAGGTTTTATCGAGAGAAAATCGAAAAATTTTCTCAACTTTAACACCCTGTATCTCGGCAACGAAGCATTTTTTGATCATTGGTTCTTCGAACTTTCTTGCTCAAATCATTCAGGGATTCGCATCCTTCATTTATGACATCTTATTCGGAAACACCCTGTATATTTTTTTTTTGTCGTTCTAACGCTACAGAATTCCTTTTCTGAAATCTTGCTAACAAAAATATCGATAGTGCACCCAAATTATTTTGTGATCTCCTCATTGTCATAGATAGAGTAATATGGCAATAGAGAATTATTTGCGAATGGCAAGATTCCCATCTCATAACGAGATTTGGTTGGAATATACTCTACTCAACACAACCGATTTCTCATACGGTTCATATTGAAAAATACATAAGTTTACCTTCTAGCTCGAAATCCGTTGGATAAAAATATCTTTCGAATGTATCCATGAATTCTATTCAAAAAAGTGTCTCGAGAATGTGAAAATATTTTTTACGTAACTTGATTAGTACCTAAGATATGGCCATTAGCTCAGATACCGAAAAATCAAAAACTCCGGAATAACTCGAAAACAACAAATGATAACTGAAATTGGTTTTCACCAATAAGATTTTCCCGAAGATCGAGACCGAAAATGGGGGGTCATTATTTTCTATCTGCAATGTTTCACATAACTGCCTTACAAAACCATCAAATTTGTTACACTCTGTACTAACTTGTGTCGTAACAGACCATTGATTACCATTATAAGATATTATCATCTAATCTAACCAAACCATTTCAGTATATGCGTTGAATATTTTATACAGGGATATCCATCGGGACCGTCCTTTAAAAACTTTTTGAGTTCCAATTACAATATCAAGCTGAAATTTCATACACGGCCATAACTAGCGATTTCCAATTGGATTGAAATATTTTCGAAGTGATACCATTTCCGGTTATACCGGAAGTGGGTCATCACTTTGTTATTTCGAATGGCAATCTACCTTTTTTATTATACATCTAGAACCGACATTTGAGCTAGGCATAACATACCCAAGTTGTAAGCACTTATCTGTCAAAACTTTTGACAGATTTAATTATTTTTGTTATAAACTCGATTTTTGAGGAACATTCAAAATCATTGTAGCTCGTAGATCTTTTGCACTACAGAAACAATTTTTGCTTGTCGATAGAAGAAGGATCAAAAAATTTTTCAAGCAATCTACACATGTCAAATGTTTATTGCCTTGTTTTGTATGATTTTTTTTCAATTTGTCCTTTTTCAAACAGCAATAACTCAATTTTTTCAAATTGCACGTGCCAATTTTTATATCGCCATCAGATGAAACGTCAAATTTCAGATGGAATTGTAGAAGTATGTACTATACCCATCTCTTATAGTTCCGAAATAATTTGGGAATATATTGAATTTTGATGATTTTGCAAGAACTAACAGAGAATGCTTTGAAATATTTGAATCAAGTAGCTGAACTGGCTACGCTCACCTGACAGGTGCCTAAAATTAATGTACGTGTCACTTCGTTCATTCGAATTTGATATTTCAACAAGAATTGTCGTTATTTCAGATTGAAAATATCATAAAACTACAACACATTTGGAATTAAATCACTGGTTATTCAAACGAAAATATACTTAATCTTTTTGTCAATTCATTTTAGAATGTCAAAAAGTAGTGGGTAGAAATTGCAGGCAATTCAATAACCAATTTCCAAATTTACCGTCTATGAGTAAAATAAAATTTCGAAGTATCAGAAGCAATTTTCTACAATTCGGATGAATAAAATTGTAGGAACTAAGTGAAAACCAATCATCGAAGATAATTACATTAATACAAATAAATGATAGCAAACATCATAGGAGAAAACTAATTTACGATCTGAATAAAAGTTCAATATGGGCCCCATTTTGCTCGATACACTTGACAGCTCGTATACGAACATGATGAGTTGCCTTCCTAGTTTCCTCAGGATCAATATTACGAAAAGCATTATGAAGTAACTCTTCTTTACTTCTTACAGGAATAAGATACACTTCACTCTTGATTTTGCCCGATAAATAAAAATCAAGGGGCGTCAGATCCGGAGAACTCGGAGGCCATAAATTTGGTCCTTGATCACCCCACCATCTATCCTCGAACATTTCTGTTAGCTGATCTACTCGTGTTTTATGTGCCATCCATTTGGTAATAGCAATCCCTCAGAATGTTGAGGGGTAATCCATCTAAAAAATTTGCTAATGTTCCTCTCAAAATTTCCAGGTATCTTTGTTCATTAAGATTTTCCTCATAAGTGTGATAAGTCAACCAATCATTCATTAAAATTGCAAAAACGTTCACGCTGAATTTATTTTGGAAATCAATAACCTCAATGAAATGTGGATTTTCTGTGGCCCAAAAATGTCGATTTCTTCTGTTGGTTATTCCACTTTAATTGAACTTGGCTTCATCAGACCATATAATTTTTTGCAGGATTGTCTCATCTTCTTGAAGCCGAATTAATAAATTTTCACAGAAATTTAGCCGCTTGGGAAGGTCAGTTGGTTTCAATTTTTGTAGTCTGATAAAAGAATACAGGTGCATGTTATGTTTCTTAAGGATCCTTTGAATAGAAGTATAACTCAATCCAATATCCATTGATGCTGACTTAATGGACGCATGTGGATTGGCACGAAAATACGCTAGCGTATTAATTTGATTGTCGTCGTCCTCGAGAATTGGTTTTTTCTAGTATCTTTGTATTTTGTTCCTCCAAATTGCAGAAAATTGCTTCTAATCCTTCGAAATTTTGTATTACTCATAGGCGCCGAATTTGGAAATTGGTCATTGAATTGCCTGCAAGTTCTATCCACCACTTTCTGACATTCGCCATGAATTAAAAAGAGATTAAACATATCCTCGTTTGAATGATCAGCCATTTTATTATCAATCTGGCGTTTTTCAAAAATTTTCACTTCAAATTACCAACAATTCTTGTTGAAATATCAAATTCGAATGAACGAAGTGACATATACATTAATTTTAGGCACCTGTCAGGTGAGCCTAGCCAGTTCAGCTACTTGATTCAAATATTTCAAAGCATTCTCTGTTAGTTCCTGCAAAATTATCAAAATTCAATATATTCCCAAATTATTTCGGAACTATAAGAGATGGGTATAGTACATGCTTATACAATTCCATCTGAAATTTGACGCTTCATCTGATGGCGATATAAAAATTGGCACGTGCCATTTGAAAAAATTGAGTTATTGCTGTTTGAAAAAGGCCAAATTGAAAATATCATACGAAACAACGCAATAAACATTTGACATGTGTAGACTGCTTAAAAAATTCCATGATCCTCCTTCTATCCACACAAGCAAAAATTGTGTCTGCAGAGCAAAAGATTTACGAGCTACAATTTTTTTAAATGTTCCTCAGAAATCGAGTTTATAACAAAAATAATTAAATCTGTCAAAAGTTTTGACAGATAAGTGCCTACAACTTGGGTATTTTATGCCTTGCTCAAATTTCGGTTCTAGATGAATAATAAAAAAGGTAGATTGCCATTTGAAATAACAAAGTCATGACCCACTTCCGGTATAACCGGAAATGGTATCACTTCGAAAATATTTCACTTCAATTGGAAATCGCTAGTTATGGGCGCGTATAAAATTTCAGCTTGATATTGTAATTGGAACTCAAAAAGTTTTTAACGGACGGTCCCGGTGGATATCCCTGTATAACTATTGATGCCTCCACTCATTTCATTTTTGACCATAAATGGAAAGGAAACCTTGTAAATAGTAATTTCAAGCGGTTACCGAGAATTTGTGGACCCCGAAACGACACATTCGTATAAAAGTACTCATACTGAAATATAATCAATGTAGATCTCAAAAACAACATCAACAGTGGTTTAATCTCATTTCAATACAGTTGACTGTAATTTCATGCAAATGCGATATGTGTAAAACATTCACAAGGTCTTATTCAAATGATCGACTAAATTCCATGAGCATATAATTCCAACCAATTCACAGAAAATAAAATTTATTCATTGACAAATCACACTACACCTCTTTCATATTAATGTATCTCATAATTTGCCCATTAATTTCTTATGAATTCAAACATAAGCGCATAGTAATCAAGTTTAAGAATATGGCTTTCTTCATTCGTTAGTCCTTGCAAAGTTGTCTAAGATTTCCGAGTAGGTTGACTCGAGTTAAGCAATTTGTTCAGCTGACTTAAACCTACTTATTAGACTTGTTAAATGTTCTATTCAATGTATTAATTTCTTTAAAAGAATTATTCTGAATTTTACGATTTTTCACGGGCGATGATTCTGTGAATCTCAATGAATAACGTCCGGTGTCCGGTTGCTGGACGTTGGAAATGCGCCATATATTTCACTGCCAAAAAAGTGATACATAGGCATAAATAAAAAACAAGCACCAACAGTTTCATATTTAGTACTTCAAACTAAATCATTCCGGAATTATTTCAACAGTCCAATAAATCGGATGACCTATAATTTATTGCAAATTTGAAAATCCCTCGGAGAGAAATTATTGCAAAACAATAACATTTCATTTGGTGAAGAAGCCTACTGAAATAAACGATAAACAGTCCTCAATAATTGATAAAAATCATACTTTAATAGTAGGGTAAAATGGAAAAAAATGAATGATTTTAGGGTTCCGTACTCCAAAAGAAAAAGAAGGAAGCCTTATAGGATCAGCTCGCTGTCGATCTGTCCGTCTGTCTTCCTGACTGTCTCAGAAACACGTATACGTATAGAGTTGAAATTGATACCATATACTTAGGTCCAGTACCGTATCTACACTTTTCTTGAGTATAGCTTTGTGCCGCCTCTTTCTTGTGGTAACTACCTAGGCCTCTATTAGGTAACAAACCATTATATGTAATTATATAAATGGGAGGAATAGGTGATATTGAAGAGTGAAAAAAAATAATGAATTATATTAATGTTTTTGTTTATTGTTTCCAGAATACAAACAGGTTCAAACCCATAAAACAGTATTCACTAAGTACAATAAAAAAAAAAGATTAGGTATTAGATAAATAAAAATAGAAAATATGAATAATAGAAAAAAAAGTACAAAAGAAGAAACTACATCAAGAACAAGTCTTTTAGAATGTTTTCAGATCTTACGATGTTTTTTGAAAAAATGTCAACAGACTGATTAAATTCATTGCCCATGCGTAGCATTCTCGTTAAAGGCGCGTGCTTGGAATAGTTAGTTCTTTTGAAAGGAATGTAGAACAACTCATGTTTCCTCAAGTGAAAGTTAGTAGAGCTTAATAATATATTTTCCAGAATAGTATGTGAACTAACCTCCCCAGCCAATACCTTCTGAAGTGTTAGGATGTCATTCACCTTTCTTCTGTCCTCAAGTGAAACCAAGTGAAGTTATTTGTTTGCTTCCGCAAGAACTAAAATTACACAAATAAGCCAGATATTTCAAAAGTTTAATCTGAATTTTTTCAATTCGCGAGATGTAAACTTTATACTGAGGATTCCATATGACGGAGGCAAAGTTGAGTTTACTGAATAAGTAAGCATTATAAACACTGAGAACAGAACTAGAATTTTTGAATATACGACACTGGCGGAGAATGTGCGCCAACATTCTACTTCAAGAACTGACTATACAATCAATGTGTTGATCGAAAACTAACTTTGAATCCAGGATGACTCCAAGATTTCGAATTTGTGACACTTTCATTAAAAAATTGTTATCTAGTTGATGAGAAAAATTGAAGGATTTCGAATTTCGAGTGAACGTGATAATTTGACATTTTTTCAAATTCAGGAAAAGGCTATTAGTTTTACAATACTCTGAAAAAAGCGAGAGCTCCTCCTGTAGAACAAGACAGTCAGACAAGCTCCTGATGGTATAATAGATTTTGAGATCGTCAGCGTATAGTAAAAAGTTACATTTTTTGAAATATATCTTATATTATTTACATATATGAGAAACAGGAGGGGACCAAGGTGTGATCCTTGGGGGACCCCAGATGTACAGCAACATGTCTCCGATCTATGCCCACCACCAATAAAAAAAAAGTGAACCACCCACACCAACCTCCTCGACCCGACACCAAGAATATTATGACAAATTATGTCAAAGGCCTTTCCGAAGTCAGTGTAGAAGGTATTTCATCAGGTCCAGCTCCTTTTTTTGATCAAGAGCTGCTATTGATTTCTCAATCCCTTTTGGAGTTAACGAAATGAATGAAAGATAAGCAGGGGGTTCCGAACCTAGATCAACGCGAGGAGTTGCTGCTAATGTTGGCGGCACAGATACCGAGCGAAAGAAACACTTCACAGATTTCCGTGGCTCCATTAACGGTTTCGTTGTTATAGTGCATTGAAGACGGCAAGCTACTACCGAGTCGTTTAGAAGAAGAAATACTGAATATTTTTTTGGATTCGTTTCGACATCTTTTTTGATATTTGAAATATAATCTGCCAAAATCCGAGCTTTACTTTCCCTTCAAAAATGTTTAAAACTTAGTCATCGTAGTTTTGATAAATTTTCCGTTTTTTTGTGAATTTTGTTTTTTCCATTGATAATTTTTATAGTGTTTCTGGAGAACTAACTCGGAAATATTTCACCCAATGATTTTTTAGGTACATGATCTTCGATAATATTATTGAGTATGACATAGAAGGTGTTCAGATCAGCGTTTATACCACCATTTGATGAGATGTCTGACCAAGTTGCATCTAAGATTCTTCGATTAATAGTTAAGTAATCAGATTTGTGGAACCTGAAGACCTCCGAATTCTTGCGAGTTTCTGAATATTTATAGTTTAAGTTGGAAAGGAATTCAATACAAAGATGGTACTCATCTTCCCGCACTAGAGGGCTATCACATCGCACTCAGGATAGTACTCTAAATTTGTTACAGAAAATTAGATCGAGAGTCTTATCTGAGTTATAAAATAAAAATGTTGAATGAAACAAGATTCGCACTTTTTCACTGGATTTTCAATAGGCAAAATCATCTATTACCTTTTCATAATCTATGGTGTCCATTATGTCGACCTCTATATAAAGAATAGCCAGAGAATTTAGTTTTTCTTGCATGATGAAGACCTCTGATAATTCTTTATACGTTGAAAAAGAAAAACTCCCTTGTCCAGAACAATTTGTGGCCAGAGTGCTTAGTGATATGAGGAGAGCAAGTATCAGTGAACATTACTGGTTCTTCAAAAATGTAGAGAGACTGAGTAAAGGTGTTGATACAGGTTTATCTGCAGCCTTGTTAAAGAAAACTTGATTAAAAATGTATACATTCCTGAACCAAATCTCTAAAACATTACGATAATATTGCTCGAGAGACTAAGCTTCTTCCGTAATTTCTTGTACTGAAAATTTACACATTCTGGTCGAAATTGAAACTTTCTTTCTTCGATGTTTACGTATGCTCTCTCTCTTATTCAACTCTCAGCCGATCAATGATAACTAAAAAGGTGTTGAGACGACTCAGAACCGGGGTCAATTTTTTTTTGTTAATTTGCTAAAACTATCCACATATTTCTTGGTTTTTATCTAATTGAATTTTATTATCAACTGTGATAACTCTATTTTGTAGATCTACCTGCATAACATTTCATATTGTTCATCTGAATTCAAAATTACAGTGAAAATACGGTCATTTGCCAGAATGATTCAATAATTTTATTTTAAATTCTCTATATAGTAGAATATTACGTATTTTTAAGGCAGCTTAAAATCAACCAAAATCGACACGAAGGAATTTATCCAACCCAGATAAGCAATCCAGCGAAAACAATATTCGACTTTAATACCTAAGCTCTTAAGCACCCTTTCGTATATCCACGATTCCACAGCTGGTATTTTCTAAAACAACAATTCCCACGTCGCGACGAAGGAACGCGTCTGTAAAAGACTATGTAACAGGTACTTGAGTACCAAGGGCAGAGGGAAGTGAGGGTGTAATGGCGTGTAATGATCGCGACGTTAAGGGATCATTTTTTTCATCATTACGATTATGATTATTATTGAGTTATTTTCGTCAGACGTGCAGTTACTCCTATAATTCAGTTATTTAGTTATCGAAGCTCAGTGAATTTACTCATTCGCGTGAATCGGAATTAAATTTGAGTTAAATAATCGTGCACAACATGAGTCCAGAAGAATGGAAGACTCAGATTGTTCCTCTCCGAGAAGCCGGACAGGGGAAGAAGAAGCACCGTTCCCGCTGTGTCTCACAGGTGATTACTTTCTGAATTTCTTTTAATATTTCTGCTCACTATTTGATTTTCACGAATTTCATGAAGTATATGCTACGTAATTTCTAAACGCACTGAGGACGAGTTGAAATAATCATTTCTCAAATTCCAAATTATTTTCACATATTTTTTTTTTTTGGCAAATGATTTGAACTGCACTGACATTTTCTAATATTTATTTTGAGGAGTTATTTTCACAGACATATTTAAAACGTTTGTTTTCGTATCTGGTAGAATATGAAATGTACTGAATTTATTTTATATTGATTTCAACAGCTGTTTTAACTTAACACATCATTTTGAAGTACCCTCAAATTCTTTAATATTGATTTCAACATTTGTTTATCAAACTTGCAACATTATTGAAACGTTATTAAGCTATTGTGTACTGAATCCAATAACTTTGAGAACTATTTGAATTTGAAATGTTATGCAGTTTAATATTGATGTGAAACTTTACTTATTGATCTCAGTGAAATGTTACTTAACCATTTTGCCAATAGAAATCTTTTGTTTATAATCTGATGAACGATAGGTTCGAATGTGAGAACATTTCATATTGATTCTTATCTTTGCTTCTATAATGGGCCAATTATCTATTTGAATTAACATAATCCCTTGATTCAGTATTCCTATTTATTTTATTTTATAACTTAGCAGAACATACTTAAACTGTAACCAAGATGTTTATATTTCATTGTATCCAACTATGGGGAAGATCTTACTTTCAAATTATTGATTTGATGCCCGATACTCTTAAGCTCAATAAGGGAACTTTCCCTGCCTTCAGGTGTAATGATCACCTACGAATAATATCATAACTCATTGGTATAAATAAATGACTTTAGGGACGATACGCATGTATGGACACACAGACATTGAGGCTTGTATGTTGTCGGTATGAAAGTTTTGAAGAATGTCTGAGTTGGGGAATGTATGTGGCATTTGTGTATGATCAGAGGGCATGATTCCCTGGTTGGCAAATCCGCGATATGGGAATAGAATATGATCCGCAGTCAGTGACACAATAAAATAATAATAAAACTGCCCGTTGGCGCTCAGTTGAGCTGAAAGAATCACGTATGGCTTTCCAGGCTTACCTCTAGTTCCATATATAACGTTTTAATACTATACGAATTACTGAATTCGATTAAAAATACGCGAGCGAATTAACGCTTGCAAGTTGTCAGCTGTGGACGTGTTCCTTAGAATTTTAAAAGTAAATATTTCAGAGTTTGGAGTATCAGGGCAACGACCTCTTCAGAAAACATGATGTCATATTACCAAAACCCTTAAATCGGGTCAGTTACCACTCATAAGATGGGTGAGGGCCGGTTAGGCCTGTCTGAAATAATCTCATATCCGAATTCCATCCAGAATATGGATGAGGGCTGATTAAGCCTGTTATAATAATTAAATATTAAAACTTCCACTCGAAATATGGGTGAGGACCAATTAGGTCTGTTCATAATAATTAAATATTCCAACTTCCACTCGTAATATGGGTGAGGACCAATTAGGTCTGTATATAATAATCTAATGTATCAACTTCCACTCAAAATATGGGTGAGGGCAAATCGGGCCTCTATCTAAATGATCTGATATTTCATTAAATTCATTAAAAGATGCCAAAGAATGCAAGGATAAGAATTCAATACAAATGCTGCAAAGATCAAATAGACATTGTTACCGAATCTGTTTTTTGATTTTCTAATTTCCTTACCTATGGTTTAAGCGACGAAGAATTGGTCGTATCACATCAAACCTCACATAAAAGAACTTGATTAGGTTACTACATATACACAACACAACAAAGAAAAGGGTCCTATTTTATATAAGAGAATTTCAAGGCAAGTTCAGGTACTAGACGATCACATGGCTTTTCATTTGACCGATTTCAGTCGGTCTCAGGTGTAATTAATATGGGGAAGAAAATAAGATAATTCAGGTATTGCAATTTACATAAAACCGATGCATTTTTCATCGTCCTTCATACATCGGGGTTGGGGGTGTTTCAGTGTCTACCCTGAAAAAGTCTCCAGAGGTTGTTTCAGTCTGTTAATTTGACATTTCGTCTTCAATTTTTTTTTCTCTTAGGTTGCCTCATAGTCTCAACATCGCCCTGATATTGTTTAATCGAGCTCATATCAATGGCACATGCTTCGAAATAATCAAAGGTTTTTCGCTCTGCTGTCAAAAACTCGGAAGGGATCCACAATGATCAGATACCTTTAGTCCATCGAAAGATGAAGTCTGAATTTGAGCACTGACTTTATTGAGCTTTTCTAGAATAGTATTCGGAAATACGACCATAAATGCAGTTTCAAGTTTTTCGAGACGAATTCGCTTTGCTTCATTTCACGGCTTTGTGATTTTCAATCATTTTCAAAACGCTTATTACTTCATTCTAGGAATCACTTAGACTTTTACAGTCATCCGCTATTGCCGACCAACGTGTGAGGTTCACCCCCTTAAGTGTCTTACCTCTTCCTATTTCCTAAGTCAATTTTTTTCCAACGTTCTGTTGACATTACAAAAAAAAAGCATATTCCTCTACCAGTAACATGAAGAATAAGGCAGGCTTCAGTATAAAACTCGGTGGCGGAATTTCCCACCAAATTTAATGAATGAGCTGCACAAGAGACGAACATAGCAAGTTGTGCTTGTTCTTGAATTTTGGCTAGTAAACCGTTGTAAATTTCAGACATGTTCGAGGCATTATCATACAATCGTCCACGAAAATCTTCTTAATTTTAACATATCGAATTACAAGTGTGAGTTGATCCGTGTGATACGTGTGCTAAATCCGGTATAGAGTCCACAATTAAAAAAAAAGTACTTTTCTTTCATCATCTCATCACCAATGCACTTTAATACTCATTATGTAGACAGCTTTTGATAGGTAGCTAGTAGTTCGAGATCCCTGGTTTGCATTTCTTTCAATATGCTTCGCTAGAAACGGATTAAACTCAGCAATAATTTCAAATACCATCATGTAATTTCCACTGTGTGACTCGCCAAATATTTCATTGTTTACTCTGAAAGCGAGACCACTTGAAGCCAATACTGTTACTACAGCAACAAACCCCTTTGAAATGTTGTAGGATAAAATGTAACTTCGTTTATTGGTTATTTGAATCGTTAGTGAAGACTAAATACAACCATGATTCAAACCTCTGGCTTTAAGGCGAGAACAGAGGAGTTATGATTTGGAGAGTTTTTTGTAGATAACGTCTATGCTAGGAATACATTCTTGCAAATCAGACGACTTTTTTGTTCAAAACCATTTTTAATAATAATGTCTCTCGTCGTATCGTTTATTTTCCATAAGGCTGGATCTTCCTTCAGTTTTGTGATTGATTGAAATTCAGTAGATTCCGCAACTTGAGACGCTTCTTCACTAACTGACATTGAAATACTGCTACTTGTTGAAGATATTTCATTGCCCGAATCAGGAGGCCTGGCGTAATTAATTGAATTTGATGGCTTCCGAAAGCGTGCAAAAACCCTCAATAATGAAAGCCAGACTTTTCCGAGCAGCTGTAAAATAGCGAGAATTCAACCGATCCCAATGAAAGGAAAGAAGTCCTCACCCCCCAAAAGTACCGCGGGAGTACCTCAGGGATCCATTCTTATGCCAACTTGTTGCAAATAAACGATCTTCTGTCATCTACAGAGAATAAGATCGATTGTACCCTGGTTTCGTCTTTCAGTAGTCTGAGGCCGTTTACAGCTGCGGAACCTCAGCGTCAGAGATGTCAACCAATTAATAACTTGAACTCTGACTTACAGAGGATATCTGAGTGTGGTTAGTCGAACCTGGTGAGTTTCAACGCGAGCAAGACGCAAGCGACTACGTTTTCTAGAAAGGTCCCCGCTGGAGAACCTCCTCTAATGATGCAAGGCCAACAAATTGCATCCAAAGTTTCGATGCACCATCTCGGAATAACGGTCAACTCCGGGTTTTGCTGGCATGAACATGTATCAACTATAGCTTAGTCGGCATCAGCTAAACTTAGTTTTCTTTTCAGATCCAAGCAATACTTCATGTCATCTGAGCTGTTATTTCTATATAAGGCGCAGATTCGACTTGCTTTAGAATATTGTTCCCATGTATGGAAATCTGCGCCAAACATTCGTTGCGGATGTTGGATACTCTGCAAAACGGGCTGTACGCCTCATCGACCACCCGGAGTTCACCCGCGATCTCCTACAGCTGGCTCTCAGAAGACAAGTTGCTGACCTTTCTCTGTTCTACAGATACTTCCATGGAAGATGCTCCAAGCAGCTGAAAGACCTTGTTCCAGGAAACTCATGTTTTGCCGCAACATTAGGCTGACAAGGAGTTCTCATTTCACGAACCTTTCTCTAAAAGAATTTCTTCGTTTACAAGGCCGGTGAGCTGTGGAACTCGCTTCCGTCCAACATTTCCCCAACATCCTACAATTTGGTCCTCTTCAAAAAGCGAGTAAACAGACACCTCAATTCTTCCCAGGCGCCAATTCATGTGGTGTAACAGGTTCGCCTATTTCTGGCAAGCGCACATAAAAAAAATCCGCCGCCCCTAGGCCTATAGGGAATATTAACAAATCCATTGCTACTCAGGTCGGTAATCTCTTGAAACTGTTACTTCTAAGTCAACGCAACTCAAAGACACGGCCATTTATGTTGCATTCTGCGGCATATTTTGATACTGTCAAGAAAATCAAAACGTTTAAGGTCATAAACAAGAAAACTACCCATGTGCAGTGTCTTATAATGCAAATATAGGAACAAATCTGAACACTATAAATTTTGATACGTCATAGAAAAAAAATGTTTGCTGCAATGAACGTATTCGCGTTTTTCTAATAATGCCTAAAAGCATCTAATTGAAATTGCCAACAGATACTCACGTCTGCAATCTTAATCTGGGACAAAATTAAACGTTTCAGTCAACGATATCGGAAATTACGGTTGTTTATACCGCCTTATGCTGAGTACTCGCAAGGGAATTAAACCTTAGGTTGACTTTAGGTTGACGTGATGTCTCTCAGCACGGGTACGGAAAAAACAAAAATTGGATTTAAAATTATACCAGATATTCAGATCTGCTTCCTCTTCGAACAGTGAAATAAATCCGAATTTTAAGTGAACGCAATCGGGAAATACGGCTGTTCATGTAACATTCGGCTGTATATTTCGACTCTCACAAAGAATTCAAAAGCTATAGGCATTTCCCATTCACCAACAATCATGGAATTTTGCTAAAAGCAATATCATTTATTCACAGCAAATGGAAAATTACGAAATCTGTAGATTTGCAGTTGCATCACAAAAAAAATGGCATATTCTCAGGATCGCGAGGCGTCAAAATCAGTTAATCATCATTTTTGTCTTGAAATCATAAAATACCACAAAGAGAAGAATCATTTCAACCCTAGAAGCCTAATCAAATTTCACTAGCTATAAAGCCCAAACATAGGAGTAATAAACCAACACGACTAAATATACTTGCAACTCAGTTCATTGTGGGTTAGATAATGATTGTTTGTTTGTTTGTTATTCATTTAACGTGTTCTATTTCCGCCTTTCGTCCAACGACAAGCCGGGGAATTCTGTGACCTCACTAACCCGGGAATTTTGCCGAACCTCTCTCGTGTCGACGAAAGGGATCTTTAATGTCCAACACATCTCTGTTAGACAGGACTGATGGCTTTACATCTCCGAAAGATGGATACTCAAGCGATTTCCAGAATCCAAAAAATCGCACCGACTTTGTGGGGATTGAAACTCTGCGCAGGAGACAAGCATCATATCCTCTACGCCACCGAGCCGGCTGATGTAGATAATGATTATTGTAAGGTTTTACTTACAAACGGCCATCGACCGGAATCTTTCAGCCAGGGTTGTTAATAGTTAAGTCTTATTCATATTTACTATTTCAATAGAAAGATACACAATAATTGAAAAAAAAACACAAACTAGTTTCTTATGGCTATGAGGTCTCGCATCATCTCCCACGCAGTAGCTGTTAGAAATTGACACCCGTGTCCTTTGACTTCTATGCTTGATACAAAATGGTTCGATCCTCTGTGTGTTGCCCTCAGTGCTAACCCTACGGCACAGAAATTTCAGTCTTTTAGGAATTGGTTGAATTTTTAGTGACGGCATGTAATAGAGTGTTTGCGGATTATGCAGAGAATTATTAGGGAGAATTTTGGTTTCTGCTGTGTATATAATCCTTAAGTACAGTGTTACTACAGTTTGCTCTAATAAATGTTCCGTATTCCAGAAGTCCAGATCATTTTATATATTTGTCCTGCTATTGTTCTGGATATGTTTTTTTCCGTAGGGGAACAAAAGTGGCTGACACGTGGCAGCATTGATGTTGGCTGCGTGCAGACCAAATTCCAGCTTACTGTCTCTGCGATATTGAAAGTGATGAATTCTTAATTCTATGATTGAATATAAGGCTTTCCGGTTTGAGTTTCCAATTGTTAAACTATTGGGATGTCCTAGAAAGATGGGCTTTGGAGTTGATCGATTGTATTGGTTAGCTTATTTGAATGGCTTACCATTGACGGTGTCGTCTGCATAGTGTAAGATATAGCTGTCAGAATTGAATGCTCCAGGATCTTCATGATACATGTCTGAATTGTAAAAGTTATGTAATGTTGTAGATAATAGCGACCCTTGAGGAAGACCTTGCTGAGGTGCAAATGAACGAGACACCTGGCACTGAATATTCAGCCAAAGCTCTCTATCCTCCAACATACTGAGTACCTGTGATATGATCAGGACAATCTAGACAGAAAAGTTTGTAAATGGGACCACTCATCCAGACGTATTTTACGAAAATTGACAACATTTCCTCTGCTGACTAAAATCTATATTTCGCTCTAGTATGTCTTCCTTTCATTTCGTTGATTTTTTCGGGTGCAGTCACCCAGATATGCGAACGGTATTCCTTAATTTTCTAAATGTGTTTGTTAGTTTCGTTGATGTCTCTTTTGATATTTGGATGCCCATAATGTTTATAATTCCTATACATGTTCCTTTTTTCTTAATTTGCGACAAGATGAAGCGTGGAAGTATTTTGCGTGGAATGCGTAGTGCCAGTTGTGGAGGTGTTTGCTAGAACGGCCTCTGCAATTCCTGTATAGTTCTTAGTGAATTCGAGAAGTATTTTGTTGACATTTTTCTTATCATATTTGTTGAAATTGTATTCAATAATCTATTTGCAGCGGGGGATAGTTAATATTAAGTGAAAAATTCACGGCAAGGTGGTCCGAACAGAGATCTGCGGACAGATCGACTATCGAGAAGTTTTTAGGAATATTCTGCATGCAGATGATAATGTCAGGTGTGCTATCTGAATTGTGGGTCGAGAGAATATTAGGAGTTGGTTTAATTTGTGAAAAATTGATGTTGCTAAGAAAGTTCGTTAACTGTGTCTCTTTTTCGACATTTGATATTAAAGTCACCTATTATAATGCAGCATTTATAGAGTGTGGCTTTCGTGAAAATAGATTCTTCAATACGTGATGTTGAATTGATGTGCACAAGCACAATATGGAGTCTATCGTCTTCATAGGGCAAAGTGAAGTGAGTGGTTTCATCGTTTCAAAGCTGAATGTGCTTGAACGATACTTCCTCCTCAAACATTCGTGTCCCCCATGTTGCCAGGTTGATGGATTATATCCCAACACCTGTATTTCGTATTTGAACTAATAGTGGCTTTAGTTTCCACTAAGAGTTTATATCCTGGCGTTCAATAAAATGTTTAATCAGTAGTTTTCTTTTATTGTAGCTGTTGGCATAGAGATCTTTAAGATAGATTTTCCTGTCTTCTTCAATTGATTGCGTTAGAGATCCCCTTTCAGGATCGTCTAAATGAAACATGAGAATGTACAACCTATTCCCAGTGAAAAGTACTTGGATATCTTGTTGAAGTTATTGTGTTTCTCTTTGTACAAGGTGGAGGTATAGGTATTTACAATTATATCATGTTTTGTAACAGGAGTGTATTCTGGATTTTTTCAGCTTTATTGGTAACTCGTCTGACCTTTTGTTCAATGGTTTCATGGCTATATTTTATGGATTTTTTTGGTTGTTTTGTGCACTTGGAAGACCAAGCTTGATGATTTTCGGACACACAAGCCCAGCATTCACGCTGAAGTATGGAAGTGCATTTACTCAAGAGATGGCTGTCCAAACATTTGTTGCATTTTGGTGTTTCTTTGCAGTTTTCAGTAAATATGGGTGAAAAACGAGCATTTGTTGCAAGGAATTGGGAGTGGGCTGGGGCGAGCCTTGCGTATACTGGTCAGTGGCAATTTTTGGAGATGCTTCAATAGGTGTTCCGTTGTATTCTCTTCGTTTGAATGTTATGATTCATTAGTTCATTATATTATATCTATTATTTTTTCATAATGGACAGCTATTCATGTTGTTGTTGAATAAAAAAACAAAAAATTATGGTAATATTATTTATTAAACTGTAAAAATGAAAACTTTATGTAATAATACAAAAAATTGTGGCAAAATTGGATCCTTTCGGTTTTTCCTCTTTAGAATGCTATATTGATTAGAAAAACATATAAGTCTTCTTTCTACGACAAACTAATTAATTTCTCATAATAATATTAACAGTTCTAGAATGTTTTCTTCACTCAATAAAAAAACTTCTGATACATGTCAAAATTGTGTTCCCAACAAATCGATTTTCTGCATTCGTCTTTCGTTCCTTTTTATAAAAACAGTATCCACAGTAGCAACGCCTCTCTCGTTCTAGTCCATCAGTGAGATCATCTGGAGATATGTGTGCCCAAATATTTGATATATAGTCAAGTAACGAACGCTTCAAAGTACAAGCTTCCAAAAGCTTTTGCATCCATGGCGATTTAATGATTTTTTTCTTCATTAGTCAGCAGTATATTACGTTGGCATTAATAAAAGCCATTTAGCGTTCGTAAAACACAACCATCTGCCACCTTTTTGTCTTCTTTTTAGTTGACATAGAAGGAACTCATTTGGTCGAAAGAATCAACACCTCCGTTTGTGTGGTTGTGAGATAAGATCACGTCTGACTTTCCATTGACTTCGCTAAACACAGAATCATCATGAAGAAAAAAGTTATACCCTTTAAGATGGCTCAGCTTTGTAAGATACTAGCGTCAACGGTTCGTCGAAGCAAAAAATTGTAGATGCTCCTGGGCGAGCACTGGTATTCTTGGATGCTTTTGGGATTTTCCTCTTATTTAATCTTATGGTTCCTACTAATGTAAAATTGTATGGAGATTTTAGTAAGTTTTCAGAACCGATGCCAAATATTTCATTTCGGTTGGTACCCTGCACAGTACTAGTTAACTCTTTCACATAGTACTCCCCCAAGGAGCAGGCTATTACTCTTAGTACTTTCGCTTCAGGGTGTTATTGTTTTTAGGTATAGATGGTGAGTTTTCTCAATTTGCAAATTCCATGTTGCCAACACATTATATCATCTGGAACATGATACTGATGTGGGTTAGTTCTTCACTCCTCAGTAACTCCACATGTGGCCTGGATACCCTAGAAGAGGAACTCACTTGCTTACTCATTATTTTATTGGCACATTTTGCATTTTGGCTACTTTACGTTTAGCCCTACCTCATTGGTAAAAAAGCTAGAATAAAATACTTTTTCTTGTCCATATCAATGACTTAATCGTTTTCAAAATTAACTCAACCAAATGCCCGCCTACACTGTAATATCCTTTCCGAAAGGTTTCCAGTACATTTGAAGAAATTTCCTTTTTTTTCTATATTTCTGTCTAATACGAAGTTCTCGTCACTATCTCTGGGCTGACACTACAACACTAGTTGATGTAGTTGGTGTTTCTAACCAATCTAACTTTTTGCAATAAAAAATAGATAATATATTGCGGAAAAGTGCTCTGATAAATAAAAAAATACAATGTTCACTGAAAACTGAGGTATCACATTTTAATTTAAATAATCATCAAAAGGGATCTATCCCATCAATGAACCCATTATATCAACTCTCAAATTCCATATCAATTGATTGAGTCAAAAGTTGAAAAGGAGGCAAAATATTCTGCAAAATTAGCTGTGTCCACTTGGGGAGCCCATATTTACACCTTTCAATCTACTTCTTTTGCTCTGGTCTATTCTACAACTATGTATTGTTGTTTTGTCTTATTGATCAGTGCTCATGTAAGTAGAATTCATTCTAAATTAATTCATAGAGGTAAAATTATAAGTGGTACCATTTCGCTGGTTTCATGTCCTCTGCAATATAATTTCTCCACATATCCGCTAATGAGTTTTACTAACATTCACAAACTACGGAGTCCGACTACTTGAGATTGAAATCCCGGAAACCGATTTAGTTGCTTGGATGTGTCAGCCCTCAGCAAATGCATTGAAGTTGTGTTCTCAATGAGTTCTTCATACAAGATATTACTCAGAAGACTGCTGATTTTGACCTAAATAGATAGATTTGAATCGTTTAAAACTGATTAGGGGCGTTGTAATAGTATACTTTTCAATTGGAATTATTTAGCGAGTCTAAGTTGATAGAGTAGAAAGGCTGAGAAACTATAAGTCGTTTAGTTTTGGACTGTCTTGCACCTCGATATCCAGAAGTTTTCTAACACCACATGGGGAACCAATCAGATACCTTTTTTTATTTGTCTAGAAAATTTAATATCCAGTTAGTATTACTTACATCATGGCGATGTTTTTCAGATCACTGCCTCAGACTAGTTGATACTGAAGTATAAGTAACCGACGGAACAGAGTTCTCTCTCAGGTTTCTTTCTCTTGCATCATATAAGGATTACGTTTGGTTCACCCGTTTCTTTCTTTTCTACGTCTTTTGAATGTTATCCATTTTGCATATTATGCTTCCCTTCTATCGTGTTTTAACTAACGAAATTTGGCATTATGACATTACGACTCCCTCTCTTTCATTCGAATACATACATAAATCTACTTCATTATTCCACTTCAAACAATATCAAGTTAAAAAGTGAAGACATGAGGCAGATTTTCAAATGATAGCAAATATTTCAAATTGACGTTGTTAACCAAAGTTGAGATTTATTGGCATCATACCCATCTTGACAACATCGCTTAAGTATGCCTTCTTATTATCATTGATTCAGCCTTGTTCATTTTAGGTGATTTGGTATTTCTTCAGTTGTCATGCATTTTGGTTGATTTCGAATGATATCAGAAAATTCAGATATACCACAGTGTACTCCCTCCTATAAAACCCTTCAGCCCTATGTGATTTGTGTATTTCATTTCGAACAAATGTTTGATCTCCTGGCTTAGATTCTCGATCTCTAAAAAGATTCTACTTTATTTCATTTCAGCTACTCTGAATTTTATAAAATACAGTATGATTGTATGTTCAGATGTCAAAATCGAAAAATCGTCCAGGACAATTTGGATAAAATTCGGCCCACAATCTACTGCCATAGAATATGTTTCATTTCGGAAAACTGTTGGATTCCTTTGGGAAATTATAAACGAAATACGGGACGACGCATTTGATTTGGAGGTACAATGTGCTTCACCTGCGGACTTATGCTTTTTTTTCAGTATTCCAATCCTCGGAGTGTTAAATACGAGTTGAATTCTGCGTCTTCTAAGTGGAAAATATAAAAATAAAATTTGTTCTCAAGTTCTTAGTCACAAAGTAATAAATATGAGTATTTTTACAAAACACAACGCCTTGGAAGCGAAGTAAAAGGGGAAACGTTTATATTTCCTTAATTGCACCTAAAACTGCAAAATAAGTTTTGAAATATTGTACAGAATTATTGAATTCGCTCATTTTTGAGATTGAACATATGAAAATTTTCTTTTTAAGATCTCTATTATAAGTGAATTATTTGTGTTTCCGTTTTTTAGTGAACACATTTTCAATGGTGCGGAATAGGGAGCAGAATTTTTCTAAGAAAACATCTAATCTACTGATATAAACTAACATTGAAAACACAAATGATATATTCAAATAGAGGAAGCATAAAATATTTTCTACATAAAGATTAGGTTGGATAGATAGTCGCACCTCCACCGGTCGCCTGTCGTTTAGAGCGAGCAGATCCACAGGTTGAAACTAGTATTATTATATGTACTTATCGATATCGATTTTGAAAAATTTATTTCCTGATGCTCCAGTTCTCTGAACTAATAATAAGAAAATGAGTCGAGTAATTCCATTCGAATGAATATTGCTTCATTTTTGCCATTTTTTCACCACAAACGATTCGTAAGAAAAGAGAAAGATACTCTTAGAAATGTGTCTTATATCCATGGATTCATTGAGTCTTAAAAATATAGACAACAGAATATCATTAGTATTACGGTTTTCAGTTATCGCATTTAAATTAGTACACCCTGTATAATCAGTTCCCTTCGAGTATTTAAAAATAAATTTGATAGGTATCATTTCTCATCAGCGAACGACTTTCTGAAAGTTTTCACTCACAAGTTTAGTCATGGACTTTAATTATAGATCAGGTAAAGTTTTAAATTATCCAAGATTAAGAATAACTAAGTGGTGTCTCCAAACTTTTCGCTGTATTTTTAGATGCACTTAATTTACAGTTTACGCAGTATTATTTCCGGACTGCGATAGTATTCTTTCGTGGATTACGAAAACCACATGATCGTTTCGTCCTAATTATACAGAGTGAATAGACGAGAAGTTGAATGAACAAATAAATTTGATAATGAGCTAGTAAATAATGATTCTTATAGAAAAAGTTGGAGTGTGGAGTTTTCTTCAAGTTTTCAATGTAAAATTTCAATCATTTACTATTTCGTCACTATTGTTGGATCAACCAAAATTTCATTTAACTTTCCCTTTCAGAATTGTTACATCTTGCAACGAAATTCAAAAACAGTTGTTCCCAACCGAAATTTTACATGCACGCTGTTTTTGTATGACAATACATGGTTAGATGTTGTAACAGGTGAATCTTTTCAAGTTAATACAGGAATACCCAAGGGCACCATACTCTCCCCAACTCTTTTCCTCCACCGAAAACAGAATATTTAGGTTTTCGGACGACTGTACTCCGGTGTCCTCATTCTAGTCAGCGTCCTATAACTGCTAAGGGCTCACACCGACAAAGATACCAACAGAGCATGTTACTACTCGGCATCATAGTCAATTCCGAAGTTTTCTGGCATGATCGCGTGTCAGCCATTGTCAAATCTGCTACTGCTAAACTCAGTCTTCTTCTTAGGGCTAAGTAAAGAAAAACTAGGCTTGCAGATGGTACAACTAGCTACGCCAGGTACCTCTCGCTGTAAAAACTGTTTTGATTACAGGGCTACTATGCTTTCATCGAACCTCTTTTCCGAATACTTGCAATTTACCCCTTTTTAAGAAGCGAATAAACACGCTCATTATATCATCTTGGGCGGCCACATCTGTGGCATGACAGACATGGCCTCCTTCCAAGAGTTAAGAATAAAAAAAAGGTGAATGGCATCATTTTAGAAACGAAATGATAAACTCCCGAAGATGCTGAATCTTTAATGTACCTCATAATATAGGTATTCGAAAAATAAAATTACATCACATTAAATTTGATACAGCAGATACCTCAAGATAGGAAACAATATGGCAGTATGAGTATTTGTAGTAATAAAATATAGGTATATATATGTATCCAATAGGTATTTTCAGTTCTTGTACTTGGGTTTAGAATTCATTGAGATTTTTTCAGGTCAAATTTGCTATAAATCAAGAAGTGATTTGAAAATTTTTTCATTCTTTTTCAGAATAAAGCCAATTGGTTCACAATGAAATGAATACATCTTTGATCTTCTTACTAGGAGATGTGGACAAAAATGAAATAGTTACCACGGCTTCTTAACCGTACCGAAAAAAATTTTTTACGTGTTGTAATTTTTTATATAATTTTCTGATTTTTTTCTCAAAACATTTCATTCCCGTGTTGTGCCTTGTACTTGAAACATTGAAATTTGTATTACAATAATCCGTCAAGAGCACTGTATAACATTCAAAACTTAGGAGTGACGAATGAAAGTTTGTTGAATAAAGGATCCTTAATGATATTGCTCCTCAAATAAACTAATAATTTTGTATATTTGATCTTGTTTCAGATTTTCTGAATACGTAGAAGAAATTTGATTTTTTTATCTTCTAGAGCATAGAAACTGTATCAAAAAGAGGATAATTTGTATTGTTGTTGATGATTCAGAAGGCACTCCGAACAACATATTGTTAAAGTACAAAACATATCTAAGGATTATCCGCATTTATATTGTTCAGAAATAGATAAAATATCTTCTACAGTTTACTAACATAATTCAAAAAGATTCACATCACTTATTCATTTCGAAAACTCCTCAAGAAGTCGGGAACCACTTACAAATATCAATAAATTCAGAGTGAAATGTTTGAGTTTGGAAAAAATCGTTTGCTTATCACTAAGAAGTATTTAAAACAGAGTATTTGGAGGACAAGGAAGTTTATTTTATTTCGTCAGAAAACCTATTAAAAAAAAATTTAAAAAACATGGCGAAATTTTGTACGAAAGAAAATATTAAAAAATATTAGCACTTTGGCAGATGTCAGCAGGTCAAAATTAAATTATCGATGACGCTTTGACTGAATTCATTTCAAGCCCCTTGAACTGCCAAGCGAAGCTCCTGTATATGTTTGAAGAGGTTTTGCCTCAGAAGTTTTTTAAGGTGTCCTAAACATTCTCGATTGGATTCAGCTCTGAAGCATATGATTAACAGTGAAAAACATTGATATTGTTTCCTTTTAGTGCATTTAGAACCGCTACCGCACGGTGAGGAGAATTGAATTCTATTAATTCTTTGGTTGTGTATGAAAATAAAAAATCCACGTACTACCTATAATTGAGCTATTTTTCCATTCCAACTCACTTTAATTAGTACATATGCTTTAAAATTAAATAGGTAAGACTGAGCTGGTTTGCTGCTTCATGTAAAAATAAGATTGCCACCCATTTTCACTATATTTTGGTTAAAATTGATGCCTGATATGTTTCAAAGGTAATTCATTATCCCTTAGACTTTATATTTAATGAAGTTCAAAATGATTATATTTCGTTTATCTCAACAAATAAACTGAAAATTTTGGATTTCACGTAGAAGAAAAAGGTAAATATATTGTAAAAAAACACCAAAATCAATTCCTGAATCAAACAAAGGCTATTTCATTCATGAAAAGGAATGTTTATACAAAAAAATAGGAGAGAAAACTGACAGATTCTCAACAGAGAAGAATAAACTTTTTTTGTCTGGCCAATTTTCATTGACCAGACAAAATCCATTATTTTTCGTTTACAAATGAATTTTCAATATTGACAAAAAGATTAGAATAAAAATGACTCAACTAAAATTCATTAAGTAGACCCCTCTTTATAAAATTCTTACTCTCGTCAGAAAAATACAAAACAGGTACACTAGTGAAAAGAATTTTGAGACCAAATCCGGACTCCCCAGATTTATCTTTTAACTCAGCGTTTCTCGACGTTCAAGCAGGAAGTGGGCAGAGTACTAGGACACGCTTCTCTATCAGTCCAGCATTGTTTAAAAAAATATTCCCTATTCAAAAACTAGAACGTCACGTGAAAAAAACTGAATGATAGCTGTATGAAAAAATAAACAAATTTTCATCATTTCAGTGAATCAATATTTCTTCTACTATTTCTTGATCGGAGATGCGATAAAAACGTCCAACAAAATTAATAACTCATAATCAACATATATCTACTTGAACCCATATCACAAAGTGAAAATTGGTGTGAAGATTGGTATTCATGACATCAGTTTAAACGATCTAATATTATTTACTTATATTAAACTTCCAAAATGACAACAGCGACGACGTTCAATGAAAATATTTGGGACAGAAATACAGTAAATAATCGATTGTATGGAAACTGGGCCCATTAATAATATCATAGTTTTACACAGTAGCTAATGAATTAAGCTTCTTGAAGAAAGTAAAAGATAAATGTTGAAGTTACGCTTAGTTAGCATATTTTTAGATTGGCTTGAACTTTTCGGCATGTATATATTTGGAAAGAGAAAAAAATTCTCTTTCATTCTTATTTAATTTCACCTATGGTTAGGATTCAAGTCCCTGCATTTTTCCCAATCGAATATCGAAAGAGGGACACCCTATACAGTTATGTCAACTTTTGAAATGTGTTTTTTGATTAAATTCACTGCTTAAACTTGCTATGTCTTAAGAAAACTTTACTTTACTCTAGGTGAATGAAATTTAAAAAATTGAGAACCGATGCGTCGCCAAGGTGTTCGTATCAAAGTCGAAAAAAATTAATAAATAAACATAACTACAAAACGAATTATTTCTTATCAGAATTGCATTCTTTTTGAATAACTCTGTTATATACAGTTTTCAGTTGAATCATTTTAGATTCATTTGTAAGAAGTTTACTCATTCAATTGCCGAAAGAGTAAAAATTATTTTTTTGTTAGTTGGAAACGACGTTTGATTTTCAATCGAAAATATCCAGACAAATTGTAAACCGCGGGCTCATCATATTGCTTATGCAGAAATTTAAAAGCCACTCAGACAATGATAACTAAGATGGCAATAGGATCGTAGAAATAATGGCATAACTCGAAGTGTTTTACCGTAAATCTCACCACTTCTTCTCAACAGATGTTTGGTTTTGCTTATTGGTCTGACTAAGTTTCACAAGTTCCATCCCGGTAAAACGGTAAAACTATTAACTTTACGAAATTGATTTTGACCGGAGGATGCATTTTGTGAGCGGATGATAACAAAATACATCAAAATCCGAATTTCGTGAAAAAATATTTGCTTCGTCGATGAGTACACTTTATTTGTGAATGCTCAAATAATGAACAGATTGTGCAATACTGGACCAGTGAAAACCATTATCCCTTTGGAGAAATACATATGCATACGCAAGAATTGAACATATCGCTCGGAAAGAGCGTTATTGGAGCCGTTTTCATTGAAGAGACGCTGTAGATTCATTAATAGTTCATGAAGTTGAAAGTCCGCATGATAGCGATGAAAACCGGATGTTGGATGAAAATGTACTATTTTTCAACATGAACCAGCTCCTCCTCGCCATACTGTAAATGATATATATAAATGATAAACCATTGGATCGGGAGGGGAGGAGCAAAATAGTGGCCTACGCGTTTTCCTGATTCAACAAGTTGAGAATTCTTTTCTTGGGAACATCGAAAATTTATCTTTTATAAACAATATTTACGATTTGCTACAACGAATAACTCAGAAATGTAGAAAAGTCACACCAAAAACTTTCCATCGGATGCGGGACCAATTTGTGAATTGTTTCTATTACAGTTAGGAGTAGAACGAAGCTCATTGAACATTTGTTCAAGTATATAAAGTATAATTTGAGAAAACACACGATTCGAAAGGTAACATGTAATGCATAAAAGTACTTACAAAAATTCGATCCATTCATTGTTGTCACAAGAATAGTATCCACATTCAAATTTTCTAAGTTGGGGTGAAGAGGGGAATTAAAAGGTGAAATGGGGTATATTCATTGCGAGTCTTTGAATAACTTCCAAAATGCTAAAGTACATCTGTGTACAATTTTTTAGCACTGCAATAGTTTTAGGGATATTTAGGATGAACAGTTTTCAAAAAATTACCCAGTATATTCTTCCAGAACGCGAATTACTAGAAGGTTCTCAAAACATGAACTCATTGGGATACATGAGATCACCACTGAAAATATTTCAACTTTATCTCCACCTATTTTATTTCGAATAAAATAAACAAGATATAAGCTTATTCACAACTACTTAGAAAACAACTTCATTGAATTTTATATACAAAGCCATTGAAAACAAGGAACGAGATTGATCAGAATATCGAAAATAGCAACTATAAGTAATAAGGTTTTCGAGAATACTCTGATTGACCTATGCCATCCTCCTATCTCCATGATATTAGAATGGGAAAAACAGAAGGTATATAGGAATATATATATATATATATATATATATATATATATATATATATATATATATATATATATATATATATATATATATATAACATAGGTCCGCAAGAGCTTCGTTACGGAGCGACAGGGTGTTCAAATTTTCGGAAAAATTGTTTTTTCTTCAAAACTCTTACAGTTTTAGAGATATTCAGCCAAATTTGGAATGCAAGCCTCGCCCATTACACCTCCTAGATTTTAACTGAAATTCACAAGGTTTATTCTTTTCCGAGGCCATGTCTCCTCTTGCAAACTTTTTGCAGTAAGCCACTGATCAGCCTACAATCAGTTTTCGTCATCTTCTTTCAGTTTAGAAACTTTTTTGACACATTTTTTCATATCTCCAACCGTTTTCGAGTGAAAAATTATTGAATTTGCATTATTTAAATTGTATGTTTATTCGCTAAATAAGAAAAAACAATAGAAATACTCGATAGGTATGCCCAAAATTTGCTTTTATTTTAATAGCTCGTCTTCTGAGACTCAACTTATACTTTTTCAATATCAACTAGAAAAAAGAACAATTAAAAACTGAATAAATTGTGTCCCCCACCTGCAAGAATACAGGATTTCTCAATCCTTCTACAGTGTTCACTGAAGTGGTATAAACTAAACTTTTGAGATATCCCCATAGGAAAAAGTCTAAACTATTCAAATCTGGGGACCTTGGAGGCCATGGTTCTGGCCCACCCCGACCTATCCATCGGTTGTTGAATGTATTATTCAAGAATTCTCTAGCTTCTCTACTGAAATGTGCTGGTTTCCCATCATGCATGAACCACATTATGTATCTCACCAAAAGTGGCACATCCTCGAGCAATAAAGGTAACTCCTCCTCAAGAAATTGCTGATAAGCGGGACCGTTTGGTCTGTAAAGCAAGAAAAATGGCCCAATCAAATAATTTCCAATTATTCCGATCCAGACATTCAATAAGAATTGTTCTTGATGATGAGATTCTTCAATCAAATGGGGGTTTTCCTCAGCCCAATAATGATTACTGTGAAAATTTGTTATAGCAGTTCTTGAAAAGTTTGCTTCGTCTGTGAACATTATTTCACTATCAAAATGAGCATTTTCTCTAATTAAGTCTCGAAGGAAAATCTCGAGGAATACAGTTTGGACGCGTTGAATATTGAGTTTTCATAGTTTGAGTTGCACCTTTTAAATGATTATTTGCAATACCAGTTTACCTCAACCTTCTGTGGATATTTGAGAATGTTCGCCTCTCTGGTGTTACTCGCTTTGGAAAGCGCACCTGATCTAACCGCCTGGCTTCTGTTGTGTTTCCGTCATCCAGACGGTACATGTAATGCATACCAGCCTATTCGGCATTAGTAAAATTAGCCATTTTTTCTCAAAGGAATAACTTCAAGAGTCTTAAAACTAATCGTTAATTCAATAAACAATTCGAGCAGACAATGGTTCAACTTTAGCAACTGTCAAAATAAATAAATAAATGAAAGAAATCAAAGCCTACTAGTCAATTTTTTAAATAGAAGTGCTTTCAATTCAGAGAATGCATACAATCGTTTGATAGTTTTTTGCTCGAGAACGGTTGGAGATACAAAGAAACAACAGGTGTCAAAAAAGTTTCTAAATTGAACGAAAATGACGAAAATTGATTGCACGCTGATCAGTGCCGTACTGCAAAAAAGTTTGAAAGGGTAAAAGAAGATATGGCTCCAGAAAAGGAAACACCTTGTAGATTCTAGTTAAAATTTAGGACGTGTAATGATGATATATATATATATATATATATATATATATATATATATATATATATATATATATATATATATATATATATATATATATATATATATATATAATAAAATCCATATACACATTTAAAGACATTTAGAGAATTATAATATTCTTTCCGAACAACAAAAAGGATGCGGGAAAAAGCATCTTTGTACTGAATAATAGCAACTGGAATTTGATTATGTTGCTTTGAATCAAGCTCATGCAAAAAAGAAGAGAAATATTCATACAGCTGTTATTAATTAACAAAAGGCTTTCGGTAGTTCTCCTCATTTATGGTTTCAAGAAACTCTGGAAATTTATAACATGGATAAGACTCTTCATCTTTTTCATGAATTTGTCATGAAATATTCGAGAACCAATCTTCATTTGAATATTATCAAACGCGAAGTGTATTCAATCGGATGAGGCATTTTTCAATGAGATTCTTTGAGTGCTCTTTAATTTTGCCTTTGCCTTAATCCATTATCCCATACTACTGATTTCGGTTTTAAATTGAAGAGTCTGGCAGCTGAATTCAAATTAATTCATTCAATTTATTTAGAAGATATCAAATTATATGCTGGAACTAGATCTCATGTAAAAAGTCTACTCGAGATAACTTCAAACTTATCCAAAGATGTTCATATGGAATTTGGACTTCCTAAATATAAGAATCTTTCAATTGAAATAAGAAACAACACCTCTGATTATATAAATATTTCTAATATCGAAATTGTGCCAATGTATCAAGAAGGTACATAAGGGTGTAACTGAAACTAGGGCCACCCCTGTAACTTTTTTCTATTTAGAATATTATGATGAAATTTGGAAATCGGAAAGAAAACAACATTTTGAATTTGATAACATTAATACGTTTGATATTTCGTTTCCGGTTATGCCGGAAACGACACCATCTTTCGATTTTCAAATGGGATACCCTGTATTTTTTGCTTATTTTAATTGGTCATTATATCCTTCGACCTTTCGACATATTTTTGAAAGAAAAACAAAACACAATCTTTTTTCTGCAATTTTCATCTTTCGCTCTAGAAGGCCATGAACAGTGACAATTAGCTTAGCTCAACATCTCCTATCACGAAAATACAAGATTGTATCTAAAAATTTAATTGCTCATTTTTCAAGGGGGTCGAAGTTAATAATAAAAGAGTGAACAGCAAAAACGAAATAATTATAATAAATGTTCAAAAATACCACCATGCTTACGAACACAACATCGCACACGATTGATGGTTCCCCTCACATCAATATTTAACTGTTGGGCTGTAATGCCTGCAATAGCCTGTCTTGAACGTTATTCCAATTCTTGTTGGGTTCTTAAAGGTGTTTGGTAAACCTCATTCTTCAAATGGCCCTACAGGAAGAAATCTAGTGCACTGCAATCTGGCGATCTAGCTGGCCATCTTATTGGACCAATTTCGTCGAGATACCGCGGGACCTACCTTGTATTGTGAGGAGGTGCACCGTCTTGTTGAAAATATATTTCATTCACAACAACTAATGGCAATTCGTCCAATTCATCTTACATCTGGGTCCTCCAAAATTCCAAATATCTCTCCCCTGTCAGTGAATCTTCAAGAATTATAGGTCCTTTTAAATATCTTCCGATCATCCTCATCCAGATATTGAACCCAAATCGTTTTTGAAAGTTTCCATCTGATATCTGTGCCCATTTTTGTTGCAAGCAGTACCTGGTATTTTGCCTATTAAACATCCCATTGATCATGAAACATAATTCGTCACTGAATAAAATCTTTGTGGGATATTTTGGATCATCTCCCATTTTCCTAAGGTACTCTTCACAGTACTGGAGTCGCCTAACACTATCGTTAACATAAAGGTCTTGATGTAGTTAATATCTGAATGAGCGATAATTATGTTTTTTCAAAATTCTCCATGCGCTTTGGTGGTTAATTTCAAGCTCCCCGGCAATTTCCCTTGTTGATGTGGTTGCATTAATATCAACAAATGTCAATACGCCTATTTCGGTATCTTCGTCGATAGCGATCGATCAGCAGGTTGCATCTCACGAAATTTTCGTTCAACTTTAGAGAAATAGGTTCTATTCGGATGAAGTCTTTCCGGATAGCGCTCTCTGTATAATTCTTCAGCTTCAACGCTATTTTGCCTGCACTCTTCAGAAATAAGGAGCATATCGACTCTTTCACTTTGGGTGTATTGATTCATACTCAAAATTGAATTCACTAATTCGCAATGTCGATATTTAACAACAATGGAATTTTGACAGGTCACACTGATATTTTTATGATCTAAGAATATTATAAGTATAAAAAAAATGTTGCATCGCCAACGTAGTAATTGTTATTAATGAATGGGGAAACTCTGCAAAATCTGCCTAGGTATTTTCCACTAAAACTCCGGAACCGTTAAGAATAGAGTGACATGAGTGGTATAAGAAAAGATGAAAAAATACTGCTTCTGCTTCCGGTTGGCCCGATATGGTTGTCTCAGAAGAAACCTACTTTTTGAGGAAAAACTGAAATTTAAAACTTTGACACCCCGTAAAAAATGAGCAATTAATTTTTTTAGATATAATCTTGTATTTTCGTGATAGGAGATATTGAGCTAAGCCAATTGTCACTGTAAATGGCCTTCTAAAACGAAAAATGAAAATTGCAACAAAAAAATTGTGTTTTGTTTTTCTTTAAAAAATATGTCAAAAGGTAGGATGAGATGAACAATTAAAATAAGCAAAAAAATAAAGGGTGTCCCATTTGAAAATCGATAGTTGGTATCATTTCTGGTTATGCCGGTTATGTCAGACATATTAACGTTATCAAATTCAAAATGTTGTATTCTATCCGATTCCCAAATTTCATCAAAATATTCAAGATAGAAAAGAGTTACAGGGGTGGCCGTAGTTTTAGGTATAAATAACTATGATTTATACAAGAAAATATAATTAACCATGTCACCACTAAAGAAAATATTAGGAGTGTATATCAAAATGGATTGATAATTATCATCAAGAGTCATTTAACTATTAAAAACCTTTTCAGGGCTATCAATGCCTATACGGTTCTTATTCGAGCGTCATCTTTTGCAATTCATAAATGGTCCCAAATAGATTTGAATAAATTATAATGGAAAATGATTTTTAAATGTCATATGCACCATTGCAAGTCAGCAATTCAGAGAGTTATACTACCTAGACATCTTGGAGTTTGTGGACTAATTATTGATTATTTTCAAAGTAAGCAGATTTTTCTTTCAGTTTTCATTTTCATAATAAACAGAGAACGTCTGAATTTACATGATATTGTTGTTGCTTCAGATTATAACCTTACACCTCTGAATTTGACAATACAACAAGTTGATTTTGATACATTGGATAATGACTCTAAAAAATAAAGTTGAATGCAGAAAAATTCAGGTTGTTTTTACAATTAAATTAATGAACACAAGCCTATTCTATTCGTTAGATTATCAACATTTTCAATAGGAGTGAAATGAACTAATGACTTCAATGAACACTAAATGCAAAAGTTTAGAATGTTTAAATACGGTGATCGAGCAGGCCAATGTTCCGTTCGTACCTATTTACCGATATTTAACTATATCCAAGTCATTACGTACTAAAATGCACTTTCATCATCAATCAATGGCCACTGTTGTAGTAAAATTTCTTGAAGAAAAACAGGTAACTCTCTCTATAAGAAATTAAGATGAGATTCGTACATTAGTCGATGTGGGAGGAAATATGGACTGAATAAAATGTTGATCAGTGACACAAAGCCATACATTTAGAGATGCTGAGAATGAGATTCCAAGTAGATTTTCTTCAGCCAATCAGTGACTATTATGGGAATTTCATATACACAATATACGTAACCTGTCAGTAAACAAAACGTCATTTAAAAAATCAAGAATTTGAATGATTTGATGAAGAATTGATTAGCCAAAAAATAGGCTTGCATACGTTGAATATTGAACGGATTAAATTGCTGCTCTCTAAGAATTTTGAAAAATTGCTGGAAGTGTGTTATCAATTTTTCGAGTAATTATTTCAGAGAACTGCTTTTTTTAGTAGAACAGTTCGCAGTTCTTGAGGGCGTCCGCAGTCAGCCGTTTGTTTCTTAAACATACCATTTCCGCGCAAACGTTGGTGAAGACGGATAAATATTGCCTGATAGGATACCCTACGTCCTGGTTACTACCCAGTATATAATCGTCAAACTTACACACCATTTTCATTATTTCGACTTTTATCAAAATAATCGATAAAAAAATTAATAACTTTTTAGCAATAATATTGTAGCAAACTGAAAGCTTAGTAATGAAAAAAGGCTAATTTGACTTTTCCGTTAAAATATTCAAATTCAACAGGTATATGGTAACATATCCTACCAAATAAAGTTTTGAGGAAATGAAGAAAAGGCGTTAAGATGTTTTATTTTTTGCATGAAAACGGCGCGATAGACTTCATAAGCACGTGGCTATTGGAAAATAATATATCTTGAAAATATAATACTATATTTAACCCTATTAATAACAAACCACAGAGCAAATAGTTAATACAAGTAAGACACAGACAAATTGGAAATCATATGAATTACGTTCCAATGTCACATGTTTTGAAATAATTATTGAAAGCTTTATTCAAATACGATATCATAAACTTTCTGTTCAGTAGAGAGTGTCATTCAACATGAAAAAGTAAAACTTCAAATAGAAAATATCATAGAAAGAAATATATTTTGCATTAATTGATGAATATAAAAATTATGATGTTTAATTACAGAGATTTCAATGATTACAGTAACAAAAAAAAATTCATTCAAATTCGAAAATATTTCAAAGAAGTGGTAGATAACGATATCATGCGCAATACAGGAATTTATTTATTGACACATTTCTTACCTGCATCCAATGATACAGCATCCACTATAAGTATGGCACCAAAAAAGGCCATCAAGGCCGTGAAAAGGCCCTTCATGTCAGAGGTAGGCGCGCACTTCACCACTTCAACACGACATAGAGCGTCGATTTGAGCTAGTGCACGCGGACGTCTTCTTCTACGAACACTGTGAAGCAGACATAGGTAGTATCGGAATCCCTAAGCACCAGAGTCTGTCTCGGAATATGTGTGACAGTGGGTTTCAAGTCGTTCGACTCGAATCACCGTTTCGTCATACGCAAATCCATATTAGTCTCTTTTGAATTGGTCGGCCTTTTGTTTGGGAATTTATTTGTCTGGAGTTTTGTAATAGACGAATTCATGAGTCTAAATATAAGGCGATAGAGTCTCTTCAGGTCTACAGCTTCCGATACTTGTTTTTTATATTAACTGTAACGAATAATTCGAAATTCTCCATCTGATAAATTTCAAACTCGAGAATATTGCGTCTATGATTTGACGCAGTATTAATATAAGAGTTCAGTACTACAATTATATTCGTCTCCATAGAAATACACAAATCTCCCACCAAAATATACCTCAGAATATATAATATCGAAGAATATTTTTATTACTCTGGTAATAAAATGAAAAGTTGCAATTTCTTAATTTAACATATCTTTAAAACAACCTCATTATTCAAACTATTTTTTCAGCCATAAAACGAAATATATTCGATAAAAATTTTCTGAAATTACTATGAAGATAAAGAAACCGAATGTAGTTTATATAAACCACAACATTAACAAACGGTAAGACGAACAAACCAACGGCCAGATCAGAAAATGTTTCTTCAGTAAAATATAGCTTACTATTTCAAGTCAAGTAATGAAATATAATAATGGAGAAAGAATCAATATTTTTCCAGTTCCTCCAATTTATTTACTAGTGTAATAGTTATACTCACTATATTCAGGTCTCACAATTTAATGAGACTTGTTTTAAGTGTACGAAATTTTTCCATAAAAACTGTAAACTGTTAAATTAATTAGTTCATTCTTTACTAATAAAGTATGAATTCCGCTATTTTTTTTGCATCAAACGCAAAAATAATATTTTTAGAGTATGATTTTGAGACATTTCAATTCTCGATTTTGTTTGCATTAATGATTGGAAATAAAATATTGCATTCTAGAGTCTTAAGTATATGTAGTTTTGTTTTTCTGACCAAATATATTAAGCAACTTTCGCGTTTGTTTCTGAAAGATTCCTGTATTATCCCTTCGTTAGAAAAAATCGAGATTGTCTCCCACCAAAAATATTAATAATTTTCATTATACCCCTATTACTTGATATTAATTTTGGAAATCCTTGAAATCAATAGATATAAAGTTTCCAACAAATTATTGAATGAACAGGTAGATTTTGATAATTTCCTTCACTTAATTTCTTTCCAGCAGTCATTCAGATTATAGTTCTGTGAATTGAATGAAGGTAGTTTTACTTACTTTTTTATTAATTGTGGTACCTTTGTTTGGTTTCATTTGTATCTGTCTGATGCATGCGCTGTGTCGTCATAAGCGTTACGAATATAGTGACTAAGTGTATATCAAATTTTCGTTCGAAAATGTTCCATCTGAGTTTTGCATAGGCAATTTACGATCTTTCAATTAAAATGTTAAAAATGACTTAATAATAATAATATTAATGATCAGACTATCAAAATAAAAATTTTAACGATGTAAATCCCCAAATGAAATTTGCAATTAAAAGGAAAAATTATTTTGTTATGGCACAATGACATTAATTTACTTCTACTTGTCATTTACAGTGGGTAATTGTATAATAATAAAAATGCGTGAACCTGTATCTTAATCATTTCTGAGATATTTTATGTAGTTGTTCTTTCCTTAATAATAAAAAACAAGTACTGTGTTTTAAGGAATTTTACTTAATAATTGCGATTCGTAACGCGTTTCCTTAATTCTGAAATTTGTATGAGCATTTCAATATTTTCTGCTTACTTCGATGCGATTCTTGTCTGTTACTTATCCATAGTAACCATGACGGTGTGACGTCAAAAAACAGAAATCAAGCTTCTCAAAAAGTCTCCTTATGTTTGAATATTGACAATGAATTGTCAGGAAGAATAAAATTATTCATACGGACATATCTCATTTATATTTATTTTATATTTATACAGAATGTGGCAAAGTTGAATCGAGAACTTGTGATACATTGCTATTCGATATACCGAAAATGAGGAATCATCACCAAGCACAATTAAACTTTGGATCCATTAAGGAACAAGTATGATTAAATAAACGAATAATTAACACTTATTATGAATTTCACAAAGTTGCGTCAAAAAAGAATATAATTATTATTTTGGGTAGAGTTTGAATTTGAGTCCTTGAACATAATAGTTTTCTACTTTAAAAGTACTTGTCCATAGTTCGCTTTCCTTATTCAATCGGGATTTAAACTTTAAAATGTGTACCTCACTGGCTGTTTTCATATATCTTATATTCTACGTACCTCATATAAAAAATCGGGCGTAGTCAAATTTGTAAAGCAGGGTAGCTGAAGAAATGGTCCATCATTAGATATCTACTAGCAATGAAATATTTCTCCCCAAATGTGCGTTCTGAAAAATATTTTGCAATATGCGAAACGATCAAAAATAAAAATTTAATTCATGTGAAACCCCAAAAGAAATTTGCAATGTAAAAAAAAATTATTATTGTGTTCCAGTATCTTGCACATTATTTTTGTCTACTTTTCCATATACAGTGGGTAATTACAATAAGAAATTTTGCATGAAATTGCATTTTTATTAATTTCTAAAATATGTATGAGGTTTCTTATTCTGTAAATCTGAAACTTTTAAAATATAAATATATTGAGATTTTCTGCTGTCTTACATGCAATTAATTTCTGTTGTTCTGTTGCTTAATCGTAGTAGCCATGATGATGTGCCGTCAAAACCAGAAATCGAACTTTGAAAAATGTTTCCTTATGTTTGAATATTGTAAATAAACATGCCAAGAAGATTAAATTATATAAACGAAGATATCTAATTTGAATTTGTTTAATATTTATAATAATCATGCTAAAAATTATTCAAAATGTTCACAAACAAACTTTCAAAACTCCTCATACTTAAATCAAATAATTTTACTTGCCGTTTGAGTATTTTCGATATAATTTCATTGAAATGACAAGGTCGATTATGATCTATAGATGTTCTAGAATCATTATGAACCCAATAATTTGGGTTGACATCTCCCATATATTATTTCTTCGTGGTTCTTGTTTAATTCAAAGAAAAATTTGCGAAAAAATTTTGACAGTCGTTTTAAAAATATGACAAATGTCAATTATATATATCAGGAATGTTGTCATCAATAATAAATGATCAATAACGCTAATGACCTCAATGCCGAAGCGTAAATAAAAATGAATAAAATTGTACACCGTGGTCGTTACTTGATGCAAATACATTTCAAATGATGAATACACGAAAATCTGATTGGCACTTATTTATAAACATGTGCATATAAAATTCTCTTTTATTTATCATAACACTAATACGTGGTCATTTTTCAATGCAATTATATCGAAAATACTCAAACGGCAAGTAAAATTATATGATTTAAGTATGAGGAGTTTTTGAAAGTTTGTTTCTGAACATTTTGAATAATTTTTAGTATGATTATTATGAATATTAAACAAATTCTTCGTTTGAATAATTTAATCTAAAATATATATATATATATATTTTGGCAATTAGATATCTTCGTTTGAATAATTTAATCTAAAATATATATATATATATATATATATATATATATATATATATATATATATATATATTCAAGTTCCAAGTTTTATTCCAAGTGTCTGATTCTGACAAGTTCTCAAGTCTCAAATAAAGCCCTAGTGTGCCGGTAAAAGTGCCACATATCAAATAAAGTCCTAGTGTGCCGGTAAAAGCGCCACATCCTACAAGTTTCGTGCCTTTCCTTCCTGAAAGCGTCACTGGTGTCAGAAGTCCTGCAGTCCTGCTATTTCTTGACTGTCGCTCCCAACCGGGAATACGACATAAAATTGGTGTCAGAAGTGGGATAGAAAAAAAAATTTTTGGTATCACACAGAAGTGATATAGATACAAAGTTGGTATCACATCGGGATAACGAAGTATTTGGAAAACTAGCAAGTTTCTTTGTAGAAGACCATTGATTCGCCTACTTCCAAATCATTCCGAGCAAAGGAGATCTTCAGGTAGAATACTGTACGATCGTCGATATTGCTAGAGGAGCACCTCGTCGGAAGACCTTCCTGCCTTGCATCGCCATCGAAAATCAGATACTCATCTACAGATCTTCAAGAAACAAGAAGAATCTTCAACTGAACTACAAGTAAGCAAATATTATTGCATATTCTAGTGCATTTCTCAATATTAAATTAAAATTTGTATTGTCAATTGAACAAACAAATATTCTCTTATATAACTATGGCTCAAAAATCAAACCATTCCTCACCAAACCCGAGTGTGGACGGCAATGAATCAGATGCGAGTGAAAATATCGAAATATTACCTCTATCTGTTCTTTTTAAATTCATTAAGCCTTTCACTGAGATAGAAACGAACTTCACACATTTATAACTAACGTTAATTCAGCATTTTCATTAGCACAAGTGAACCAAAACCAAGTCTTTTCTTATTCGTGGTATCACAACTATCTACAAATGTAATTAACGAAATCGATATTCAAGACATTGACAGTTGGTATTCTTTAAAACCAGACTAAAACTTTATTACAGTCAAACAAAACATATCGCACAAGCTCATGAAGAACTTGAAAATTTAAAACAAATGTCAAACGAAAATATTTCCAATTTTTTCAAACGAGTTGAAAACAAAAACGAATGTATCCAAGCTGAACTTCTAAATTCCGAAGCAAACGAATTCGCCGGACAGAAAATAGCGATTCAAAGAACCGCACTACGAAGATTTATAATTCACTGCAGACCCGAAATAAGTCAAATGCTTAGGGCACGAGATATAAAAACTCTTAACGAAGCTTACGATTTAGCTCTTCAAGAAGAAAAAATTTTAAATTACGTGAAACCTCACAAATCAACCAATTTATATTGTTCAATTTGCAAGATGACAAATCATCCAACACAAAATTGCAAAAAGAAAAATATACAAACTCAAATCAAAATACTAATCCAAGTACAAGCAAGAAAACAAATGATTCCCAGAAATCAAAATATTTCTGCTCTTTCTAGAAATACCAGGTCACTCTATAGAATATTGTAGAAAAAAATTCAAATCCTAGAGTGAACCATTTAAACGAATCAGGTCAATCTCCGATGGATGTCCCAGAGATCCAAGACCAATTACAAGAGACATTCAACGACAAGAATCAGAATCACGTCGAACTTCAACAAATGTTCAAACAAATATAAAAAATATTCAAATACACGAAATTCTTATGAACGGATAAGTCAAACATTAAATGCAAATAATCTCGAAATATTGACTTTTACTTAGAAAATTCGCCAAATAAAAAATAAAATTTCTAATTGATAGCGGAGCATCTATCACAATTATCAAAAATACGGCATTAATTCCAAGCGAAACAATATTAAATACGAAAGAATTAATTCAAGTTCGAGGAATTCATCCAAAACAAGTATCGTTTCATTAGGTACAACAGTACTATCATTGTGTCTACTAAACGCAACAATTACGCAAAAAGCACACGTTGTTTACGAAAAAGAAATACGATTAGACGGCTATGACGGAATATTAGGCACAGATTTTATGAAAGATCACCATTCAGTTATTGATTACAATAACAATACAATAAAAATAGATCATATCATATTACCATTCAAAGAATGAAACTTCTATCAAAAGGGGTATCTTCCAGGGGATACTCTTAGTCCTCTATGGTTTTGCCTCGCCCTGAACCCCCTGAGCTGCCTTCTGAACAACAGTCCCAATACCTATATGTTCGATAGGGAGAGAAAGATCAGTATATCTCATCAGTTCTTCTTGGACGACCTTAAGCTTTACACAAGCTCGAAAGACCAGATGAAGAGGCAACTACAAATGGTTAAGGCATTCAGTGAGGCGATACGTATGGAGCTCGGACTCGAAAAATGTGCTGTACTGAGTGTTGAAAGGGGAAAGGTGGTCAATGCATCACCAGGAATAACCTTGTATGATGAGAGTGTATTTCCTGCACTACCCCCAGAAAAGGTTTACAAGTATCTAGGTGTTCAACAAGCTCTGGATCAAAAAAACAGTTGAAGTTAGGGAGTTTTTTGGGGCGAAGCTGTTTACCCGGGTCTAGCGAGTGCTTCAATCGGGGTTGAACTCAAAAGCTATGGTAACTGCACTCAACACTTGGGCGGTCCCGAGCATCACCTACTCATCTGGAGTGGTTGACTGGTCAGTGACCGAATTGCGCAAGATCGATCAAAAAGTTAGAACCATGCTCACCAGGTACGGCATGCATCATCCGCATAGCACAGTAAGTCGGCTTTATCTACCAAGGGGTGAGAGTGGTAGAGGTCTTACCATCATAGAAAATAGTCATGCTCAAAACCTGATGACCTGAGGGGATATTTCGCTGGGAAGAACTCATCTTTCTATAGGTGTATCCGACGGCTAGATGATTTGACTCCACTCCAACTGGCTAGGGCAGGAATCAAATTCACAAACCATACCTCGTGTGAACTACAAGAGGAATGGATGTCGAAAGGCACTCCATGGACGATATTCGAAAAGTCTGAAAGGTGACAATATATATATATATATATATATATATATATATATATATATATATATATATATATATATATATATATATATATATATATATATATATATATATATATATATACAGGGTGTTACATAATTGTGTCACAACTTGAGGAGGTAAATCCACGTGCAATATAAAGTTTATATAAACATAGGTCCGCAAAAGTTTCTTTACTGAGCTACACGGTATTGAAATTTTCGGACAAAATTGGTTTTTTCTTCAAAACTCCCGCAGTTTTTAAGATATTCATTCCTTATTTGGAATGAGTATTTTTACAGAATCCATCATTACACGTCCTAGATTTCAACTGAAATTCACAAGGTGTTTTCTTTTTCGAGGCCATGTCTCCTTTTGATCTTTCAAACTCTCTTGCATTACAATCCATTTTCGTCTTCTTCGTTCAATTTAGAAACTTTTTTGACACTTGTAATTTTTCTTACCTACAACCGTTTTCGAGTAAAAATTATCAAATTTGAATTATTTGAATTGTATGTTATTCGCTAATGAAAAAAATAATAGAAATACTCGATAGGTATGCCCATAATTTGCTTTTATTTTGATAGCTCGTCGTCTGAGACTCAACTCATACTTATTCGATATCAAACTGAAATAAAGAACAAATAAAAACTAAATAATTTGCTGGAAGCGTCCTCCACCTGCAAGAATACAGGCCTCTGTCCAATAAGCGGGACCGTTTACTCTATTAGCAAAAAAAAGGCTTGATCAAATAATTTACAATTATTCCGACCCAAACATTCAGTGAGAATTGTTCTTGATTCTTCGATCAAATAAAGGTTTTCCTCAGCCCAATAATGATTATTGTGAAAATTTGTGAAAGCAGTTCTCGAAAAGTTAGCTTCGTCTGTTAACATTATTTCACTATCAAAATGAGCATTTTCTCTAATTTTATCAAGAACCATCGGCAGAAATTCAGCCTCGAAGGAAAATCTCAAAGGAGTAGAGTTTGGACGCGTTAAATTTGAAACGGGTACAATAAAAAGTCGTGAAGAATCCTCCGAAATAGAACATGTGAAATATTCAACTGATTTCCAATTTTTCTTGTACTCACATGAGGATTCAAATCAATACAACTCAAAACTGCTTCCTCAATATCTGGAGTTCTCATAGTTTGAGTTGCACCTTTTAAATGATTATTTGCAGTGAAAGTACCAGTTTCCTCACCCTTCTGTGGATACTTGAAAATGTTGGCCTCTCTGGTGTTACTCGATTTGGAAAGCTCACCTGATATAACCGCCTAACTTCTGTTGTGTTTCCGTCAGCCAGACGGTATTTGTAATGCATATCAGCAAATTCGTTGTTAAAAAAATTAGCAATTTTTTCTTACAGCAATAACTTCAAAAGTCTTAAAACTAACCATTAATTTAATAAACAAGTCTAGCAGACACTGGTTACACTTTAGCAACTATCAAAATAAATAAATGATTGAAAAAATCAAAGCCTACTAGTCATTTTTTTAATCAGAAGTGCTTTCAATTCAGCGAATGCATACAATCGTTTAATAATTTTTTGCTCGAGAACATTTGGAAAAAATTACAGGTGCCAAAAAAGTTTCTAAATTGAACCAATATGACGAAAATTGATTGTACGCTGATCAGTGGCGTACTGCAAAAAGTTTGAAATAAGACATGGCTCCGGAAAATAAAACACCTTGTAGATTCTAGTTAAAATTTAGGACGTGTAATGATGGAGGCTGAAAAAAATAGCTTGCATTCCAAGTTTGGGCTGAATATCTCGAAAACTGCAGGAGTTTTGAAGAAAAAAACAATTTTTCCGGAAATTTCAACACTCTGTAGCTCCGTAATGAAGCTTTTGCGGACCTTTGTTTATATGAACTTTTTCTTAAAATTGCACGTAGATTTACCCCTTAAGTTGTGACATACTATTATGTAACACCCTTTATTTACAGGGTGTTTCCGAATAAGATGTCATAAATGAAGGATGCGAATCCCTGAATGATTTGAGCAAGAAAGTTCGAAGAACCAATGGTCAAAAAATGCTTCGTTGCCGAGATACAGGGTGTTAAAGTTGAGAAAATTTTTCGATTTTCTCTCGATAAAACCTAGACTTCTCAAGATTTCGGGCTCAAATTTTCCACATAAGCTATTAAACACAATCTGAATCACCAGGTGAGGCCGAATTTTGAAACAGTATACAGGGTGATATATTTTCATGGGCCATGTTCCATTTTTACCCTCGGAACTTTTTTTTGGTACGCCACTGGCACTAACAAAAAATAAAATCGAATAGATCATTCAATTTGAAATTTTTTTTGACTCTTGCATTTTGATCGTAACTATCACCGTTTCTGAGATATTAATTATTGAAAATAATCCAATAGTTTTCCCATATCGAAGCCATGGAGATATTATCTTAATAACTGATGCAATTTTTCAGGAATTGAGCTAAAATTTACATCAGATATCTCCTTATTGTATGTTTATAACAAAATGAGGCAGAAATTCCTGACAGTATACAGGGTGTTATTTTTCACGTGCATTTTCCTCTTTTGCCCCTGAACTTTTTGTGGTGCGCTACTGGTATATTCTGAAAACAGAATCAAACAGATTATTCAAAGTGAAAACTTTTCTGTTCCTTGTATTTTTCCGTATCTGCCACCATTTTCGAAAAATTAATCAACAACGCCCGAACAGGCTACCCTTTGCCTCCGTATATTTTTTCGGTGCATAACTGACGTTTTCGTAATCAGAAACGGATTTTTCATTCAATTCGGATAATTTTGTGCTCATCTTGATCCTCATGTCTTTCACCGTTTTGAATTGAAAATCATCAGAATTTATCGTGTCTTCCTCATATCAGAACACGTTGGTGATTTCAAAAGGCTTAGTAGGCTCTGATACAATTTTGCAAATGAAATCATAGAAAAAAAACTTGACACTTCAATGATTGTAAGTTTTGTCATTCAGTTTGTTGTGCCTACATTTGAAACAGCTGTAAGTAGTAACCAATAATCTTTGAAATGGTTTTCACTAATGCAGAAATGGCCGATATACATTTCATGTACGGTGTGGCTGAAGGAAACGCAGTGCACGCAAGGCGTTTGTATCAAGAACGCTTCCCTAATCGAATCATTCCTGATAGGCGTACGTTTTCTGACATCCACAGAAGATTGAGAGAACGGGGTACATTCAAACCGAATCATGACTTGAAAGGGCAAATCGGACAATAAGGACCCCGGAAATCGAAGAGGCAGCCCTAAATTGTATAGATGAGGATCCTCAGCTGAGTACAAGAAAATTGGAAGAGAGTTGAATATCTCATTTGTATTGGTCTGGAAAATTCTCCATGATTTCTTGCTTTACCCATACCATATTCAACGCGTCCAAGCTCTACTACCCCGCGATTTTCCTCTGCGACTCAATTTCTGCCGATGGTTCCTTCATAACATTGCTCATAATCCCTTTTCGATAGCGAAATCATCTTCACAGATGAGGCGTCCTTCTCGAGAAATGCAATCAGGAACTTTCATAACAATCACTATTGGACTGAAGAAAATCCCCATATGATTGAGGAATGTCACCATCAAGAACAATTTTCGGTTAATGTCTGGGTTGGAATAATTGGGGATTTCCTGATCGGGCCATTTTTGTTGCCAGACAGGCTGAATGGAGCCTTATATCGCCACTTTCTAGAAGAGATTTTACCTGTGTTGCTAGAAGATCTGCTTCACAACTGAGCCCAATAACGATCAGATGCCCCACTCTGCAACTAGACGTCTTGAGAATAGTCTAACACACGTAGAGTTTGATTCTTGCACAGTAAAAAAGCACCTACTCAAGCTAAAAAATCATTCGTCTCCAGGACTTGATGGTATCAGTCCTTTTTCTTGAAGAAGTTTGCTGACGTCCTTTCCCATCCTTTGGCCTTGATTATGAGAACATCTTTCGAGACCTCCGCGTTCCTCTGGACTGGAAGAAATCAAGTGTCACTCCTATATTTAAAAAGGTGATAAACTGAACCCATGTAACTATAGACCAATAAGCCTTCTGTCTGTTGCATCAAAAGTGATGGAATCCATAATAGTCGAAGTGACAACCGAGTTCTTGACAAAAACTTTATCATTCCGTCAGAACAACATGGCTTCGTAAAGGAAAGTCAACTACCACAAATCTTTTGTCTTGCGTTAATGATTGGACGCATGCTTATGATCAAAGGATCCCTACTGATGTCATTTACCTCGATTTCGCCAAGGCTTTTGACAGAGTCACAGTAAGAAGATTAGTTCACAAATTGGACATCGTTGGTATTCGCGGGAAGTTGCTTCTCTGGACTACTAATTATATGTCGCAGCGAACATTCGTGGTGAGGGTTGGTGGGGTTCTTTCGTCGGAAAGACCGGTTGTGAGCGGAGTGCCTCAGGGATCCGTCCTGGGGCCACTTTTATTGTCATTTTCGCCAGCGATCTTTCATTGCACATTAAATCTCGCAAGTCATTCTTCGCTGACGACACCAAGTTGTATGCAAACCCGCTCACCGAGAGACAGATTCTCCAGGACGATCTTGACGCAATAAACCGATGGTGCAACGACTGGCTCCTACCACTAAATGTTGATAAATGTGTTGTGCTCCATATAGGACCCAATAATCCATCCCGTCAATACTCGATTGACAATCATCCACTTCGCTCAGTTACTTCACATGTAGATCTAGGAGTAACCGTTACTTCAAACCTTGCGTGGTCGGAACATGTCCTAAGTGTTTGTAAACGTGCTAATTCTTTAATTTATCTCATTCGTAGATCGTTCGTTAAGTTGTCCTTCTCTAGTTCGGTTACACTTTATAAAACTTATGTGCGTCCTATTTTGGAGTATGCAGGCTCGGTTTGGTGCCCGGTGCTCGCTCGGGATAAAAGCATACTTGAGGGTGTCCAGCGCCGTGCTACACGTATGACTTTTGGGGTCGTTCGTCCTTCATATAATGAAAGATTGGCTAGAGCTGGTCTCATAACCTTCGAGCAGCGAAGACATCGCGGAGATCTAATCTTGTGCTATAGTATAATTAAACACAATTACGCCAACCTGAGATGTTTGTTTAGTTTGGGTGCTGATACTCGTTTGCGTAGTCATTATCTGAAGCTGAAAAAGAAAAATTTTCGTCGAGACAAAGACAGTATTTTCTTGTGAATAGGGTGTTCGATGATTGGAACAGGTTTTCTAGTGATGTGGTGGACTCAAATTCGGTTAATGTATTCAAAAATAAGTTGGACTTTCTTTTGTTTAATTAGATTTCGTTTTTGACATAAGTGGATTTAGTTATTATATATGTGTGCATATTTAATTATGGCTAAGCTGTGCTTGCAATACTATAGAAATTATTTTTTTATTAGGCTTTTATAGGACTTGTCCTCAGCCTTAAATAACTTCAATAATAATAATAATAATAAAGATGTGCCGCTGCAAACTAGAAATAGAATGTGGTTTATGCATGACGGAGCACCACCGCACTTCAGCATGGAAGCTAGAGAATATCTGAATATGACATTCAATAACCGCTGGATAGGGCGTGGTGGACCAGAAGCTTGGCCTCCAAGGTCGCCAGATTTAAACAGTTTGGATTTTTTTCTTTCGGGACATCTGAAAACTTTGGTTTATAGCTCTCCCGTGAATACACTTGAAGAATTGAGGAATAGTTTTACAGCATCATGTGACGTCATCAGAAATACCCCAGGAATATTTCAGAGGGTGCGCACTAATATGCGGAGACGAGCAGAAGCATGTATTCTTTCAGGTGGAGGACATTTTCAACATCTTCTTTGATTTGTTCTGTTTGTTCAATTTTGTTTTCATCATTATGAGTTTTTGTTATTGAAATCATTCGCGATTATTTATGTTGTTTATTCATTTACTTCCGATTTATACACTCAATAAAACACATTTTTGAATTCGAATTCAATGATCAGGAAATGATATCACCCTTTATACTTTCTCATAAATCCTACCAATCTAGTGGTGCCGATCTTAAAATGTGAACTTAGTTTGAAATTCGAGCTCAAGGTCTTCACAAATTGCCGAAACAACATGAAAAATATCTTCAAGCTTTCAATACGGAAGGGACTATACGATTACTTTTCTTGATTAATATCTCGAAAATGGTGGCAGATACGGAAAAATACAAGGAACAGAAAAGTTTTCACTTTGAATAATTTGTTTGATTCTGTTTTCAGAATATACCAGTAGCGCACCACAAAAAAGTTCAGGGGGCAAAAAGAGGAAAATGCACGTGAAAAAATAACACCCTGTATACTGTCAGGAATTTCTGCCTCATTTTGTTATAAACATACAATAAGGAGATATCTGATGTAAATTTTAGCTCAATTCCTGAAAAATTGCATCAGTTATTAAGATAATATCTCCATGGCTTCGATATGGGAAAACTATTGGATTATTTTCAATAATTAATATCTCAGAAACGGTGATAGTTACGATCAAAATGCAAGAGTCGAAAAAATTTCAAATTGAATGATCTATTCGATTTTATTTTTGTTAGTGCCAGTGGCGTACCAAAAAAGTTCCGAGGTAAAAATGGAACATGGCCCATGAAAATATATCACCCTGTATACTGTTTCAAAATTCGGCCTCACCTGGTGATTCAGATTGTGTTTAATAGCTTATGTGGAAAATTTGAGCCCGAAATCTTGAGAAGTCTAGGTTTTATCGAGAGAAAATCGAAAAATTTTCTCAACTTTAACACCCTGTATCTCGGCAACGAAGCATTTTTGACCATTGGTTCTTCGAACTTTCTTGCTCAAATCATTCAGGGATTCGCATCCTTCATTTATGACATCTTATTCGAAACACCCTATATATATATATATATATATATATATATATATATATATATATATATATATATATATATATATATATATATATATATATATATAAAGATTTCCAATATCGAAATCGAGCCAATGCATCAAGGAGATACATATAAATATCTTGGATTTCGTCAAGAGAAGACAATTAACCATAGCAGCACTAAAGAAAATATTAGAAGTTCATATTACAAAAGACTTATCATCAAGAGTCATTTAACTAGTAAAAACCTTTTCAGAGCTATCAACTACTATGCAGTTCCTATTCTTACATCTTCTTTTGGAATTATTAAATGGTCTAAAACTGATCTGAATGAATTACATTGTCAAACGAGGAAAATGCTTTGTAAATATCATAGGCACCACCCAAAGTCAGCTGTTCAGAGAGTTACACTACCTAGACATCTTGGAGGTCGTGGATTAACTGATTTGTATAATCTTCATAGTAAACAGATTTTTCATCTACGATCCCATTTTCACCTCTGAACTTGACAGTGCAAAAGGTAGATTTTGATATATTTGATGATAATTTTAAAAGAGAAAGTTGGATGCAGAAGGAATTACACGGAAAGCACCCTAAAGAACTGAAAAATGATTATATTGATGAAATCGCATCAAATAAATGATTGGTTTCTGGAGAATTGTTTGCTGAAACAGAAGGCTTGACAATTGCGATCCAGGATCAGGTTGTTTTCACTAGGAATTATAGAAAACACATCATCAAACAAAATATAAATGATTCTTGCCGTAGATATTTCTGTTCTTCCGAAACAATTTTTCATATATTATCATCTTGCTCAGTCCTCACTTCAACAGATTATTTAGAAAGACATAATGCCGTCGCTAAGATTATCCATTTTAATCTAGGAATTAAACATGACCTAATTCCCAAAAGAAAAAAATTTTACATATATGAACCTGAGATTATTTGTGAAAATGAAAAATATAAACTTTATTTTGATGAAACATTTCTTTGCAACAGAGCTGTAAAATACAATAGACCAGATATCATTCTTACTGATAAACAGAATCAAATAAAATATATAATTGATATTGCTATACCCGACACACATAATATACATAATAAATACAATGTAAAAATTTCTAAATATATGATGCTTGGCGACGAGATTAAAAAATGTGGAAAATGAAAAAAATTTTATTCTACCGATTATTATTTCCACAACAGGTGTTATTCCTAGGAATCTTCATAAAAGTATTGAGGTCTGAAGAAAAATTTGTTTGAACAGTTACAAAAGATAACAGTCATCAAATCTTGTAATATCTTCGTAGGTTTCTTTCCGAAAAAAATATATATATATATATATATATATATATATATATATATATATATATATATATATATATATATATATATATATATATATACATCATATATATATATAATGTTCATATGCTCCACTGAGATAAGACAATTGCAGGTATTACACCATTGCATTTCTTCTTCTTTCAGTATGAAACCATAGGTTGCTGCTATGTGACCGGTTCTCAGTACATCAGGTCGTTTGATATTTTCTGCTAGTTGGTATTCTCTTACTGATGGTTCGATCTTTTTAATTTGGAGTCCTATTGCTGCCATAACATGTTCTATTCTGATCCCATTTTCAGTTTCAATTGATTAGATAGGGGAAAATTCATAATACTGTCGATTTCATTACCGTCCTGAATCGCACTATTTGCCTCACGATTCATTCGTTACCTGGAATTCCATAGTGCGACGGTACCCAGGTTGAAAGTGATATTTTATTTTGCCTTTTGATCAAATTGTTCGAATAAAATATGATGAAAAGAGTTGTGGGAGAAAAAACTTTTATAGCAGATAGTGAAGCTGTACATATTATTAATATTGTTGAATTTGATCTTTCAATATATTTGAAAGCTTCCCAAATAGCTACTAATTCTCCTGTGAACATGCTGGTCATTCGTGGAAGTTTGTATTAGCCGATATTGTCCGGTGCAACTGCTGGACTATAATTGGATTTATTTCAGGTTTTTTGTTGTAATTGAGTAATGAGGGTGTTTCATATTCCATGGGGAATTCGTTCCTGTCTTATATTCAACTGTTCGAGGAAAATTTATTTCTAATGCGGAGTGATTTACGGCATAATGAAACGATGCTTTCAGTTTTGTTTCCCGTCGTGAAGTGTCCTATGTCCTTCAAGATAGAAGATCTTTTGGAATGGATTCTTGTTGTCTGCGCTTATCCTTGCTGCATATGATAGTGAAAGGGATTGCCGCCATCTAAGAGATAGCGGCATCTCCCCTGTTTCTCAACCAAGACTTTTTGAGGGATTTGTTCTGAAGGCGCCAATTGCCAGCCTCAATAATGTATTCTGTATGATTTCTGAGTTTCGTTTTGCTTGCAGAGGAACATACAATGCTCCATCTGCACATCAGTTGTTCTTTGTGACAACTTTGATCGTGTTCAAACGCTTTATGCAATCTGCTTTGACACGTTACACGCCACAATAATATCAGAAAAATTTTCACATGGGCCATGGTAACTTTATTAAATAATTTAGTTAAAAATGTATCAAGAAAACTTAATGTATTTTTTATGTCACACATATATGACTGACATGGACCTATATTAAAACTTTTTTCTCGACAAAAATGCAGAGCTTAAGCTCAGACAAAACTAAAAACCCAAAAATTTCAACTCATACGCTAAAAATAATGTATACTACTGAAAAAAAGAAGATAAGAAGAATGTACACTGGATGTTACGCTCAAATAAAAGAAGCAGAAGGTCGAGATGTAGCAAGGAAAAAAGGAAAAAAGTTTCAACGTACTGCTCAGACTGCGAACAACAGCTCTTTTTCTGTTAGAATGTTTTGGACAGCATAATAAATGAATATAATTAATTATATCAAACTTAAAATAATTAAAATGTATTTCTTCAACTGAAACAATATACTATTATATAACTATGTTTGTTTCATTTCATTTTTTGTAGTAAATAATGCAAATGTATCGTTTGCGTCAGACATTTGTGATTGACGTGGCCTTCTACCAAAACGCATACGTCAGATATATATGTCTGACATGGCTCATGTAGAACTTCTTAGCGTCATACACATAAAACTGACATGACGACTAACGTGTTGAGGTTTGTAATATGTTTTTTTCTAGGTATGCTTACTATCAAACGTGAGACCGAGGAATGTGTGCACGTTTTCAATAGGTGCTCCAAGTAATTAGAGGTTATTATCTGTGATTGTTTTCTCGTAAATGCGATTACTGTTGTCTTCGATGGTGAAAAACAGAAACCTATTTCTGCTTCCATTTCTCTAGTTTATTGATTATATTTGACAGGAGGTGAAAGTTGATTTGCGAACTATGCCCTCGACAATGAATGAGAGAATGAGATCATCAGTATGAACAAATATTCCAACTGGAGACGCTATGTTCTCGAATATGTCATTGATTGCTGTAATGAATAAAGTACTGAAAACTGATCATTGCGGCACTCCATACTGCAGGTGGTATGTTTCTAATGAGGTGCCACCCGATCTAACCCGAAACCTTCGATCTGTGAGAAAATTTTCGTTGAAATGATTATATTCTGCCGCAAATATTCTAGTATTTCAGTTTTTTTGAGTATTCTCTATATCCACGTCATGTCGAGAGCTTTATCGAAGAAAACTACTGTAACTACTTGCTTGTTTGTGAATGTGTCCAGTGTTTCGGTATGTAACTGGATCTTTTTTGTTTATTAGGATGTTGTTCGTTTGATTTTTCAGTGCATGTATATCAAACAAGGTTTTTTTACCGTTTTATCGTGCTCCAGACTTCTTTTATGTTGGTGCTAGTAGATATTTCGTCACAAAATTTTTCCATGAGTGTTTCTTGTTTCTCTTCGAAGTTAGTCTTATTAGTTCCCTTTGTTCTTTTAGTTCTAAGAGGTTCTTTCTTCTCTACATTTCGCATTCCACCAAGATGTTCGTTTTTTTCTCCATTTATGCGCTTCTTCCCAATGGTATGGTGGACAACTTCCAAAATGATATCGGAAAAAATTGGCACTATGTTATTGATAGAATCATTTAGAGAAAAATTCCTCATTTTTTCGTCAATATTTTCGGAAAACGATTGCCAATCTGCTGTGTAATATCCCACATCTCCCTGATATCATATTCTTTGTCTTCTCTGTTGTACGTTGTTCTGATCGGAAGGTGATTGCTGTCGTATAGCGAATCTAGAAGCTGTCATTCTAACAGTGGCGCTATTCCAGGATCCGATACATCTTTACATGAAAAATTTCCACTGGATTCTATGAAATGTGTTTGTTCTTCTGTATTGTGGAAAATGATATTCGAACGAGTGATTATGTTCTCTATTATTTTGCCTTTTCTGTTCGTCGCCTACCAATATGAAGGATCTCTGCAGTTGATCGATTAGCACTTATATTTGATTTTCCCTTACATGGTAGTTGGGAGGTAGATAGTTGTTGCATACTGTCAGTTTCCTCGGATTCAGTACACATATTACAACAGCTTCATAATCTGTGGTTAGTTGGATTTGTTCGCTCTAGTCAGAATTAAGACGAAGATTGCAACTCTGCAACTTGCTCTGCATACATATCGGTTTAAATTATAGACGTCATAGTTTTTTAAGTTTGGTTTATATTCATTTTTACAGGTTTGAAGGCATAAAACGTCTACATTATGGTTGAAAGTTCTTGTTTTCTTTCGAGTAGCTAAAGGAATCCGCGCCTGTTCCATTGTATTACTGAGAAAGTAATTTTGTCGTATCTGACTCTTCAGCCAGCTTATGAGAGCTATTACTCCAATTGCTCGAAGTTTCTATTTCCTCTGAGTTAATTTGAGCTTTTAATTTCTTAATAAGTTTCGTTACCTTCGTTTTTGTTGTTTTGCGTGGGATGTGTGGATAGATGTAATTCAATGTGTAGAGCAAAAAATCGATGTCATTAGTGATTTTCTTGAGTTAGAGGATACTTATCATTGAATGGGGTTTCAATAAAAATTTTTATTTCTTCGAAAGTAATTGGAAATTGCTTTGGGTTCGCTTCAATGAGTTGTTGAAAGCTATTCATGTTTGTTGTAGATATCCGTTGTTTCGCCTTTTTTTTCTTGTTATTCTTTTTTGTTTTGATGGATGCGCTCATGGTGGTGTGAATGTTTCTGAATCCTACTGTTTCAGTTGTTCCTTCTTCGTTATCTTGTTCGTCGTTTGGCATAGTAGAGCTACTGAGGGAAGCACGTCATTTCTTGGAATTGGTTTCGTTCCTAGTAGTTTCGTTTTCTTCTGTTTTATCATCAATTTCTATTGTATTTAAGTCATTATTCGGGCTGTTTGTTGAAATATGTCTTTTTTGTCTACATGTGTCGCATATAAGTACATCAGATTATTTTCCTAATGGATTTATATATACTGGTCTCTTGAAATTATATATGTAAATAATCATCTCCTTCAAAGTCTGCTCCCAAAAAAGTAATCTGGGATACTGGTTCGAGATTCAAGGATTCCAAAATATTGTGTATAACGTTATGAGGTATAGAAGGACATGCGTTAGATATTATAATTCTCTTGGCAGGGGTGATTAATTTTCGAATACTGATTTCATTTCCATTGATCGATATTGAAGAATGATCTTACAGGGATTGATCTACTGTTTTCGTGCTATTTAGGAATATACATATTCTTTTATTGGACAACGGAGAGATGAATTTGATATTATTTCGCCAACGATAGTGCCTATGGCTTTAACATTGTCCGAGTTTTGTAAATTATGAATTGCATTCATTAGTATCGTTTTCTCCTTTTTGGAAGAAGATGACTGTGATCTGGTAGCAATGGCGTACTACATTTGTTTATCTGTCTGTTAAGTATTGATAGATTCCTTTTTGTTGGTTGATTATTTTCTCCTCTCTCATTTACGAAAATGAACATTTTTCGAAAGGTTTGGTCAATTGATATTAATGATATTAAATTCATAAAACACATTTCAATTTATCTAAATATCAGATGTTGATTGATATGATTATATAAATTCGCTTACCCCACAATACACTGTACAAAAACTTGATATAAGTGCTGTCAGAACCGCAGTTCAATTTCGACTCTCAATTCTATTATTTTTATTATTATTGATAATTAAATAACCACAATTCTTGGAAATTTAACTCCCTTACCATATATGGATTTAATTCACCGCAATAATGAGAATTTTGTCTGTTGAGCGTGTCATATAACTCCACCTGCGTTTGTCCCAGAAAGTTTTAGGGCAGCTTAGCTGGTCCCCAAGCCCAAATACAGGAGCTAAAAATACCGGCAATTGGGACCATTATCGTTCTACTCTAACGTCATACAACAAAGAAATAAGGAAGGCAAAACGGGAGTCCTGGCGCAGGTTCTGCGGGTAGGTGGAAAGTACCCCCGTCAGTGCAAGACTGCATAGGGTTCTCGCCAGAGGGCCAGAGGCCCAGCGCTCCCCATCGGATCTGTGGAGGGTCCGGATGGGCGAGACACGGGCTCTGGAAAGGAGACGTCAGAGATTCTTGCGAGAACACACTTCCCAATTTTCACTTTCTTGATATCAGTGAAAGCTGTGACAGCGTCGCCCTGAAGGGCCTTGTAAAAAGGCCAAAAAAGGACGATTGGAAGAACGCAAGAACGATCATCAAGCCCGGAGCAATCAGGTGGGCGATTCGCTCATTTAAGCCATTCAAAGCTCCTGGAGAGGATGGCATCATACCTGCCTTATTACTTCGGAATTTCGGATTGTCAACCTATCTGATATTGGAACAAAATTTGGACACGATTCCTACTGCACAAAACAATAAACACGACAAAATCTTGCAACATAGAGCGTAAAGACCATGTTGTAAAAAAGCAAAATGAATGAGTTGAAATTGCTGCCCTTCGAGAAATTTGTTGGCAAGGACAAGGTAGGATAGATAAGATGAAGGACACCTTAACATACCGTGGACCTGTTCAACGACCGGGACAGCTTGGAATAGGATTCATGTTGTGAAAGGGAGCAAGAAAGAGCCGCATCGAGTACGAAGCCATATCAGATAGTTCGTGCAAGATTAGACTGAGAGGGTACTTCAGAAACGTCACGCTGATTTCGCCCCATGCCCCAACCAAAGAAGAAAATGAACGAGAATGATTCTATGATACGCTTGAAGCCTTATGTGCGAAAGCTAATCTATATGACCTACTTCTAGTCCAGGGGATTTCAATGCTAAAGTCGGGAGTACATGTATCAGGACGAGTCTCCTTTATGACATGAGTAACAAGAACGGTAACCTTTTGTCACAGTTTGCTGCAAGAAATAAGCTCTTTATAAAAAGCACTGCATTTCCATAAAGGATTCGCCTGAGAACTTGGAAAATACCTGGTTATAGCAAAGTAAACCAAATCGACCATGTCCTAGTGCAAACAAGACATCTTACATCGATAACTGACATTAGGTCATGGGTCGCAACTGTGATTCCGACCACTATCTAGTCGAAAACAAACTAAGAGAAGAGCTGTCCAACATGAAACATCCCAAAACAGCGCTTACCAAAAAGTGGAATACCCACTACATGCATAAAGACGTCCAAAGCATCAGATCTTAACAAGAAAGCATTTCAGAATCTCTACATACAGAAAGTAAAGAGAGTAAGAATGTCAACGAAGAATGGGAAGATACGAGTAAAGCAATTATTAAAGCATCAACTAAATCAATAGGAGAACTTGAGAAAGCAAGAAATTCTGACTGGTTTGATGAGGAAGGTGCAGAAGCAATCAAGACAAACGATGTTCGCAACAAATACCAGAAATAATGATGAGATATACAAGGATCTAAGACTCAAAACAAAATCTTGAAGAGGAAGAAGAGAGATGCTCTCGAGAATGAAAATCTCAAGATAGAAGAGTTGAATACAAAAAACGAGTCCCGCAAATATTTGCCGCAGTTTAACGTATGGAAAAAAGTTTTCGGCAGCCAAGAATCGAAGAATGTATAAATAAGCAAGGAGAACTTTTAGGAGAACAATCAAGAATTTTTGGAAGATATTCCTAACACTTTGAAAAGCTATTGAATGAAAAAATGCCCCAATACTACCTCCCTCAACACAAAAATCTCTGAATAATATTGGAGACAATAATTTTGAGGCTCCGCCCTTCTTGGGTGAATTACAACTTGATATATAGAATCTAAAAAATGGCAGACTCCATGGGATATAGCATAATAGCGGAACTTATAAACACACGGTGGCATAGCCTTACATACGACCTTGCTAACATCACTAGTACAAATGTGGGAGAAAGAAAATGCCAGAGAGCTGGACTAGAGTTATCATTTGTCCATTACACAAAAAGGGCGATAAGTTGGCTGCAAAAATGTTCAAGTCATCACACTACTCAATGTTACATACAAAATTTTAACATCTATAGTCAATACGCACCTTCAAGTTGCAACCGAGAACGTCTTGGGACAATACCAATGTGAATTCTGACCATCGCGGGGAACAAGCGACCAGCTGTTTATATTTTGACAGAAGATGTTCTGAATAGACTTGCACCTAGTGGTCATCGACTTCAAGCAAGCGTTAGATAGGTTAAACAGAGCCAAACTGCAGGAAGTCTTGGAATACTTCAACATCCCCGAGAAATTGACTTTCCTGGTGTTGATGACTTTGAACAAAACAGAGGCGAACATAACAATAGGTGACAACATAAGTAGGCCTTTTAAATTCAATAATGGTGTTAAAGAGGGAGACGAGCTTTTAACAACTCTGTTCATATTGGTCCTTCATTTTGTCCTACAAGACCTGGACCAGCGGGTAACAATATTCAATAACTCAAGTCAATTATGTGCATACGCGGATGATGTTACCATTCTGTGAAGAACAAAACAAAAAATAAATGTCCACCTACAACTAGAAAGGCCAGTTCGCGATATGTCAATGTAGAAAAATATAAATAAAGTATATGAGGACAAAAGGGTGCTCAGAAACATTACCATTGACCAAAATACATTTGAAGGAGTTATTCAGTTCAAATACCTCACTTCAATAGTTTTTGAACTAGTTTTTCCAAATCCAAATAACTATCTATTCATATATATTTCAAGTCAATCTGTTCTTGGTTTTCATACTGTCCGATGATGAACGAGACTTCAAAACCGCGATTACAGTGATTTTTAAATTTAAATTATTTGTTGGAAGTTAATACACAATATAAATTTCATTTGTGATTTAATTATGCTTAACTACCAAATAGTAATGACTAAATCCATACAGTGTCGATCAATACATTTTCTATAGAGATACCCTGTATAGTCATTAAATGAAGTTTGTTCTAATTGTAATAGTTAAAGATTAGGAGGCGGATTAATTAATTAAGTCTGTCTAATGACTACACACGAGTGGTTTATAGATCTGGTTTAAAATCATCTGTTTAAATCATTGTTTTAATTTTACACAACGAATAGTACCGATTTTGGATGATATTTAATTCAAACATAAAATTGGTAATTCATGCGACAATGATGTATTGAAAGGATATTGTTGTTGCAAACATTAATGAATGAAAATATCATCCCACAAATCGGTTCTATTTAGTTAGCTGAATCACCACCAAACGCAATGAATTTCTATTCCAAGAAAACAATTATGGTACAATCTCATGTTCCGAAAAAAATTGTGTGAGTAACAATGATACAATTTTAACTTACTCTATTATGCTTCGATTATAATGAACATCTTTAAAGGTCTCGGAAACATCTCGCGGGAATGTATATCGATATATCCTGTTATTTTTATATACTGGGTGTCTATTCAGTACGTAATCGTTCCATAACTTTGATCTTGTTGAATATTATGGACCTGAGTATTTGGTTTAATTCAACCTTAACCCTACACGTGTTTTTGAAACAAGCATCTAAACGGACAAACAGACGAACAACGAAGTGGTCCTGTAAGGGTTTCTTTTTCTCTTTTGGGGCAAGGAACCCTAAGAGAGTTCAAATTTGGTTCTCATCACTGTCTTTCGATAAATAACAGCTGATTTTCAAAAAAAGCTCTTTCCGAAAAATTATCAACTTCAAATTTTCTCGATTAACTTCGTACTTTTTTCGTTTGTTCTATACTATTTTCACAGAACGTAGTACGTTATGAAATGTAGATTTATAGAAAATACGATGAAAATAATCGATTCTGGTTGGTTATCTTTTTGGATATATCGGACCCGAAAAACCCCCCAGCCTGAAACATTTTTATTCTTCTGTCACTACCGGAAATACTAGAAGTTGACCTTCACTAGGACTTTTTAAATAGTAATCCTATATTTTCATTTTTATCGAAGATTATTTTCTTCTATGAATTTTCCCCACAGAGATTACCCCACAATTCATTAGAACCTTCTATTACGTTTTGAGTCTTTTTTGACCCAAAATGCGAAATACTGTGAGTTATCCAAACTGAAATAGTCGCCGATTCTATCGATGAATTGGAAATCTAAATATCGAAATTTTCCGATAATTTCTTCTTTCCGGAAAAAAACATTGAGTGATATTTTTTTCGAAGAAGATACTCAAATTTTGATGAGTCTTAATGATCTTTATAGCAAAAATCACACTTTCGAGTATAAACACCAAATGAAAATAGCATGAATCTCTCATATTAATAAGATAAACATCCTATTCTAATCCAGAAGTTTCTTTCAGCACTTTAAGGTAACTTTTATTTTCGCTCATAGTATATTCATTCACATTTTTCAATTATTTCTATGAGATTGGTTAGGTAAAAGAATGAATGATGGCAAAATTTCTGCCAGTAAAGCCATACTGTAATCTATATATTATCTATTTTCCTACATCATGTATTATTATACATATACTTTCAACAACATCACTCTTCGCTCTCCTGCACATCTTGTATACAATTAAAACGAATATGAATGTTCCCAATTGTCAAACAGAAAATTAGTTTCATTAAAACTTGTTCAATTGTGAAATTGTATGAATTAGGAAAATTTTAAAATTACCGAAAGTAAGTTAAAATAACGAAATACAAAAACAGACAACATTTATCTATAAAGTGTTTAAAATGTTCGAAATTTACGAACCTTTTTCCTCTATAAAATTTTGCAATAAATTTCTAACTATACAGGTGTCCGTTAATTGAGTGAACAACGCAATATCACAGATGCTCCAATTCGAAATGAAACGATTAATAAAAATAAATTTGGCCTATAAATTATCTATATGAAAAATTTCTTCGTTTGGCCGCTAGAGGTCATCAAAGCTCAAAACTTTTTCCTGAATAATACAAAAACGCTGTTTTGGTCATTTTGTGAATATGTGTGTGGGTACCATAATGATGTATTTCAGCACATAATGACCTCGAACATTTACTAGTGGCCGAAACAACTCAAGTGTACTTTCAATTAACTACATTTTTTCTACTATTTACTCCAGAATAATTCTATGGCCGACATTCAGTAGCTAGGACTATAATGAAGCTTTTTCCTGTATTGAAAATGATTTCTAGATGAGCGAATTAATCACAACAAAAAATTTTACCAATACTTCATTATGTCATTGCTCCTGCTAAACACGGCATTATGAACTGTACGGGCTTTGGATCTGTTTTCTGGTCCGGAATTTTATTAGTCTTAACAACTACTTTTTGACCCAACGGTGTTTTTCTACTTGCCAAATTGTATTAAATTGAAAATATGAAAAAAATTAAATAGTTTGGTGATTATTGATTTCTAAAGTGTGTAATTAACTTTTCGTTATGGAGATTTACAGCAACTCTGAAATGGTGGATATGAGCGAGGGTTTACGCTAAAATATTTCTTGATCGCAGTATTCGATTCACCAAACGTTTGTATATATTGAAAAACGCCCCCGCGAGGTAGATTACTTCAAACCCAGAAATTGGGATTGAGACATGAGACTGAGAATCGTCGAATTGGAAGGGGAGGTGATGCACCTGCAAGTAGGCCAACACGATTTCCAGACTTGACGCCTTGCTATTACTTTCTTTGGGATGCTTTAAAACCTAAAGTTAACGCCAAGAAGAATTACATAGAAAAATTTCAAATGTAGCCAACTCTTTGAAAAATAATACTGAAGGTCCGAGTCAATTTTTGAGAAGGAATAACTCCTGCATTGAACAAAATCTTGAGAATCTACGGTAGTTGAATATAATTAAGGGTACAGTCTATTTAATGCTCTTTCGATATTTCTCTTGCTGGTTCACCAAATGGCTAACCTGTTTCGATTTTGCTAAAAGATTTAAAAAATTTATTCGGAAAAACAATAATTAACACAATTTAATTATTTTACTTGAGAATTGATCTCAGAAACATCCGTTAACTAGTTCATGAAAATGAATGTATCAGTTTTAGTGTACCGAACCACAATAATATCCATTAATCATCTGATCAAAATTTTCCACGAAAAAACCACCGTTGCATCCACAAGTGGTTGTTAAGCTCTCGTTATCTCGCAGACCAGATAACAAATCGAAAGCATTCATGCTTGATAATGCAGTGTTAAGCAGGACCAATGAAATTGATAAAATATTTTTGTAATAAACCGCTCATCTGATCTGAATTTTTCAAGATAGGAAAAAGCTTCATTAGCTGTTAATGACGGCTAAATAATTACTTAGGCGTGAACAGAAACAAAAATGTGGTTAATTAAAAGCACATTCACATTTTTCGGCCACTCGTAAAACTTCTGTGGACTGCTAAAATAAGTCAACATAGTACTCAAATACGTATTTACAAAATTTTCTGAATCGGTCGAAGCGTTTTTGTATTATTTAAAAAACAAGGGAGAAAGTTTTGAGCTTTGACGACCTCTAGCGATCAAAAAAAACTTTTTATTAAAGTAATTTAGCCTGAATTGACTCATTTAGAACTGGAGAATCTATAGTATTGAGTTGTACATACAATTCACCGATACCTGTATATTTACCGTTTACTATAAAATCAAGAGACGAAAGCTGTTATGCATTCAACATTGTTCGCCTTTCCGTATTTACTGCAAAATACTTCATTAGTAGATAATAATTTAAAATACTTTATAAGAATCATCTATAGTATTTAAAGAAGACTATTAGTGTAAAATTATATCTAATAAGGAAGACTTCTATGTCCATATAATGAAAGAGTTAAATTCAAATGGACAATTTGAAAAGACTAAATTTAAAAGACTAAATAAATCCTTCGTCGACAAAATGCTGAAATACATCGATAATTCTCCTGAAATATTGTTCTTCATTTCCCTCAATTTTTTCAAACGGAGTTGGAATCTTTGGGCAACAATCTCTACCCATAAATATCTTATACAGAAACAAAATTGCGAGTCCCAGGCCAAAAATCGAATACTTCGACCAGTCTGCTCTAACTTCTTCATATGGGTAAATATCTCTCAAATTCATCCCAAGTTTTTCACCGTATTCAAGAAAATTTTTGTGGTAGTATTTCAAGAACTCTTCGAAGCGAAGCAACGTCGGCCCTTCCAAAACTGTATAAAAGAAAGATGATATATCTTGGATTTGAGATCCGATTCTTGAATTCTGCCAATCAACGAACTTTACTTCACTGGGCATTCCTCTGGTGTCAGGATCCTTGAAATGATATGAAATTAAGAATTACAAGTATATATATATATATATATATATATATATATATATATATATATATATATATATATATATATATATATATATATATATATTATATTATATATTATTATTATATTATTATTATATTATATATATTATATTATATTATATATATATATACTACTATTTTACACAAGAGTTATATAAACACTTGAGTAAATTTTTAAAAAATGTTGGAGACATCTATGACTGTTAATGCTCATCATCTGCGGATTTTAGAAACGGAAAAAAATATTGGCGAGACGTGTTGGAAAGAATTATTGCGATTGTTTAGTATTTATCTACACAATGCTTGGCATTTCAAGGTTCTTCTCAATTGCTTTTCGAACATGATAATGGAAATTTTCTAAAAGATATTGATATGATTGCCTCTTTTGATTCAGTGATGAGACAGTACGTTAGCCGAGTATATAACCCCCAAAAAAAATCTTTTAAAATGACTCATTATTTAGGCGTGCAAATACGGAATGAAATAACTATCGTCCAAAGTAAGAAATAATATTTTAGAAATGGTTCGCAGTTCAAAATATTTTTCAATAATATGTTAGATTGTACACCAGACACTAGTCATACTGAGCAAATTAGTCTTGTTCTGAGGTATGTTGTCCTTAACACCACTTCAAAAAAGGTTGAAGTTAAGGAAAGTTTCATTGCGTTTAATCCAATACTGGACTCTACAGGAGAAAGGATATACATTTGTGATAGAAAGTTTGAAAAAATTAAATTTAGAATTAAAACACATTGGAGGACAAGGTTATGATAATGGGACAAATATGAAGGGAAAACATGTTGGGCTTCAAAAACGCATTCTTGATGCGAATTCGAAAGCCCTTTTTGTACCTTGTGAGGCTCATACTTTGAACTTAACAGTAAATGACGCTTCTAAGGTGTCAGGTGCTACAATAAACTTTTTTAATCTTGTGCAAGAGTTATATAATTTTTTTTCGTCATCCACAAAAAGGTGGTATGTTTTGAGAAAAAATGTCCCCGGGTCCCCGGCCTCTAGGTGAAACAAGATGGTCCAGCAGAATTGACGCAATAAAGCCCCTCAAAGTTTATTTAATTAAGATTAAGTCATAAAGCGAGTTCCCTCTTAACGTCTGTACAAAATTTTCAATTTATTTGTGGAATTATTATTAAGCATGACGTTTTATTTCACATAAATACTGTCAGCAAACAAATGCAAAGTGCTACAATTAATATTAAAGTAGGCCAAACCTACCTGAAAAATTTAGTTGATCACTTTCAGCAATATAGATCTGACCAATCATTTCAAGAAATTCTTGTACGAAAGAAGTAGCATCCTCTCTCGAAATTGAAGAAGACTTTTCCACCATTACCAACGATTGGGAGAAAATTTAAACCAAAACTGTTTGACTATTAACACCGAGATGAGACCCCTCATGATCCAAAAACTGCCTTTAAAATTAGTTTTTCCTTAAAAATTATAGATCAAATTATAAGCTCTCTAAAAAACCGATTTGGCTCATTAAATGAGTAGGATAGTATTTTCGGATTTTTTAGCGACATATTCAAATTGAGTGACAGCGATCTTTTAAAACATTGTTCTATTCTTCAGATCAGGATAATAAGGATATAGACTCCAATGATCTGTTTAACGAAATTAAAGCGTTAAAGTTGTTTTCATTACCTGATGATACTGACCCCTTAAGTATTTTACAATATATATTTAAAAACAATTTAATCTCCACCTTTCTAAACGTAAGCATTTCACTAAGAATTCTTTTGACATTGCCTGTATCTGTAGCTTCTGGCGAGCGATCTTTTTCAAAGTGAAAAATCATTAAAAATTATTTAAGATGATTCAAGAAAGATTGTCTGGGCTAACAATATTAGCAATTGAACAAGAAATTTTTGACGGTATAAATTTTAGCGATGTAATTAATGAATTTGCAACAGCAAAATCTCGGAAAATATCGCTACTACAATAGCTATCTTTTATTTTTCTATTGCACCTAGACCTAGCTAGCATTTTTGATTTTAAAACTATATATCTGCATATTTTATAAATATCTAAGTATAAGTAGAAAGTATTATATATATATATATATATATATATATATATATATATATATATATATATATATATATATATATATATATATATATATATATATATATATATATATGCAGACATTAGGCAATATTTCTGTTATTTGTTCCTAAGAAAATGTGATTTTTAGTTTTAGGTTATATTCTAGTATTTATAAACAACGAGTCAACGTGTCTGTATTACTTAAGTAAATGTTTTAAAATGGGTGTGAACAAGAATTTATTTTGTTATAATTTTGTTCTGTTTGTTCCATTTTGATATTTTGATATTTTAGTCTACAAATGAATATGACTTCTAAAGTTCAGTTTTTTGCTTTACTTCAAGCACATACCTACCTACCTCCTACCTTCAAAAAAAATAGAAAACATGATCCAAAATGCCTTAAGGGGCGCCAAAATCGTTTTTTGCACACAAGCGCCAGTAGCCCTCACGGGGGCCCCGTTGTGGTACATCTCCAAATCGTTAAAAGTACTACTAGAAAGGATTGTTCAAGAATTTCTGCAGAGAACGCCTCAAATGTTGCAAAATGTTAGGCAATAATTCGAATCTCGGTTATATCAATGCATGAAAGTAAATGGGCGCCACTTCGAATATCTGCGATAGACATTAACACGATTGAAAAACTGAATATTCAATATGTTTCATTTCATAACATTTTCATGAGAATCAAGGAAGTCAAGCAGTATTACTTTTTAATTTATGGCCCTTCGAAAAGCAAACTGATATTGACAATCAGATAACCTTCTAATGAATTATCACACATTACCTTCTCCTTTCCTTTTATATGGAATGGTTGTTGATATGGACAGGGGGTGGATACGCAAACGTTTAAAGAAAAAACAAGAAATTCTCCAATTCTCAATCAAATCGATTTTGATCAAATATTTTATTCAATCAAACGGGCTCATGGTTACGTGGAAATTTTCCGAACAATTCTCGATTTCAATTCGTCACATGTTATTTTAGAAAGCAAATAATTACGTGTTGTTATTAGAATGGAAGCAATGTTTTTCAAAAAGGTATAACCCTACCCCTTTTCCCTACTTGAAAATTTGGGGTGAAGACTACCAGGAGACGAAGTTAATAGTGGGGGAACGAAACATGTAACAAAAAATTGTCTCCCTCCAATAAAAAATCTACCTGTTTCAAGCTATCTACTGAAAAAATCAAACGAGCCGAGTTTTGTCGGGTGGTTCCTTTTGATTGGAACGCACTGTATAATGAAACATATAGTTGTGTGAACCACAAATTTCATATTAAATAATTAAGTAAATAGTTCCAATACAAGCTTCTCGTGAGAATATGCGCAAAAATAAAAGTTTCCACAAACATTTAGTCTACGTAATATTTTTCGAGCACAAGTTAACTGAACTACTTATTACAGCCTATTTCCGTAATTCACAAAAATATTTGCAAGTTTGTCAATCAAATATGATTTCCATTCAACAAATAAAAATAACCCTGAGAATCCATAGAGAATCAATAATTGAATTTACAAATGCTGATGTTATTCTTCAATATCATTCAAATAGATTCAAAGATATGCATACCTTGTAACAGAATTGCATATCATTAAAGCAGTTGCCACCATGCAGAAGGACATTCCTGGTATTATGTTTATTGTTTTGAATACAATCAATGATTAACCCAGCCAAATTCTCTCTCAAATACTTCAATTTCTTCATATAGGTATCATTTTTACTGATTTTGTCAGTTATCATCAATCGATCACATAAAATTTCTATATTATCGAATTCTTCCGATTTTTGTAGAAGTTCCAAAAGATTATCTCGACTATTATACTCAATATATTTCATCAAAGCTGGTCTCTGTTTTCTGATAGCAAATGAGATGGCATGAAATTTTGCATATTCTCGTAATACTAACTTAATATGATTACCATTCATGCAAAATCTTTTATCCCATAATTGAAAATTTTGTGATCCTTCCAAATTCTCCAAGATAAGCGATTCTTCGAAAGGTTTTAAGGATGCAGCATAACATATGGGATAAGCTTTGAATCTGAAATCATGTCTAATACATTTTTCTTTTTCAAATTTTTCATATTCTGGCAAACATTCCATATGTAAAAACCATTCTCTATGATACAATTTATCGTAAGGTATTTTTTTCCTCAAGTCTTGATCATATGGAGCTAATTTGATCATATATTCTTTAGTTTCTGTTCCATTGTCTCTTTCATTTACTACCGTCGCCGGAATCAGTTTACTACGCTTTAGATTTTTCCTTAACTCATAAACATTTACTACCATGTCGCGGTAGCCATTTTCTGTCGAGTTGTTATGAAGAAATCTATCAACAAATTCGTTGAAGATAGTCATTATAAATATAAAAACACATAACACAATAACATAACACTTTAAAATTCAAGGAGCCTTAGCCGAATATTTACACATTACACTCTAAAATATCATGGAAACAAACAGTTTCGTGATTTATTCTAATTTTTTGTCATAAAATGGAAGTGTGACCACATTTCAGTCATATGTCGAACCAAATGTGAAAAATGAAGCAATTCAGAAAATATTAGTTCTTGCATCTGTACAGAAAGAAGGAGCCTTTTTAACAATACTGAATTGGTGTTTCAAATTATAACTAATTATGAATTATATTGGTTACTCGATAACTAAGACGAAGTTTTCATTTACCACAAAAATATTGAAAATTAAATCCACATCTCTTAATGATTACGAGAAGAATTCATTACCTTTCATTATATTTTTATGAAACAGAAAAACTCCGTGAGGTAATCAGATTGAAGTAACCGCTTTGAAATTAATGCTTTCCTAAGCAGGGTTGTCAAAAATTGTAAATAAAATTAATAATTATTCCATTTTCATTCGAAACTGAATCTCTCGAATGGATGGCTGGGGAGGGTGATTTGAATATTATGCCTTTTTCTTTTGTATCAATTCCTCTTCAGATCTGCAACATAGTTAACATACAGGGTGTCCCACAAGCTCTATGAGAAACTTTGAGGGGTGGTTCCTAGAGAAATTCTAGGTCAAATTAGTGAGGGGGTCCTGAAATCTCAATTTTCAACATACGAGAGCGATTCTATGGTATTTCCATAGATGGAATAAAATACATATCTTGTTGTATAGAAGGTGACATTCGTAACTATAGGAAAATATTTATCAAGAATGTTGAAATAGCGTATAATCCCTGTACTTTGACCGGATATGCAAAATTTACCAGAAATTCATAAAGATATATTACCGTTCTTGAAATTATATTTCGGGCGCCAATTTATTTCCGTTTTGTATGAGTTGCTTCATAAATACTTCGTAGATGACCCTATAATGCGCAAGTAGGTTAGAAGATATTATCACAGCTCACATTTTAAAAGTAAGTGAGCGGGGTTTTCTTTTCAGTAGAAAATACTTGATATGTGGTTTTTGTAACAGAAAGGGTATTGTGGTTCCACAATTCGAGGAAGGAAATATCCCGATCCTTAAGTGGACCTCTAAATTTATTTCAAGACAAAACACTTACAACATTTTCAAAAATAGATTAGATGATTCTGATGTTTTTGCTTAATTTATAGATTGGACTGGAATTGATTTTTTGTACTTGTGTTTCTTTCTACTAGCATGCTTGCCAAAACTACAATTTCGTTGTTTTTTTTATCAATTTGCACTCTGTAATCTTTGTTTCGTATGCCTTTATAGGACTTTGTCCTCGATCCTCATTATAATTTAATAATAATAATAATAAGGATATTGACAATATTAGAGCTGAGATCGGTCGCCTCACAGAATTCCTGAGAAACAAAAAGCCCTAAAAGCACTTGAAATCCCATATACGCAAAATACATAGAAAAATTGGTACGAACATAAAACACCCTGATCACAAACAACATATCGAAGTGTATATGGACACTTTGAAGCAGAAACTCCAAACAAAAGTAGAGGGGCCCTCAAGATACATCAAGTGTACTGAAAGGAAACATCAAAACCAAAGGTTCCTCCAAAGCGCGGCAAATTTTGATAAGGGAAATAACAAAACTGCGACCAACAATAGAAAAAAAGTACCTAACGCACAGTGCTTGGCCGATTATTGGTCATCACTATGGTCGAACCCCAAAGAACACAATAAAGATGCGGAATCGATCACGAATGAAAAACAACGCCTTGATATCAAACATATGGACTTCAAAGGAATAACGGAGGAAGAAATCACAACAGTAGTTAGAGCGACCAACAAATGGAAGGCCACAGGTATAGATAATATCCACAACTTCTGGTACAAGAAGTTTGATAAGCTCCATGGAGCCCTAGCGAAACAGCTCACGTATGTTCTTCAACATCCCAGGAAAACACCCACTTTCCTAACACAAGGTTTAACATATATGCTACCTAAGAGCGATAGAACACAGGATCCGTCGCAATATAGGCCAATCACTTGCCTGCCAACACTCTACAAAATACTCACCTCATGCATATCCAATCGAATATACCAACACCTTGACGACAACAATATATTAGCTGAGGAGCAGAAAGGATGCAGAAAGAAACACAACGGGTGCAAGGAACATCTCATCATCGATTATGTGATAATGAAACAGGCACACATAGGGCATCGGAATGTTCATTCCGCTTTTCTCGATTATCTGAAGGCATTTGATAGTACCGCCCATTCTTGGCTTGTCGAAATATTGCAGATATACAAAAATCATCCAGCCCTGGTTGAATTCTTGAAGACAACAATGACACACTGGCTCACGTCTCTGAAAGTCAACATGAACAATAAGTCAATTAAAACCGACGAGATACCTATACGTCGAGGAATTTTTCAAGGAGACTCTTTGAGTACACGTTGGTTCTGTTTGGCTATGAACCCATTGTCTTCAATGCTCAATAGAACAGGATACGGATTTAGGATAAAAACAGATAGGAACTATCATACAATCTTCCACCTGCTGTATATGGATGACATCAAATTATATGCTTCGAACAAGAAGCAATTGGATGATCTGCTGAAAACTGTCAGTAAGTTCTCGGCAGATGTTCATATGAAATTCGGGATTGAAAAATGTAAGACCCTGAAAGAGGGAAAGTCATAGATGGTGAAACACAACTTCCAAACGATGATATTATACAGCGCATGAGGGATGGCGAAACGTACAAATATCTAGGATACCAACAAGCCAGATTGCTAGACCAAAAACAGTCAAAGGAGAAGATTCGTTCAGAATACAGTCAGCGTCTGAAGACTGTGCTGAAATAAATGTTGAACTTGGGGAATCTAGTCAAGGCAATCAACATCTACGCCATTCCAGTGTTGCTTTACTCATTTGAAATAATCAGATGGACTAAGACAGAACTGGATGATATTCAAAGGCAGTCCCGAACGATGCTGACAAAGTACAACAACCATCATCCAAAATCGTCTGTGATAAGAACAACTTTGAAGCGGAAAGAAGGAGGACGCGGATTAATAGATGTTGTCAATTTACACACCGAACAGATAAAAAATCTCAGAGAATTCTTCTATGCAAAAGCTCTCACTTCTGACCTCCATAGAGTGGTATCGTTGGCTGATGAGAGATATACACCTCTAAATCTTGCTACCAGAGATGACCTGCTGAATCTTCCGTTCCTATCAGACACTGAAAAACAAGATCAATTATAAAGAAAGAAATTGCATGGACGACATCACAATGAGATTAATCAACCACACATCGACAAAGAAGCCTCCAACAAATGGTTGCTGAAAGGAGAATTATTCGCGGAAACAGAAGGATTCCTTATAGCCATTCAAGACCAAGTGATCGCTATAAATAACTACAGAAAATTTATTATTAAGGACGAAACATCACAAATAGATAACTGCAGAAAATGCCATTTAAGATCGGGGACTATACAGCATATTACGTCCGGCTGCGAACAACTGGCCAATACGGACTATCTTCACAGGCATAATCAAGTGTGCATCAGAAACTTGCACACAAGTACGGACTTCTGAATACCTTCCAGCCACATTACAAGTATCAACCGGCGCCCGTATTGGAAAATGACTCTATCAGATTATTCTACGATAGGCCTGTTATCACTGACAGAATGGTGACGAATGATAGGCCGGACATAGTGGTGTATGATAAGAGAGCCAGAACAGCAATGCTGGTGGATATCACCATACCGAATAAAATAACAAGGTGCTAAACAAGTTCCAGGAGAAAAAGTCGAAGTACACAGACCATGCTATTGAGATCAAACAGATGTGGCACCTCGATAAAATAGATATTGTTCCTGTCGTCGTATCCTCGACTTGATTAATACCCAAAACTTTGCATAATAGCCTTAAGATATTAGAATTGCATAAGAATACGTATATGGAAATGCAAAAAGCTGTAATTCTTAATACATGTAGGATAGTTTGGAAATTTATGTCAAGTATATAGTAATCGAGCCTATTCCCTTTGATTGCTGAATCTGGGAAAGGTAAATTATATCCAGCTAACAGCTGAGATAATGCATAGGTCTACGATAATAAATAAAAATATAGATTTGGTCAAAATATCAAAGTAGCAAAGGCGCAAACAAGCCCAGCTGAAATAGCAGCATATTTTAATGCCTCGCGTCAGATATTAGCCACCGTAAATGACATGATAACCACTTCAAGAATTTATAATTATCAATAATAAAAAACAAGTACTGTGTTTTAAGGAATTTTACTTAATAATTGCGATTCGTAACGCGTTTCACTACACCGTAGCTTCTTCAGACGAATGATACATATTCTCATTTACATTTTTCTGCATAATCATTCGTCTGAAGAAGCTACGGTGTAGTGAAACGCGTTACGAATCGCAATTATTAAGTAAAATTCCTTAAAACACAGTACTTGTTTTTTATTATTGATAATGGAATTTTACCAAGTAAAAACCTCCCAAATTCAAAAATTTATAATTATGATGCAACTAATTCGTTTACTTTCATAAAGAGGCAATATCCAGATCGAACCTTGGATTCATCTAAGCCAAGTATTTCTGTAATGTATTGTGGATCGGGAAATGGAGTAGTGATACCACCGTATGTGGTTTATGTGTGAATATAGGATCCATGTTCACACATGGATGAAAGGAGGTCCCCCGCTTACCAGATATAATAAAGAGGTTTGACTCCGTTATATTTGCTGAATGGTTTTACAAACATTTTATTCCATATGTAAGAAAATACATCATGAACAAAAAGTGGTTATGCTATGTTATGTGACAACCTTTCCAGCCACTTTTCTATAGATGTACTACAAGCAGCGGAGCAAAATAATATAACTTTTGCCTGCTTTTCAAAATATTATACTCATCTGTGCCATTGGCTGCTGCATTTTATGCACCTCTGAAAAATGGCGAGAAGTATTGGAAATGAAGACAAAGAAGAAATTTCCAAAATATACAAAAAGATTAATTTTCCCGAATGCTAAAAAAACCTATGCGATTCTATCTGCCCTAGTTACTTTTCAGAAAATTTAATATCTGGTTTCAGAAAATGTGGTATATCGCCTTTTAATCTCAATCAAGTACTCACCTTGAGATGACACTGCAGACTCTTCCAGCTGGTTTCTGTTGTAAAGGTTGATATGCTTAAAGTTATAAGACATGGTGAGCCAAAGGCACCTAAAACAGAGAAAATCCAGAACAAGTATACAGCCCGGCAAATGAATAAACTTGAAGGATCTATGAGCTGGACTTATTGTTCCATCTAATGTATAAGTAGGCAGAAGAAGAAAAAATTAGAGCTATAACGAAAGCAGTAAAGAAAGTAGTATTTCATTTAATGATGATAGCTCCAATGAGCGCTTTAAAAGTTTCCGGGATCATGAAAAGTCAGATGAACTAACTGTGAGATGAAAATGAATCAGATTATGACAATATGCCATCAGCTACTTTGAAACATCATCTAACTGATAAAAATGAAAATAATATTGAGCTGATCAATGTAAACAAAACACAAGAACAGTTAAATAAAGTTGAAGAAGAAAACTTAAAGAGGATGACTATGTTTTAGTTGAGCTCACTACAATCCTGAAAGCTAAAAAGTATTACATTGGGAAGATTGTGAGATAAAACTTCAAATTTATTTGGCCTACAGTTGAAACAGCAGCACAGATAAATTAGTTAACATTTTTCTTATAGTTATATATATTTTATTGTCACGACGTGACAATTTTTCCATAAATGAACGTCACTGCTAAAATTCAGAATTTTGAAAAGTTTTAGATATTTAAATTAGTTCTATTTTTCAGATAAGTATTTTTTAAGTTATTAACAGTAAGTACACATAAAATTCCCTACCTTTATTAATTCATTTTTCAGGAAAACGTTTTATAAAATATATTATTGACAACTGTCAAATTTTCGAATTCCAAAAATGAATTCTTCATATGAATATGACTCTGATGATGACTATAATCCTCCTAAATATCCTTGCGATTCATATAATAGATATTTCTCGGAGAAGAACTTCAAAATCTGCACTCAAGATCGTTTAGATGCAGGATCATCTGATTCTCACACATTCATATCATCTGATTCAGGTGACGTTGCAAGGAAAATTATTTCTGGACCCGTTGATTATGAATATGATGATAAGGTAAACAACTTAAATGAAGGTAGGAATAATATTTTAAAAACTATACATTCATATAATACATGAAGTAAATCTAAGGGATCTGACATTTCCACTTGTTCTGTCTATTCTTCAAACAACAAAAGATTTGATAACTGTTACCATAATCATGTAGAATCATCTTGTTCCTCTAATATTATCATATCTTCATTGCCTAATTCAGATCTTCACAAATCTAATAAAAAATTAAACGCATGAAATGGACTTATGAAATGAATAAATTCATAATGTTTTGTTATTACAGAATAACAAATAATGAAACAAATAAAAAGGGTACATGTTTAAACTATATAATATGTTCAAAGAAAAATTCCCTAATTGCTGTATTTCAGAACAAAGCATTACGAATCAAAGACGGTATATTGAAAATGGAAACTTTATATCTTAATCAGAATTAAAATCAATTAAAACAACATTCAACAAGAAGAACATTCAAATTCTGAAATTTCAGATGAAAAGCATCGAAAATAAATCAGAAAATTCGTCTGAAAATATTTATAATAAAGATATAGAAAATTTATTCCTCAATCAAATGAATTTATTTGAAAATATTGACCCAACTATAAGACCTAAACTTCCTAAAATTCATTATTCAAAGAAAATTTTCGATTGTATAAACGACCTAAATGAGAATATTCTTCCAAAGCAACTTGTTAAAGTAATGAATATTTATACACTTCACTTGATTATATATTGTGCCGCTATTACAGCAGTTAAACATTGTGGATACAAATTAGCAAATTTTGGATCTAATTATAATATCAAGAAAAAACCTTCATGGCAAAAAGATTAGAAGGTAAAATTTCTTGTATCCGATGTAATTTAGGAAGATTGACTCTATATTCCAGAGGTAATCGATCAAAAAACTTATGGCACATATTGGGAAAATATTCCTCAAATATAAAACCCATAAAAATAATAAGATAAGTAATGGACAACTGATAGAATACATCGATACTTTAAAACAAAAACTTTCAGTATACTCCATTAGACTACGTGAATATAAAATAAATAGATATAGAAAATTCCAAAACAAACTATTCAAAAATAATGAAAACATTTTTACAAAGTTATCTCAGGTTCAAATGAAAATATTTCTGGATTAGTTCCTAAAATTGATATTCTATTCTGATTATTGGTCTTCAATTTGGGCAGTGCCAAGGCAACACAATTCCAATGCAAGTTGGATTTTAAATGAAAGGTCTCGATTTTCTAGAATAGAATGCATGTAATTTGAAAAATTTTCAAACGAAGATATAACATCAGTTATTAAACACACAGAAAATTGGAAAGCTCCAGGTGTTGATGGTATTCACAACTTTTGGTTCAAAAAATTCTCTTGCGTTCATGAAAAATTGGCTGAATATTTTTCATTTATAATAAAAAAACCCTCAGCTACTCCTTTATTTTTCACACAAGGAATTACTTATTTGAAACCGAAAAGTGCTAATACTATTGATCCGTCTCAATATAGACCAATTACTTGCCTTCCAACAATATATAAAATTCTAACTGCGTGTATTAACCAAAAAATTTATGCAGATTTGGAGAATTATAATATTCTTTCCGAACAACAAAAAGGATGTAGAAAAAAACACCTTGGTACTAAAGAGCAACTTGTAATTTATTCTGTTGCTTTGAATCAAGCTCAAACTGAGAAGAGAAATATTCATACAGCCTTCATTGATTACCAAAAGGCTTTTGATAGTTCTCCCCATTCATGGCTTCAAGAAATTTTGGAAATTTGTAAAATTGATAAGACACTTCGTCTTCTTCTTGAATTTGAAATGAAAAATTGGAGAACCAATCTTCATTTAAATATTTCAAAACAATCGTTAAAATCCGAAGTAATTCCAATCAAAACAGGCATTTTTCAAGGTGATTCTTTAAGTGCTCTTTGGTTTTGTCTTTGCCTTAATCCATTATCTCATGAATTAAATGCAACTAGTTTCGGCTTCAAAATAAAGAGTCTATCAACTGAATTCAAATTAAGTCACTTAATTTATTTAGATGATATTAAATTATATGCCGGAACCAGATCTCATTTGAAAAGTCTACTTGAGATTACTTTCAACTATTCCAATGATATTCATATGAAATTTGGACTTCCAAAATGAAAAATCTTTCTATTGAAAAGGGAAAGATCACCTCTGATTATATAAAGATTTCCAATATCGAAATCGAGCCAATGCATCAAGGAGATACATATAAATATCTTGGATTTGGTCAAGAGAAGACAATTAACCATAGCAGCACTAAAGAAAATATTAGAAGTTCATATTACAAAAGACTTAGAATTATCATCAAGAGTCATTAAACCAGTAAAAACCTTTTCAGAGCTATCAACTCCTATACAGTTCCTATTCTTACATCTTCTTTTGGAATTATTAAATGGTCTAAAACTGATCTAAATGAATTACAATGACAAACGAGGAAAATGCTTTGTAAATATCATAAGCACCACCCAAAGTCAGCTGTTCAGAGAGTTACACTACCTAGACATCTTGGAGGTCGTGGATTAACTGATTTGAATAATCTTCATAGTAAACAGGTTTTTCATCTACGTTTCCATTTTCATGATAAACAGAGAACGTCTAAATTACATGATATTGTTATTGCTTCAGATTATAATCTTACACCTCTGAACTTGACAATGCAAAAGGTAGATTTTGATATATTTGATGATAATTCTAAAAGAGAAAGTGCAGAAGTAATTACACGGAAAGCACCTTAATGAATTGAAAAATGATTATATTGATGAAATTGCATCAAATAAATGGTTAGTTTCTGGAGAATTATTTGCTGAAATAGAAGGCTTGGCAATTGCGATCCAGGATCAGGTTGTTTTCACGAGGAATTATAGAAAACACATCATCAAACAAAATATAGATGATTCTTACCGTAGATGTTCCTGTTCTTCAGAAACAGTTTTTCATATATTATCATCTTGCTCAGTCCTTGCTTCAACAGATTATCTAGAAAGACATAATGCCGTTGCCAATATTATTCATTTTAATCTAGGAATCAAACATGACCTAATTCCCAAAAGAAAAAATTTTACAAATATGAACCTGAGATTATTTGTGGAAATGACAAATATAAACTTTATTTTGATAAAACAATTCTTTGCAACAGAGCTGTAAAACACAATAGACCAGATATCATCCTTACTGATAAACAGAATCAAATAACATATATAATTGATATTGCTATACCCGACACACATAGTATACAAAATTAATACAATGAAAAAATTTCTAAATATATGATGCTTGGCGACGAGATTAAAAAATGTGGATAATGAAAAAAATTTATTCTACCGATTATTATTTCCACAACAAGTGGAAATCTTCACAAAAGTATTGAGATTTTGGGTCTGAAGAAAAATTTGTTTGAACAGTTACTAAAGATAACAGTCATCAAATCATGTAATATTCTTCGTAGGTTTCTTTCCGAAAAAATAATGAGGTAGAGTCATAGGTTTTCTCTTTAGTTTATACTGCTCAGAATCTCATTTCATATTTTATTTATTTGTATATATAAATGTAATATAATTAACATTATATATATAATTAACAACAATTTTGTCATATTTATATTAAGAGCAGTATTCTATTCGATCGTTCACCACTTCACACAAAGGAAACTATTAATGAGTAACATTCAGTGTTACTTGACTAAGGTCCGTACACTGGATTTTTCCGGGGAGAAAGCCTTTGACACTACCCGTTGGTACATTGATATCATTGTCTGATGATGCTATAGTTTGTATATATTCTGGTAGATTGATATATTCTCATAACATTTAACGTTATCCTAATATATAATTATTCCAGGATATGTTTTGATTATAATCATTGCCTGGCAATGGCATTAATTACCGGGTGGTGGATTTATATTTTTTCATGAAATCAGTTTGATTGCATGAACAGATATATGGGCAACTCGTCGGGGTTAAACCCCTATATATATATATATATATATATATATATATATATATATATATATATATATATATATATATATATATATATATATATATATATATATATATATATATATATATATATATATATATATATATATATATATATATATATATATATATAATAAATAAATATTATTTATTAAAAATTTTAATTTTCATTTTAGGATATGAATCACACAAGCAGTGTGATTCTATCAATTGAAATCCTAAAAAGTTGTCAACCTCTTGATCTCTTGATACTGAACAAAATCATATAAAGTTCAAATAGTTCAAATACCTACATTGATCAGTTTTTCCACTGGCATTTTCAATAAGAATTTATAACAGTTACCAACAAATTTTTTACCAAATGAGTACCCTGTAATCAGATTAGGGGACTATAAAACCGTAATGATTCCCCTGATGCATAAAAGAATGTTTCACTTTGAATAGCTTCGAATTCAAATGTCAACTTTTGAGGGAACTGCAACTGTTCCTTAAATCATTGTGTGCTTTTTCTTTTCGGAAAGGGCAATGTGTGAAGGTCAGAGAATTAATTCTAAATCTCAGCAATTCTATTTCACAATATCAAATGCCACGAAGAAGTTATAAAAACTGAAATATTCAAAGAATTAAATGTCTGCAAAAGAACATTTTCGCCTGAAAAAAACTATTATTTAAGTTATTAAATTCCAACACAATGATTTCGCTGTGAAAATAGTGAATTTAAATAGTATCAACGTCACATTACCATATAGTATATAATCATATGACATCTAGAAGCTTAGTAAAATAATTGACTGAAAACGATACCATGGAAACTGTTACCAACCATATCGCCAAACAATTGTTATTCTGAAATTAATATATTTCATATTGATAAACTTAAATATTACGAAATATTCTTTCCAGATGACGATAAAACCTTATATGTTCAATATGCATATTGAGCAAGCGATGCGCAACTTGTTGGGGCATGCATATTTTCGGGCGTGGTTGGATTTTGTTTCTGGAAGTTTCACGTTCAAAGGCGGAAACGTCTATATCGTGAATTCAATGCGTAAGTCGATCATTTCTATATACTATATTGGAGAGTATGAAATAGAAGAAATATTACAAATATGTGATCATTTTCGTTTTCATAATTGAAATATACATTGGCTGTTCAATTAAGTCAGTTTCGAAAAGTTAAACTTTTGGTAAGTGAAATTGAAAATTTTACATTTCAACTTCCTACACTCCACTTGAAAATCAAAATATTAAAATAAGATAAAACGGTAAAGAGCAGATAATAAGTAGCATTCGGCCCACCATGCTAACGCCAAATTTCTTAGAAATGAAATGAGCAATTTCAATTGTTCAAACTGATATTCAATCTTTGATGCACAAAAACCTTAAATATTAATGTATATTGTAATATATATACGTTCATCTTATCAGATATAGAATGTGGAAACAAATTAGGACAAAGATGGAATCAGAATGATATGTTGCCCATATAAAAAATATTACAATAGTTAATAAGTTGAAAGTGGATGAAAATATTCAGCTTAATGTCTTATTGGAAATTCCAAATAATGTCAATCACTAGCATTTGATACAGTAATAAGTCAGACATCAATGCAAAACACTACAAGAAATAACGAAGAAAATTAACAACCTTACTAACTCAGCCTCATACACGAAACAACAGAGAATGATAACACCCTTACTAAATCAGCCTCATACAAGAATTAAATGAGGATGATTTTGACCAAAAATAGCAATTCTGCGAAATCGTGCCACCAAGCTGTAATTGAAATGATAACTTTGTAATGAATATTTTATTCTGGGACCACAAAAGAACAGTAAATATAAAAAGTTACCAATATTGGTCCAAAAACAATTCACATTGGATTCAAGAATCTTAAGGTTAATCACTCCAAAAGTTTATGTATGAGCAGAGCAATCGGATAATTTTCCTTAGAAGAAAATCTCACCGCTGATATCTGTTCAACTATACGAGAAATCAATAACTTGATTTGATTTTTTTCCGAAAAATAACTTATCGCATTAGAACCATTGAATATCCAGGCAGTTGTAGGGTTATTTGAAACACTAAGTTGTTTTGGAAGCACCAAGAATTATTAAAGATTCGAATTACCACATAAGAAAGAAAATGCAAAATATACCCCCAGAAATGAAAGGGAATGTTTACGAAGAATTCGTTTTTAGATTTGGCCATTGTCAAGCCATAATTAATTGTTTTTTGTTGTATTCTTCTTTAGTTCTCCTCATATTATCCATTCTTGATATTAAAAGCAAATTTAATTTTTTTGGCAGAACTAGTAACAGTAATTTCTTTACTTAGAATACGTATAAAGGAAATTTTACAAATGAGCGGGCGCCATTTTGATACGACGTGACTGATCCGTACAGAAATCTAGGCACATACAGAGTAAAACAGAAGTTTTTCATTGATGCATTACATGTCATATATTGAAAATTGCAAAATGAAAACTACCTTATCATTAGGTTTATACTTTTTTGTATATCGTAAATATCGAATTACTGCAACCATAGTCCTCTCAATTTTCTTTGTTTTCTTTCAAAATGTTATTGTTGACCTAATAAATTAAATTGAGGCTATTTTAATTGAAGGATATTGAAAATTTTAGGAGTTTGAATACCTAATATTGAAGTAATAAACAATAATACAATATTAATCATTAGATGCATAATGTTATCACATTTAAAGAAATGTTACTTATAATAATAAAAACTCACAACCACCCGTAAAAGATGAAAAAATGGAAATCAATATTTCACTGAGAAGATAATACTACAAATGACTAAGAAATACATTTCATCTTTTTCATAAAAGAATTCTCTCGCCGAATATTAATAACTGACAGTTTTAATGTTTTTATTTCTTTAAATTACAGGACCTATGACATCGACAAAGAATTTGAAAAGATGAAAGCTAAGAAACTATTTCAATCCTGCTAAAAACTGGAAATTACTCCTCCTCAATTCAATCAAGATTGTAGTGTTAGTACGTGCAATCAGATTGTTAGTTTATTTTATTGAATGAATAAAATATAATTCTAGAAGAGGCTAATAATATATCTAAAAATGCAGAGGCAGATCAATATGCTGAATACTTAATAACATTCACTAAATCTTTTATTTAACAACGTTCAATAAATCAAGAACAATACAACACATCAAAGTAAGAATATAAAAAGTTCTAAAACAAAGTGATGAAAAAATTAAATCGATTTTTGTTATATTATCTTATGTTGCAGTCGACAAGGAATAGACTATCCAGTGATCCAGAACCAGCAGCAAAACCGCCCTTATCCGGAGAACATTTTACGCAGCATATATCGACCCTTAAATAACTATTCAATCACATTTATGCAACTGATATTTTTTACACAATATCCAAGTTAATTTTTAAATTAACTTGAAAAATTGGTCAGTCAAAACACATGGTTTGATCCTAATTTTTTATAGACTGTAAAACATTACCATCAAAAAGTATTGTAACTTGGCAAGAATTCTAACCTACGCTCAAACTACAAGGCAAATTTATCAAGCTGGATTTATATTGGTGCTAGCTGTATAGAAGTTCTTTACAGATAATCCAAAAAGTTTAGCTATTCTGCATTTTTCAGGTCGATCGGGAAATTATTTCAACGGAAATAAATGATAGCGACTTTTGGGAGTTATATCGAATGAAACTAACGTTACTTTTAAGTTGCAAAAAATTATCGTATGATCCAAACAAGCGTTCAACTATCAGTATATGCTCTTAGCCCACTTTTAACTGAATTAATCCTTAGCATGTTTACAGTTGAACAAAAACTTGTTCAGTCTATTCTGATTTAAATGAAGGACTGATTGATATATTGCAAAAAAATCAGACGTATCGCTCGAGTTGAAAAAATGAAATACGATTATTTGCTAAGAACAATTTATTTCAATTGTTTATTGGCTACTTTATTGTTTGAATCGAAGTTTCAATATTGGATGATCATCAACAGTATATTATTCACTGAGAATATAATGCTACAAATGACAAAAAATATATTTCATATTTTTCATTAAAGAATTCTCTCACCGAATGTTGATAACCAATAAAGTTTTCGATGTTTTTATTTCTTTAAATTACAGGACTTACATCGACAAAGAATTTGAAAGGATGAAAGCTAAGAAACTTTCAATCCTGCTAAGAAACTGGAAATTACACCTCCGAAATTCAATCAAGATTGTATTAGTGCTCACAATCAGATTGTTCGTTTGTTTTTATTAAATGACTAAAAAAACATCTCTAGAAGGGGCTAATAATATATTCAAAAATGCAGAGGCAGATCACTATGCTGAATACATAAATAACATTTACTAAATCTTTTATTTAACAACGTTCAATAAATCTAGAACAATACAACACATTAAAGTAAGAATATAAAAAGTTCTAAAACAATGTGATGAAGAAATTGAATCGATTTTTGTGATATTATCTTAGTTCAAGTCGACAAGGAATGGACTATCCAGTGATCCAGAACCAGCTGCAACACCGCCCTCATCTGCAGAACTTAATTTGGTCCTCAGCATGTGACCCACCTGTCGATTCACAAGAATTTTCTGGGAATCACTGAAAATAAAAACAACAGTATTTAACGGAGCATGTATCCACCTTCAAATAACTATTCAATTCTATGTAACTGATATTCTTTACACAAGGTCCGAGTAATCATTACAGAAAAAGATTAACTTGAAAAATTTAGTTGGTTACAGACAAAACAGAAGGTTTGATCCCAATTCTTTATAGACTATAACATACATTACCATCAAGAATTACATGTCAACATTCAGAACACAGGGCAAGTTTAACAAGCTGGATTTATATTGGTACTAACTGTATACAAGTAAATATCTATTTACATTACATGTAATTACATAACATGTGACCAATTAGTATGTGGATGACAAATAGCTTTACCTCACATCTGAATAAAATTAATAAGTAGTTAATCGTCCAAAACTGCGTGTTATACGAAACAAATAGTTTTTCAAATGGAACACTATATATATTTTTACATTCATAAACTCAATTTTCTTTCTTTTTATATTCAAAAAGACCTTATACGAAGTAATTCAATATCTGTGATCACATCCTAATCAATAAAGAAGTTATTTTAGTTAAAAAAATAATGCTTAATATGTAGCACAATAGTGCATAATATGCTCTACTCTTGAAATCTTGAAAATATCTCCATCTTTTGATATAAAGTGATCATATATTTTGAGATAAATTCAGTCAAAGTATTCACTCAAATATATTCGTTTTCAAAATTTGGCATACATTTGTAAACCCTACACAGAATTAACTAATTCATATACAAATCTGATGAACCTGGTGTTTAAGATTAATTCCCAAAGCTGCTCTTCACACAAGCATGAATAACAAAAATTTCAAAACCTCCAAACAACAAAACCATTTCCAAGTTCAAGATATGTTAAAGGGATGAATTTGTTGAAACTTATAACGGTAAATTTGGCTAACAGCTATATGTAATAATTTATGTTTCACTATTTCGTCAATTAAGCCACAATCAAAGCCATAGTTTTAATGGTTTGATTTTTTTCTCAAGATTTTCTTATGATAAAGGAATCAACATATTTTGGACAGATAAGTGAAAATGCAAATAACTTTTCTAATTGCAATCTAAGATTGCATTCAGAAATAAATTGTCATCACTCTTGTTTAATACTAAAAATCCTATGAAGAATTGAATAAATCAGGAGTTAATAAGTAAAAAATAATTTTCTACATGGATCAAATTAGTTGTTTCTTCAAAATTAGATATAAAGATAATCAAATTTCATTCTTTAAAAATAAACAGGATTCAACATCAACTAACCACTACATCCAAAATGGCCATTTGAAGGTTCTACACATTTCCGCAAGGGTAGAATACTCATTGCCTAGAATCAGTTGAAATTTTCAAATCACTTTTCAACAACAACCTACAGATAATGAACGAGCAGACTGTAAAACCCAAATTTTCGATGTATTCAAATAACTCCCTTACAATAGTTTGTGAACTGTATAACTACTATCTGGTTTTTCTTAATCCAAATAACGACCTATTTATAAATTTCATGGCACTTTGTACTAAGTTTCATAATGCTAATAATGAAAGTTTAAAACAGCGATAACGTTGATCTATTAATTAAATATACTTGTTGGTAATAAAAGAGTAAAATTCCATTTGTTGTTCAATAATTTTTTTTCAATCCAACGCTCGCTCTTGTCTCAAAATAATTATTGGTTTCTGTCCATATTTCTCTTTTTTATTAGGTGATTTTGGACCTCCTATATCGATTTTCTTCTTAATACTTTTCATGGATAATCGGAGACGTGTAAGTTTCTACAAATTTTCCATTAAGGGATACTTTCTAAATCAGTTAACTCTTTTCCGCATGCTTTTTTCAAGGATTCAAATCCCTCTTTTTCTCAGTAGCTCAAATAATACTGAGCTATTTTATTATATTATATTGAACACAAGGTTTTATAACCAGATTAAACAAAAATTTCCGTTTACACGCAACTTACTACGTGTTCAAGCTTATAATAACTATCAACTACATAGCAACGTAATGAAAAGTCATTGTAGCTACAAGTGTAGCATTATAATTCCATCATTCAGAAGAATGAAATCAAGGTAGTTATATAAAAAATAGGGTGCCTATAATAATTTGGCCAGAGATTGTATATTTGGCTAATATGCACAAAACGCATCTGTATGTAAGATACTTTTTAAATAGTGTGAAATCTACATTGAACTTCAATATTCAAAACTCTTTAGCTGTTCAAACAAACATGGCGACGTATTTTTTAAGTGATAAAACTCATCTTGAATGATCGTTCTAAATATGTTTAACAAAGATGTTTTATCGCCTAAAAAAATAAATACTATTTTGTTCAGCGAAAATAATTAATTCTTTACCCAATCACAACTCCATAAATTCCTAGTTCTGAAACAACATCCTCCAAGACTGGTAAACCGCTATATCCTGGTCTTATAATGTATGACTTAGAAAGTGGCGGATGAATTCTTTCCATAAGAATCCACGCAGAACGCTCTTTGAGGTCCTTAATTTCAAGCATTGTTGTCCTAACTGCTGCTCCAAATATATTATTACCACCACCTTCGCGTTGAGGTTTCAGAATAAACCTGATAAATCAAGGAAAAAGTTATTCACTAACACTAATACTAGGAAGAAATAAATTTCTTTCCTTCAAAAATTTACCTCTCTGGATCATCTAATGCCATCTGAACAGCCTGATCACCGAGCTCGTCGAAATCTAATCCGTAAAGTCCCGTGAAAATTTCTTTAACGGCTTCTATTTTTTTGGCTTCTGTTAAAAACATATCCAAAACTCCACTTTTAGCTAAAGCTTGTTGTACTTTTTTAGTTCCAGCTAAATGATACTGAATTGAAGGACACTTAATTGCTTGGGACCTTTCCATTAAGAGTCTGGCATCCCACTCACTTTGACTTGGGTAATGTCCTGGTTCATATCCAGCTCTGAAGTATATCACAGCAATTTGTTCTCCTTCCCTGAAAGCATTATTAAATAAAATTAAATGATTTTATCTAAAAACTACTAACAATTAATTTGCTGGAAGATAGAGAGACTATAGTATAAAAATAAAAAAATATTGAAAAGATATATTCGCTAACGTAAGATTTCCGGAAAACACTCAAATAAATTTTAGAGAGCAATAAAAGGAGCATCTTATGCTTTGAAGATTTTCTTGATGATAAAGATCAAGATATATTTAATCAAATACGAAAAAGTTCTCCAATTAAACTTAATAGCATATGTTATCCTTCAGATCAATTGTATCCTATGTATATGTTTCTGCAACCTTAATTCCATGTTTTATTATACAAATCAGTGATATAATTTGAGAACCCATAATCTTTTGAAGTGGATTAACATTGCTGCCAATTTAATTTATGTGAAAATGCTAATAAATAAATTCAGTTACAGTATTCACTCAAATATATTCATTCTAAAAATTTGGCATACATAAGTAAACCCAGGAACTTACTCAGATATTTTTAACTTAATCAGATATAAATTTGAAAAATTACAAAACTTTCGAAACCTCAAAATAACATAATCATTATCCTAATTATCACAGATTTGGTGAAAATTTTGATGGCGAGACATATCATACGCAAATCGTCAATAACTGATCAAAATATAATAGTGCTTTCAGTGTTCTATTTTATTTAACGGAAAATTTTTAACGTAGAACCCCATTGAAATTCTCTTACATAAGTAATTCATTATTAGGTCCCAATTTCGCGCCTTTAGCAATCTGAGTCAACGTTCTTCTTATAACTTTTGTGCGAGGACTGAGCCTATAGATCTCAAACTCATGGAACCTTTGATCACATATATTGATAGTAACTTCTTCCACGACAAACAAGATTACCGCATTCTCATTTCCATAGATTTTCCAAGCTTCAACCATACCGCTACACAAACCCTCTAGGGCATTGTTTTCTGGCAACTAAAGGAATAATTAAATTTCTATATTATATCGTCGAATACTGTATGATGCTTACATTTACGTTTAGGTGTCCATATCCTAATTGGCTGAGAACAAACCTGAAAATTTGAAGATGATTATTTTCACGTCTCACTGAAAAGACTGATATAACTACATCGTACAGTGTAATGGGCATATTATACATTATTATATATACATATGTATTATGCACACAAACCATATTTTACCAATTTGCAGAGAAATTCTTCTCAACAGTGGCTAAGTTTGATATAATATAAATAATATATAAAAATATAATTTTTCATTTCAATTCTTGCTTTGTAATAATTACACTGTGCGATGTCCAACATATTAAAGCTTTCATTTCTATTATAAAATGTTGTGTCATACACATGCCATTTTCTGTCTCCACTGGAAAAATTATCTCACGAACCAACCTTTTCGGATCGTTAATAATTGCGAGCAGTACATACCACGAATCATCATTTTTGAGAGTTACTCACGAATTAATAAAGAACAATCTGGTAATCAATACAACAGTAAGAATCAGTAGTGACAGATATGCAAGTGATATGTTTATAAGGTCATAATAGTATTAACTACTGATAAATTCATATTTTAGTCCAACAATGATAGAATTATTAATACAAATTGTATTGATAAACGTTAAGCATTAGAGAAGAAAACACAAGCCTATATCAAAACATTTATTCTACTAATTTTTAATGGTGGTTAGACGGTTATATGACCAATACACATTTTATGTAGGTATAACACATTGAGACATTCGGAATCTGTCTGAGAAATAAACTGCAAATTGAAGAGTGAAGAATAGTAAATAGAGAATTAACAGCAAATTATTATGAAAAACCGAAAGCCTAACTCAATATAATTAGCAATGAAAGTCTTGTAGCTTGAGTCTATTTATTAACTGTATTTAAAGTCCAGCCTGCAGCTGGTCCCATCGTAAAAGCTATTGCATCAAAAATATATACATAAACATTTGAATAATAAAATAAAACAAGTTACTATGTTTTAACTATCACTAATTTATTGATGTAACGAATGACAAAAATTTTACTTTGGTTGGACCGGTTTCGGACATACGTCCATTATCAACAACAAGCTAATGAAAACTGAATATACTCATATACAATACAGGAATTAACATCAATAAAATAGTAGTAGAGTTCACAGTACCTTGAATAATGGTGATTGGTAGGTAATTAAATCTACCTGGTCGTTAAGGAGCTTAACCCTTTCTACCCTAGATGCCTTGAAAATTTCCATCGATTCAGAGAAGTTGAGTTTATAAGATTTATCACAGGAATGAAGAATTTTTAGCTGTTGAAGTTCTGGAAAAGGATGACATTCATTCAAACAATGTGCAGCTAAAGCTGAATCATATTTCTGATGTAGGAATAACCGGAAATGTTCTTTGTATCTAGCCTTGAAAGAGCGTCCTGTTTGACCTATATAAAAGGAATTGCACTCAGAACATGTTAATTGGTATACTCCTGATTTTTCGAATTTATCGGTTTTATCTTTTGTGTTGAAAAGCAGGCCTGACAATTTGCTAACTGGTTTGAATGCAATATGAACTTTTTTACTATCAGACAAAACTCTAGCAACAACAAATATGTTAGAGACATAAATTTTTCGGGCTTTTCTCTCTTGGATTGGAGATATATCATGTTGAATGTGTTGTTGCGTATTTTTCGATTAATTAAACTCTCTATTGCTTTTATATCGAAGCCGTTGTTTTCTGCTATTAACATAATGGTGTTAAATTCTGATTTTCGGTCCATGTCCGATAAAGGCAAAAAATCGCTCTGTGAATCATGGATTTGAAGGCTGCTATTTTTTGAGAATACGGGTGAAATGAATCTATGCGTATGACATTATCCGTGTACGATGGTTTTCTGAAGATATTAATTGATAAACGGTTATTATTCTGCCGGGTAATTGTTAGATCTAAGAAATTGATTTTACTATCGACTTCTGTTTCTACTTTGAACTTAATTTTGGGATGAATGTTATTAATGAAATTCAGGAAGATAAATCCCCAATCCAAGAGAGAAAAGCCCGAAAAATGTATGTCTTTAACATATTTTGGGAAGACGTCAGAACAGGTTGCTAGAGTTTTGTCTGATAGTAAAAAAGTTCATATTGCATTCAAACCAGTTAGCAAATTGTCAGGCCTGCTTTTCAACACAAAAGATAAAACCGATAAATTCGAAAAATCAGGAGTATACCAATTAACATGTTCTGAGTGCAATTCCTTTTATATAGGTCAAACAGGACGCTCTTTCAAGGCTAGATACAAAGAACATTTTCGGTCATTCCTACATCAGAAATATGATTCAGCTTTAACTGCACATTGTCTAAATGAATGTCATCCTTTTCCAGAACTTCAACAGCTAAAAATTCTTCATTCCTGTGATAAATCTTATAACTCAATTTCTTTGAATCGATGGAAATTTTCAAGGCATCTAGGGTAGAAAGGGTTAAGCTCCTTAACGATCAGGTAGATTTAATTACCTACCAATCACCATTTTTCAAGTTTCGGACGTATGTCCGAAACCAGTCCAACCAATGTATAATTTTTGTCATTCGTTACATCAATAAATTAGTGATAGTTAAAACATAGTAACTTGTTTTATTTTATTATTCATTATGAATATCAACCAACAGGTAGTTCAGGCTTCATGGATCAATTATTTATAAACATTTGAATTTAATTATTTAATATATCCTTTCAATAACAAAATAAATAAAATGAATAGTTAGGTTTAAATGCTATGTCAATTTCCAATATGGCACTACAAAGTAGGGAAAATAATAACAAACTACACTGGCAGACCCAGACCCAAACATTGTATTGAGTAAAACCTTCGAACCCAAGATACGAAAATCCGACTCTTAAGCTACACTTCTTAAAATTAAAGAAAACACGAAAAACCTTATGATTATAAAATATTTAAACTATGTATTATACTATCACAAGAGATAGTGTAGTAGTGTAATTTCTTATTATCATCATTATTAAATACGTAGTAACGGTCATTACTTAAACCATGAATTATTAAATGATCAAATTCCAGTTATCATTCACCATTCTTCACTTTTCAGTTTGTTCTAAATTTCTTATACCAATATTCCTCATCACCTTGTAGTATATGCCTATCTTTCAATCTTTTAAGAAAATGTAACATCACTGAAGATAAGATAATACCTGAAGTGTAACGAATTTGCTTTTTCCCTAAATGAGGTAACAGAAAGCAATTATTCAATTCTACGCATTAAAATCATAATTTTGATATGTTATAATTCAATATTCTAATGGAGCAACACTACCTTTATTGTCCTCCAAAGGTTACATAGTCAGAAAACAGATTCGACTCTAGAACAAAACAATGCTTTCAGAATTTTTTTACCATAAATGTCAGACTAACAACATAAATGTGATCTACCAACACGAAAAGAAAAATATTTATAATTGAAGTTGAAATAGAGAACTCAAGAAGAGAAAGCATTTTACAGTGCCTCAATATTCAAAATTCCTGAAAAAAAGGATAGTGTAAAAAGTTGGTACTATACCTACAAGCAGGAGTTCTATAGGTGATCAAACCACCAAAACTTGAAGCAATAGTGTTTAATTCCACTTGTTTAATCATATTAGAAGTTTTCGAGTTAACCATATAGTCAGAGCGAAATAGACCTAGGCTGATGCGCTGAAAAAAAAAGCCAATACAATAGAAACAACAATAAAATGAAATTATTTAAGTATGGATATATTCGAATTTCGAAAATTACTCAGAGTAAATTAATAGTTTAATAACATCATATTATGAAAGAACTTTCAATATTTATGCCCCAACTTTAAAGTATTGCTGAATAGCAGTATGATATTCCATGAATGATTCTACTATGAATACTGGTTATTTCAATTAAAAAACGCATCTCAGTGAAATGCTTGGTAATAAAATTTTTCCTAAACATATACTTTTATAAGTTCTTTTGAAAACTTCAAATCAAAATATTTTATGAAAGAAGAAAGATCTTTGTATACGTACTTGCCTTTTCATTTGTTCCTACTCATAGAATGATAGATAATTACAGAACGAATAACAAAAAAAAAAAAAAGCAAAAGCAAAAAACTGCGAAGCAAAGCAATGGAATAAGCTTAGTAAACTTTGTTGGTACCTTACTAAAAAAATGATTAAATGGTTTAATTTGAAGCAGTTAGTATGACAGTGAATGATCAAAACTACTAAGTTAACATCATTTTCCGCAGTTTAACATCTCATAAATAACTTATTTGAACATCATAATTTACTGACATTATATGTATGATTTACAAAATGGTGTTCTTGCATGCATGTGTTGATGTTGTATTCCCAATATTATATTCTTTTATTATTTAATAGAAAATCAGAATCTAAAAACTTCAAGAGCAAGTTGTTACCTAGCTCTGAACTGGAAGTGGGCTGCTATTTTGTGTGAAATAATTTTTCCTTAGGCAAAAATGAAAAGTTAACTTTTACCTATGGATTTGAGCTGAAATAGGACCCAACCAACCAAAACCTGAAGCAATAGTGTTGATTTCCACCTGTTTCCAGCAGCAAAATGGACTGGGAGAAGTCTCCAGCATCAAATCAGACCTCAAAAGAGCCAAACTGAGAGGCTGGGCATAATAAAAAACTTAAATGAGTATTAACAATTGATATTCAAAGCACTGATAGTTCATGAATGTTGAAAATTGTTTACAAAGGATATTCAACCTTTTGCTGTGCCATAAATTCTTGACAGAAGTTAAATCAACGAAAGGAACAAACTAGCAAAAAAAATACTCCAACATCATTGAACTAATTCAATTCTTTCATTATTCTTCTCCCTCCCAACACCTACTTTATTGATATATTGCTAGATTTCTAAATACTTTGGCCTGAAAGTTATATATGATGTCGAAAAATATATATTTGCATATAAAAAAATCTATAGCAAGAAAAGCATGTACTATCGGTAAGGCATCAGTTTGTTTCTTTTCTATATACATTAGCAACACTGTCTAGCTCCAACATATTAGAAATATTTAGTATTGAACTTCCGTTACTTTTAACATTTGATTTTTTTACATTCATGCAGTGGTGGGGAATACTTAAAACTCATTGGGCGTTATGATATAGAAACTGTTTAAAATTGGAATCAATTTTAGGAAAAAATAAAACCCTTATAATAATTGTATACAGAACTTTATGAAAAGAGTTTGAGAAACTTATGTCTTATATGTGAAGGAATTGATGAGAAAAACTCAACATGGAATAGTATTTTATTAGATTCTTAAGGTGCGTACACATATGCGAGCCACCAGTGAACCATTTGTTGAAATTATTTTTGCAAGGCATATTTCCTGAAGTTACTTGGATCCAAGGAAAAACGACGAGAACAGTCTTCCTTCGTGCCTACTCCATGATTAAATAAACGCTTAGGCACTGGTCGCCAGCAGTTCCCAATCTGAACCCCCACCGCTTTGAGTTCCTCGAAAATATCAACATTGAACGGACCCCGTTCGCGCCTATCAGTCGGTTCGTTAGGCTCTTCATAGCCAGTTCCAATATTGCAAACGCATCATAAGGATTCCCAGAGATCATATCATACATTTCAAAAGAGTAAATGCATGGTAAGAAGTTGAAATTATGGTATCATTGGTTCCTACTTTTTTGAAAATGGAGATGTTGAAAGCGATGTGGTGCATTATAGACAAAAAAAAATAAGTTTTGATGATTTTCTACATGTACCATATCAACTAGAAAAGGGGCAATCTTTTGCGTTCTAATTTTGATATTCATTTTAAAGAAATTAATTGCTCATGATGTAGCGATTCGACTAATCATTTTCAATATTAGTGTAGTAATTAATAAAAAACATATATGTAGCCAAAAGCCGAAATATACAAAATAACGCCAACATATAAAAGTGTGCAAAACTGATACAAAACGAAAACAAAGGAAACTGAGTGCTTCATATATTCTTTGTGATATTCTTCACTGAGTGCTTCATATATTCTTTGTGATATTCTTCTAACAAATCAAATTTTTTCGACTAATTCATTGAAAACAAACTATATAAAATCATTCATTTGAAAAAGAACTTCATTTTTCATTTCCGAAATTCTCTACGGTTAAGATTTAAGGTCTTGATTCCGCCGTAGTATTTTACCAATAGATAGATAATAATCCAGCCCTAAAGCAAGAATTCCCTTACTATATATACTATAGCACGTATTTTTTTTTTTTTTTACAGCTGATATTAAGCTGATATTTAGTAGGTGAGAGCAGTTCGCTAGTTTTCATATTATAATCAAAAAGGTTCACTATTTGATTTCTTTCACTATAGTTTCAATACTTTCACGAACCAAAAGTTAAAACCCTTTATGTAGTCAAATTTAGAGCATAGATTGCAATTATTTTATTCTGGACCAAAGACCTTACTATCCTGATGTGTCTCCTATAATATCCTATAAATACACACAACCAAGTTTATATGAAATCACCCGATATTTTGAATATTACCTCTGGAATTTTGGAAATTTCGAAGGATTGTTAGAATTGGTCCTTGTTGAAATATTTCAATTGAAAAAAGTAATGAATTGAGGTTTATTTCAAGAAAGAAACAAATAAAAAAATAAGAGACTCTTTCCGCATGTAGTAAAAAAATTGAAAAATGTTTTCTCACGGAGTAAGTGTTTTTTCCCGACTTCAGTAGCATGTATTACTTCCTTATGCCCTGATACAACAGGCCTGAATCCGTCTAGGCATGCTTTGGATTAGGTTTTCGACCTCCTCTGGGGTGATATTCTGCCACTCTTCTATGGCGGCTGTTGTGGGGTTCTTGGATTATCCTGGCGCGATCTAATTTTCCTTTTAAGATTATTCTATAAATGTTCAATAGGATTTAGGTCTGGTGAGCAAGCTGGCCAGTCCAAAATAGCAATTCCCTCTGTTTCAAGATAATGTCGCGCTAGGTTGCTGGTATGCGGAGGAGCATTATCTTGCATAAAAGTGAAATTCTCACCGTGGGCACCCCGCCAGAGTTTCACTATGGGCTCCAGCACTAGGTCTACGTAATTTGTAGCCGTTACACTCGCAGGAAAGGAAATCAAGTCTCTTTTGCCTCCTGCATAATGCCAATTCCCAATATTCCAATTTTGGTGCTCGATACACCAATTAGGTCTGTTAATTTGTTGTTATCTGGTTAGCTCTGGAACTCTTAAGGACCTTCTGACCCCTTGAACGAAGTGTTTGACGTATCGTTTCGACTGATACACTGATGCCTGTTGCTTCCAGAAATTGCCTTTGGAGTATGAGGTGCGACGCACTAGGGTCTCTTTTTGCAATTTGGTACAAAAAGCGGTCTTATTCTTCGACTTCTTCTAGGCCTATTTTGCGCAGAGATTGTAGCTCCACGTACGAGCGTAGATTTTTTTAAATCACCCCTGTGATACCCCCATTGTGGCCGCTATATCCCTCTGTGTCACCCCTTCTTCAACAAGAGCAATTATTCGACCCATTTGCACATCGAACAGTTCAACGTTAGGCATTTTCAATTATGATTATAGGCTTTTTTGAATTTTCACAGTTTCAAATCTCAATGACGACTGAGTACATTATCCCAAATATTGTGGTGATAATTAAACATTTCTTATCATACCATCCAGTTTTTTACAACAAAAACCTTCATTCTTCATAAGTAGTCGAAGATCCATGGTTAAAAACAATCAATAATGTGAAATACCGAGTTATTCCATATAAATTTGGTTGTATGTAAATATTAAATAAGTAATTGATTTGTGTTGCTGGATATTTTCTGATTTTAGAATCATAAATGTATTCGCTTTAGTAAAAAATTTAGATGGCACAAGTGGCTCCAACATAGAGTGAATGCATTATTATTCCCACTTATAATTTTATGTTTGTTCAGATTCTGAAGAAACACAATTGTTCGCGTTCGCGGAGCCTTAAGATCGATTGCTACAATCTATATGGAGTGCCTGCTGACATTCCACTTTCTACATAATATAGAGAACTTCACTAATACTATGACAAGGAGCCATGCGGAGAGATAGAAACCAACCATATGAACACTCTTCATCCCTCAATAAAATAAGAGAACTCCCACCTGACTTAATCATGAGCAGATCACATGAAAGTTACTCATCATTTTGACAAACCCTTCAACGTTGTCATTTTACCGAAAGAGATTTGATCAATAATCCATACCCTACTAAAAACAGGGAAAGGTATGGGCATTAATATTCATGTTCCCCAAACCTAACAATGTACCCTAGGAGAACATGTAGTCGTGATGCGCGCGAAAGTTTATGCAATATTCAGAATAAGTGCAAGAATTCCTTTCCAGAAACTACAGGGACATCTATATTTATATATATATATATATATATATATATATATATATATATATATATATATATATATATATATATATATATATATATATATATATCCGTTGGGAAGGTAGTTGGTCTACACACAGGGCACCAACTCAACAAACATCAGCACCCTATGGAGGAGACTATGCAATGTTGACATGTATCCTTAGAGAGTCCTGCTCATCAGATAAACAGACTTAAGAACTTGGCAATGACACATCCAGTGCCTGTATGATCTAGGAGCTCCTCTACTACAATTCCGCAAACTTCATCAAAAAATGTCCATGTGGTGGAACTGAGTAGTCCATGGCAGCACAATGGGTCAATCAATGAGTGCTGCCCATAAGGACGCCATGCGAGGAAAAGAAGGACCCTCCCAATAAGCATCCACTAGTAAAATCCATTGAATGTTTTGGAGGAAAGATTAGTATCACTGTTAGTCAGTGTCTTTAAACCAGGCATTATGGTATGTAAAGTAAGTATAATCTAGATTGTATTTTTGCCACAGAAACCATTCCAGTAACCTCCCAGTGATGATGATTTTAATAAGAAGAAAATTCCAAAGAAATATATAGTTGAATAACGCAAATTGAAACTAAATAATTATCATTTATAGTATCAGAGCCTTTCATCTAGGGATATTTGAAAAGGATATTTGCAGTCATTAGTTATATACAGATGAAAATGAAATTGTCCCATCACACACCTTGAAAACATGAAAACACTCCTGAGATGAAAATTCACAATATAACAGGACTTGATAAAAGTGAAGGACAATAATGTTATCAACAAATTTTAATATTTGAAAACTAAATCCGGCAAAAATACAAATTATCTTACAGAAAATTTCAATATTTTAACTGACCACTACAGTGAGAAACTATGGTCTTTCTGAAATTAAAACAACTCTAATATACTTGTGCAAACCAGTAATTGGGGCAAATACGTATATCAAAATCAAAATAATAAATTTCACAAAAATAATAAATAAGCTGCTTAAAAGTTGAACTGTAGCGATTGCAATTAATTTTACATTGAAAAGACCCATAAAAATTTCAATATTACATTAATAGAGAACAAAGTTTTTTAAATAAGAAATCGGATTCAAATTACATAAATCACCTCTTAGAATAGCACTCTTTCTATTATTCTTCTATTGAATCTCTTACAATAAACTTAATTGATTCGCCAAAGGATTCAGTGTTATTAGTTAATTTGGGAATTTCTGTTCATATTTACTTGAATATGTTTGGCTAAAATTCATTTCCTACCAGTTATTGGGTTATTGAGATTTGACAATCACCGTGGTGAATGTTTTTTTTCTGAATTTCTTCCTTTCAGAATATCATAAACATATCTATGCTTATTTTCTCTAAATGTTTGCTTCTTCTATAAAAAAAACCCTCCGCAACACATTGTCGATGTTAACCACTAGTAAAGTCTACCCCCATGCAGCATGTCCATGTCTGCACTCAACATGTTAAGATCAAAATATTCAAATGAAATGAAAATGATACAGATTTTACCAATAAAATGAGCAACCAATAAGAAATAGAAACATCAGTATAATGATTAAAGAGAAACTAAAATACCACTGCAATGCCTAGTTGCTTTATATCTACCTAAATTATGGATTCAATATTGTAATTTAAACAGTTAATTAAAATTCTCTGATAGCTCTTGAGATGGTTAAACATTCTATGTATGTATATATATATATATATATATATATATATATATATATATATATATATATATATATATATAGGGGTTTTACCCCATTATAGTTGCCTATATATCTGTTCATGCAATCAAACTGATTTCATGAAAAATATAAATCCACCACCCGGTATATATATATATATATATATATATATATATATATATATATATATATATATATATATATATATATATATATATATATATATATATATATATATATATATATATATATATATATATATAATTTAGGTAGATATAAAGCAAACCATTCGCTTTTATTAAATTTTCAAATATAATTCTACAGCATTATCCTCACCTGAGTCACTCCCTCGGCTTGTATAGTCTCATATATTTTAAACAAATTTCCGGTGAATTCATCACATTGTTTTGTCTCCCTCAATGTTTCCGTAAGAAACACCTCATCATGAGCTGCCCTATGCATAAGCTCATTTAAAATGGGTTGTAAAGCTACTGCTTTATTGAACTCATTTCTGGGAAAACAGGATGGAATCAAAACATAAGGTGCAAATTGAACTTGGTCTTCAGAGAAAGCCTTCTTACTCCTCATAGCAGCACCATGCATTAACGCCCAATCATTAGATTTACTCACAATTTCTCTCAATTCTTCCTCAGGAATAGGAAGAGGAATTGCAGTTGGTAAAAATGTAGTATTTGAAGTCATTTTACGTGAATAACACGAGTCGTAGATAGTAAATAGGTGTACAAAGTGTTATCTCAAAACTTGATAAGCGTAGAAAATCTTTCATTGCATCATTGTAAGGTAAAATAACAGGCAATTTAAATATACGACCAAAACAATTATTCAAAAGAAAAAAGTGAAACGTCAAATTTTTATTTTCACTTCAGTGCAAGAAATGTGAAGAACGGTAAACTATAATCGTGAATGAACAAGATAAAATTTGGATCTATGCTCTTGCCGCCGGCACTGCATAATTTAATCTATGTATGTATGATATATACGTGAGACAACACACCAACAATCATACACACATAGGTCAAGGTTATGAAACTAACTTGATTTTTCATAACCAAAATAATTAATAATAATCTGAAAATTTTCCAGTTCAGGAAATTGTATCCAGAACTAATATTAGTTATAACATTGAAACATTGTAAATTGTCAATGTGAAACTTCCTGTGAATATTATATAGTACATTTTCGGAGTGAAACTTCGTAGGCGCCGATTTGATAAACTATAAAAGGATGAGAATTGAAAGAACAATCTTTAAGAATCGTTTAAGTAGGTTACTTTCGTTACATGAGAAAGACGAAAAATATTAGAAAAAGTGATATATTTCAATCTCATAGAAATGGACAATAGGGAGTGACGTATGCAAAACGAATAACTAACGCGCTAGGGCGAAATTTGCACGCATTCATGTGCTGGCGCTCTTTGAAGAGGCAAAAATCTTAATACTACTAAAAGATCTCAGTATGAATTTTGCATCGAATGATTATTTACCTCAAACTTATTTTGTTCGAAAAAAAATTAGTTTGTACATAGATAGTAAACGCAAAGAATCAACAACAAAGCCGGAACTTAAGCAGGTGCTCTTTTCCACATTTAATCGAAAATATCGAATCTCGAATATATAAATCTCGTATTTTAGTTAACACAAACAATGAATATTAGTATTGCCACTTGAAAAACCACTTTTACTAATTATTCTCGTTTTGAAGCAAGTCGTTCATTTGGCGCTAACAATTAGAACACAGATATTACCTCAGAACTTGAATAAATTGTAATGACACAACGAAATAATATCAATATAGAACAACCTCGGTAGCTGCACGGTTAGTGCGCAAGCATATTGGAACTGCTAAGTCGAGGCTCCTGGTTCGAATCCGGGGTCAGGTTATGGATGTTGTCCTTGAACAAAAAAGTGCTGAATTTGAAAGAGTCGCCTAAAGAGGGATTAAACTTCCGACGACCAGATAACTTGTAATCGTTGTGGTGGCAGTTATCATTGCACGGTCTAGGAGAGTGGTTCGGAATCCACTATAAACTGTAGGTCTAGCTGTGAAATGGGCTAAGTTCCCGAGCACATTGTTAAAAGATGCAAGCAATATCAATATTTAACGTCTATGCTCAACTATGCTTCCATTGAAGTTCTGTGTATTATAAGAAGGTCGAACGGAACGACAGATTTAGATTCAGAAAGATTGTGAACTAGGTATTATAGATATTTTTCCGTAGAAAAATTTTCTTTTAGGTTTTTATTTGTATTATAGCAGTTTAACATCAATTATTTATATTTCCTGGTCCTGCATATTCAGACTTCGATTTCTGTATAAGATTGATCATTATGTAATCATACTTCCTTTCAGGCACTGAAAATGTCTGCAGCAAAAGCATTGCCTAAGCCTCAACTCAGAGGACTTCTTCGATCTCAAATCAAGAAGAATTTGATTATAGCAAGTGTACTATCGATTTCCGTTGTTATTGCCCAAAAAATCTTTGTCAATGACGAAAGAAAGAGAGTTTATGCTGAGTTCTACAAGTGAGTAACTTGACAAGTATTTTGCTTCTGAAAATATCGACAATTTTTGTAAAATGATCATTGTATAATGTATTCGGATGTTGTCGCCTATTTCAAGGTTGCCTAATCTTTCAATTTGGTCCAATATATGAAAAGGAATACATACAGATTAGCTAATCAAATCTCAGCAGGCTCAATGGGCCAAAAGGCCTACATGCAGCTCATAAAAATGCTGTACAAGAAGAAGATGGAGTAGTATCTGCATCTATCCAGTTTTTCTGATTTGAAGGAATGAGTAACATACTGATAAAACGTCTAATAGATAATTACAATTTACTAACTGCTCAAAGATTTCAATAATGTGCAATACTCTGCTCTTTATTTCTATGTACATTTGACCAGTGGTATTAAGCCAAGTTACAACTTTTCAAGTTTCTGCAATTATAATGCTGATCATAGCTCAGGTCTCTTACATTTAACATTTGAATAAAATATGCATAATTGGGAGTTGTTAATTAGGCATGTTGAAGGAAAGCAATATCATGAATGAGTTAATTGTACATTTTCCAAGTTTATTAATTTTTCTTCGACTATTGAATAATTAAAGTCAGTTCTTTATCCTGTCGATTTTCTTGTGAGAAACGGACAGATACTTACTTGTTTTGAGATATAATCCAATTTATCAACACACCAATACTTCATTCTTCTGAAGATTGTATATATGTATGTATTTACCTATAATGCTAAAGATATACTGCCAAGGATGCCCTAAATACATAAATATTTTTTCTTATAATTAAATTTTCATTAAAATAACTACTTTAATATTCTGCTTGTTATATTTTTTCATAGAATAAATTGAATTTCATGTTATTAATCTTCAATTTCAGGAACTATGATATCAACAAGGAATTTGAGAAAATGAAAGCTAAGGGATTATTTGACTCATGTTGATTCATATTGATACCTAGTAAATCATAGATCTAATTTAGAGTCTCCTGTAATTTTTTTAATAAATTTATTTGGTTTAAGAGTTGCTTCAGTTATTATTTTCCAAAAATGAGATTTATTGTTACTTAAAATTGAATATTTACATTAATTTTTGGTTTTCGGACATCTTTGCAACACAACAGTGCATCAAGATTAGAGGTGTGTATTTTGTTTGTAGAGGATAATATCACAAACATAATCTCTTCTTTAACTTCTAAATTAGTAAGAAGATCCCCAGAATACAGCAATGAGTAATAGTTTGAATTTCTTTCAGAATTTTAGCACTTAGTAATAAAATTCCATGGTACTTTTCCAATTGCAATTTTTTCATTACCTAATGTTGAATCTAATTTCTTTTCTTCATAAATATGCACTCTATTTACTTTTTAACTGAATTTGATTTCTTCTCATTTTCATTGCATATTGAGATATGCTTTCAGGAAATTTCCAAGCATAAACATGATTTATTCTTAGTTTATTAAAAAGATTAATGAAGCCCTATGAAATAACTATAAATTAGTTGAGAGGAACTGCAAACTGTATAAATGAAATTTTTACGGATACTGAATGTTCCTGAAATATTTTTCTCAAATGAGACCTTTGTAAATGAAAATTTTCTTTTAGAATTCCTCAGCAAATTTCAATGTCATGTTATCTAATATATATCTATAACCACAGCTAATCATTTGTGAAAAACATGTTCAATTTTTCTTGTACTTTGAAATTTCGGATTTGTATCGATTAGCTCATGTCGAAAACGATACATTGAGGAAAATCATTTATGGAAATATTAATCAGAAGCAGTACTTCTTGAAGAAAAAGTTTGCAGTACGGGTGCTTTGCAGCATCAGAAAAACTGACAGTAGGGGTCGAATCAGGCATGAAGGCATACTCACCTTGCTGTCATTCTTCATTCAGGCATGCATACGTCTTATGATCTACTATGGGATGGGAAAAGTTTCGCAAGCACAACTATTCTACTCAAAATGCCAAGAAGTACACTATACTCTTCTATAGAATAAACACCTTAGGAATAAAAAGAACTGAAGAGATACTCCCTCACGGAAAAATCGAAAGAAATATTTGTATCGAAGACATATAACTTGAATATTCTGGTAAACATATATTTAGGATTGGAAATAATGATTTTAAATAATTTGTATCCTTCACCATGTATTATTAAATGCTTATTTTTATCTATACCTACCTGTTCCTTTTTATCTTTGAATTAACACCCTATATGACAATTAATAGGTTGACTGGGAGCTTATAACGAGGTATCCAGGGTTGTAGAAAATAGTCAAGTGTTATCAATCGGTTTTAGTCGTTTCCATGAAAGTAGTAGCGTGGAGGAACGTTATAGAAGTCCTTCCCGGTCTCCTAACAAGACCAATTTTTAATTTTACAAATCAGAAGAGATCATACAACCACACCATAATTGGCGCAAGAGTTCCTTCAAGTAGATAATGTACACATTTTTGACCAAACTGACAGAAATCGGTTACATGAATCCCTTGGAATTAGTTAGGACAGAATGTAATCGATAATTCAATCTAGAGTATGAAAAGACGTTTCCAAAGTAATCAATAACAGAGATGGACTAGATACTAAAAATATCCAACTATTTCAATAGATCCTTGAAAATATAATCACAATTTTTATTACAAAATTTCGTTATTATGATTTTTTTTCTTCATAACTGGTTTTCAGAGTCATCAAATAAACTTTGGTATTTATTCTTTGGATACTTTGTTTTAAAACTGTCCAGTTAAAATGTTTTTTAAGATGCGAGTTCATACATGAATATTTCCATGCACCTGTGCAATCGTGGTATAGAATTGACTTTTCGGCAAAAATCTATAACTCAACTATACTTATTATGTTCAAGTTTCAACCATTAATAATCATCAATAACATTCCCTTTAACCGAACTTACTTTAGCCGCCATAAGACCCCGGTCGACTTTACAATGAAATTAATATGTAGAAAAAATTACTGATTTTTGTTACTTTGCAGTATGTTTCTCAAAATAAGGGTGAACTAAATAAATAAATCAGGAGTCTTTGCTCCAAGTGTTGTGATTGTTTACCTTGTGTTAAATGGGGAAGAGTGGGTCACAGTGAATCACGGGGTGCGGTGGATTATTCACTATATATGATTCTGTAATACGGTAGCGCACGAAAATCAACATGTAGTTGCCGATTGTGTATAACTAACCTTACCGACCGACGTGATATAAAGGTGAAAAGACGCGGTATCACTCTTCATTTTGAAGGTAAGTTTAAATGGCATGCAAATAAGTTCGCAGGTATTGAGTATCTCTACAATCTCAGAAAGAGATAATAGGTTATCTTTACAAACTCCTGAGGGTTACACCTTGAACCGAGCAACTTTTTTCAACCGCTATAATGTTGATGGGTTCTATGACAATTTAGGGAATATCATGGCTAGACACGCTGTCTTTGAAAATAGAACCATAGGTTTCTAACTTGACGAATCAAATACTATGATAGTGCAGACAACTGCCAACATGTTAGCAGTTAAAGAACAAAGACGAGCTTCCATAGTTATCAGCGTAGAACGTTAACAACTTGTTACATCGTTAGCGCTTTGGGCAATGCACTGCTGCCAGTGATTATTTTACCAATGGTGCATTTCAAGGAGCACATGATTGCAGATGCTCCGGCTGAAAATTTGGACCTAGCTGCGTAGTCCGGCTGGATGATTGTTCGTCAAAACCATGCGGCATTTTATAAGACACACAAGTAGCAGCAAAAACAACTCTAGTCTGCTCATATATGAAAATCAGGAGTCACACATTTGCCCACATACTATCTGGCAATAGAAAGTAGTGTTACCGTTTTAACAGAGCCGCCACATCCAACGACAAAATTGGAAGTTATTCTCTCCATTTGAAGTAGCTAGACGTGTCAGGGAGGCTCATATGAAGGATATAAGCCCCGGAAATATTTGTGCTGCCTTAAAAGCTACAGTAATATTCCCCTTCAATAAATGTGTCCAGTGATGTAGATTTTGTATCTAGAGAAGTTACTTATCGCTGTAATTTAAACCAAGATATTTGCCCTAAAAAACTTCGTGTTCAAGGCAAAGACAGTGACAGAACACGATTCCCATCGCCTAGCATAATATAATTACCGAAACTGATGTTACATTAGACAACGATGATTCACATGAAGTCACGGATAGTATATCCTGCTCGACTAAGTATTCTTTGATTATAATTCATATATGATTTCTCCTGCAACTGAACACGAAAGTAAATGTAAACGCTTACGGGTGAAAATAATGAGAAGAAGAATTTCACTCACAAGACAGTTCCAGCGAAGAAGATCAAATAGGTGTTTATTCTGAAGAAGAAACCATGTTAGAACATAAATTTGAAATGGGGGATTCCAAAAATTTACTCATGGTCAAAAGTTTGACAAAGAAGGGGAATTTTATTATTATTGAATTCGAAGTGAAGGGAAACGAATTCATTATGTAGCATAAGTTATTGGAGAAAATGGAAATGAGACTGATTAGTTTTCTTAGAGGAATTGACAAAAACCCAGATAAATTTTCATGCCAAGTATGTCGGATAATGGCACTGCCGCACTGCACATATTGAATTGATTTTACCAAAACTAACCAACACAAAAAGAGAACAATCTATTTATCACTTTGACATCAATTTTTCTAAGGTTAATTTCATTTTGGATTTCAGATACAACCCTCGAAAACAGAGTTTACTTTCATTTAATTTTAAGGGTTGTTTGTTAATTATTACCAGAGTAAAAATTTTTGCTCTTCGTCTTTAATTGGTTGACAATTAATTTAGTACAATTTTTGTTGATAAGCTCTAGAAGAAACACTTTTCTTAGTTGATTTCATTGTGATTTCTGTTGAAATTGTGTCAGATTGTGTTTATTAGTTAATAATTAATTGTCTATACAAATGAATGAGTTTTCAGAGGGAAATTATTGTCTTTTACTTCAATATTTTTTTCTATAGATTCAGTGTGCCATAGGCGATGCATTCTCACCCAGGTATTGAATCAAAGACACCCATTCTCGGAGCATAGTGGATCATTTCCTATTTTTCCAAAAAGTGGCTATAACTTGAATATTTTAGTGAAACTCGCTAATAAATGCCTTTTTCTTGGAAGATTAGATTATGATTTAATTTCTGAGATCTAAAAATAAGCTCTTAATTTTAGAGCTGCAGGAAAAAGTGATTCACTATGACCCACTCTCCCTTATATTTGACGGCAGTCGATCCATACTCACATTCGAGCTTCAAGCTATTAAAACCATTCCTGGTATATTTTATAAATTATTCGACAATTTTTCAAATTCCGATTAAGTAAGGAACAATGTATTTGAAATTAATTTTCGATTTTTAACACGTCGTAGATTGTTGTTACAGAATGTTTTTGAAAATTAGGGCGAATTTCAACTACAACGAATCAAGTTGATTACATTTCACTTCCACGCGGGACCCTCATTACATTTGAGTTTCAAACTTTTATAAATATTCTTAGCATATTTTATACAGTATTCGACGATTTTGCTATACTGACTTAAGGCAGAATGTACCTATTTGAACACTTCTCGATTTTTGTCACGTCGTAGATTAGTTCTTTAAAGGAATATTAGGGTGAATCTCAACTAACTGAAATCAATATATCACTATGTATTTTTTTAAGCGTTGTGATCTTTTACCACTTTTAAGGAAGTAGTTTAAAGTATACTGTAATTTTCGAATTAGTCGATTTTTTGGTTATATGCGGTACCTTAAAAGTCGGTTAACCCTCAAAATTCCTCTGTCTACTTCTACATTTACATTATTAGGTCATAAGTGCATTTTTCAATCCAAAGTAAGAAGTGAAGAGATGTTGAATAAAATAAATAATACAACGCATATTTTCTTTATTGTCAAAATAAATTTCTTCTGAATATGTATAATATTCCAGAATTAGCTTAAATCTGGAGCTATTATTAGTATGTTACAAGGATATTCATCCATGTTTACAATAATTTACAACATTTTACAATAATTGTATTTTTCCTATAAATTGAATAAACATTACAGGCAAATAATTTCCTTTAGTGGTTTATCATGGAGTTCACTCCTTTAACAGTACAATTAATCATCAAACATAGAATACTCTAAACTGAACATATCTTTAAGAATTTGAAATGCCAAGGTGTCCTAAACACTTTACAATAAATAAATAAATAATACAAGAACATTTTCTTTGTCGGAAAAATAAATACATAATATTGGTAATAAATCTGGAGCTATTTTTCTATAGTATCTTACATGCATATTCATGTTTACTATAATTTCCTTGCTCCTATAAACTGAATAAACATTACAGACAAATAATTTTCTTTAGTGGTTCACTGTGAAGTTCATATACTCCTATAACAGTACAATAAATCATTAAATATAATACTCTAAATATATCTTAATTATCATTCTTTCAAAAATCTAGGTGGTGTCCAACTAAATGAATAATTTGGCATTTGAAATGCCAGGATGTCCTTAACTATTCATTTGTTAAATTATAGAATACTGTTAGAAAATAATGTTTATACCACCATGACATTGATAATGTATACAATTGGAGAAAATCAAATAGATGCTATTTAATCATCAAAAGTATCGAGTCAAAACTTTTAGGGATAAATTGCAGATATTCACGAAAAATTAGTACATTCAAAGTTCGAAGGCTAAATACAATTCTTCCTCTGTGAATATTACTTCATTTGAAATGCCAGGATGTCCTAAACTAAATGTGTATTTATTTGTCAAATTATAGCATACTGTTGGAAAAATGAGGTTTATACCATCATGAAATTATTGATGTAAATGAAAATCAAAATCAATCATCAAAACCATAGGGTCGAAACTTTTAGGGGATCAATATTCACGAAAAATGAGTACATTTAAAGTTTGAACGCTAAATAAAATTCTTTCTCTGAAGGGCACTAGTTTATTCTTTTCGATTCCATGTTCTATTTCATGATAGTCGATTTGAATAAAATAAGGAATCAATTAAAGAACTATTTCAGTTAGATAGGGAATCTACTCCCGGTCACTGGTTACTACCAAATCAAGGAAATACGTGGATTCAATTGAACTACCTATAAAAATTTATCTTTTAGAGACCTGGCTTATTCGAATAACTTCTTTCTAAGAGAAAACGGAGGAACGCAAGTAATGGCCCACTCTTGACCTTACTTACTATAGCTCTACCGACATCATTCACAACTAATCATATATAGACGTACTGTGTAATCCTGTCTTTTATGATGACGACTTCTGCGCACCCAAAACGAGTCAATCAGCTGCTTGCCGAATGCATTTGAATTTTATGCAGAGTTGTCAGATTACGAACAAAATAATATTTGGACGCACTAGTTCGTCAGTAAGCGAATACAATACTTAAACGTTGTTGTTGTCCCTAGTAGTATTAACAAAATATAAAGAAAAAGGAGACAAATCCAAAGTATTTTATTAGATCTAATTGATAGTTTATCAAATATACTGAAATAATATATGTCCTACAGTATATAACCATATTTTTTCATTTTAACCCATTTAGCCCTACTGTCCTTTTGAAAGGACTGAGGTTGTCAACCTAACTCGTTTCGGATGAAGAACTCGATTCTAGATGGCGCCACCTGTATAGCATAACAAGTGATTTATTCAAACGAGTTAAGACGCGCAACCGTTGCAGAATTTACTTGTGATTAGCCAGCGTTGAAGTGAAGTTTAACCCTTAACTACGGACACGGGGTCTGGCAGATTCCGCGCGGTACATTTGTAGGCATAACCCCCACTACAATTTTTTACAATTTCTGCCCGTCTCAGTACCTTCTGCATTTTCAGTTATCTTCGAGGTGTTGGCGTTATCGTTGGATTTGCTATTTTCAAGTTCTAACTAGCCGGGAGTGTTTGCGTAATTGTTGTCGATATCTGCTATGGCTAGTTCGAATGGTTATAGGCCTGAACGCGTGAATGTGCTCGACCCAAATTTTGCGACAGTTGTTACGGGATGGTATGAAGATCTTTTGAGTGACAATAGTGATGTTGAACCTGAAGAAAATATGTTTTCACCAAGTGATCATGAGTCTGAAAGCGAACAGGAACCAAGGTACGCAGTCGATGAGATTATTCCATTAGGTAAAGTGAGTACTGTAGTAAGTGAAGGCCAGGTAGATAGGGAAAAAGGAACATCCATTAGCAGCAATCAGCGAACTCTTCGATCTGCTTATTGAGAATACTAAATCAGTATATATAGTTGGAGCCACGGCATGTGTAGATGAAATGCTAGTTGGGTTTAGAGGCAGCTGTAGATTCAAGATTCCTTCTAAGCCTGAAAAATACGGCATAAAAATAATGGCATTAACTGTTGCAAAAACCCATTATTTGCATAATGGTTATACTTATGCCGGTAAAGATACTGATAGCATAGGATTAACTAGTGAAGAGAAAAAATTTTGCAAACCAACTGAATCAGTTGTCAGATTAGCCAAATCAATATATAATTCGAATATGAATATCACGGCAGTTAGCATCATGCCTCTGACAGATGTGGACGGTGTGAACGATCGCTCCGCGAAAACCCGTGGTGGCGATAATAATGAAATTTTGTGTAATTACTGTAATCGCAAAGTCATTGATTTTGTTGAATGTTTTAAGTGTAAGGAATTTTTCCATCCTTCTTGCCTTATCAAAGAAGCCGGTGTGAAATCCTCGACCTGCCAACATGAAGTTAAAAGTGCCAATTCAGGAATTCAGGAAAATACGAGTCCCATGGATATTGAGATTGAGAATAAGTTTCTTAAAATGCAAGTTGAGTATCTTCAGGCCCTGTTGAGTGAATCGCAGAGTAAAAATTTAATTTTATTGAAAATAACGAACTACTTCGTGATAAACTGAAAAATGTGAGTGCAGTGAAAAAACGTCTACAGGTAAACAAAGCCGTCATGGTAAAAACTTGAAAATGTTGCTAATTTGGTGAGAACAAGGAAGGGCTCATCATCCATCTCAGTTTCTGGTGATAACAAACTCGAATCCTCTGATCACGGTACAACGAGCAGAACCACAGAAAACGAATCACTGAAAATTCCCACTGCCAGTTATGCCAACATAACCGCAACTCAACTTTCCGATGCTGTTGCGTCGGCGCTTAGGGCGGCGTCAACGTCAAGCGAAAACGTAAACAATAATAATGAATGGTCTACTGTTTCGAATAACAGAAGAAAATCGAAATCCAACTCAAAGAAAATCAACACTCAGCTAGTTTGCAATGGTGAAAAAGCTACAGGGAAGGTGACTGCCATACAGGGCGCTACAAGGCGTCGATGGTTATATGTGGGAAGAATTTCTGGTAAAGAAGTCTCAGAGGATGACATCAAGAAATATGTTGAAGATATTAATGGCCCGAGTGAAATTCAAGTGAAAAAACTGAATACTAAAGGACAGAACTCAGCCTTTAGTGTGGGATTTCCCACAGATGAGTCCTTCAAAGAGGCTTTCAATAAAGATTTCTGGCCGCAGGGCATAATTCTTAGAGAATTTTCTTTCAACAATTTTTTTCGATTGGAGAATTCGAAAGCCCTCATCAAATAACAGCCTCTAGATATGATAGACTGGTTAATTTAAATAGCACCAGGTCGTTGAATGTGATACATCAAAACCTCCGTTCTATTGGGAATGTACTTAACAGATTAGAGAGATTCAGTCAAGATCAGAATGCGGATATCATTGCGGTCACTGAACACTGGAAAAGTATAGAAGAATTGACAGCCTACCATCTACATGGGTATCAACTTGCATCTAGTTACTGCAGAAAGCGAGGAGATCATGGAGGTGTTGCTATTTACAGTTCCAAAAATATTGTGAGTGTTGAAAGACTAGATTTAAATCGATTGAGTGTTTTAAGAGTTATTGAATGTGCAGCCTGTGAATGTGTCATTGATGACTTTAAGTTTATTGTTGTTGCAATTTATAGACCCGATACAGCGCCTTACGCTGATGTAGATCTTTTTCTGGAGAGGCTTTACACCATTTTGGATACTTTGTGTAGAGAGAATGTAAACTACATTATTGCTGGAGACATGAACATCGACACTTTGGATCGTGGTTGTAAGGTAACAAGAAATTTCATGACATTGTTAGAGTCCTATAATGTGACAATTTCTATAAATGAACCGACCAGAATAACTCCCCATTCTAGTAACTTGTCTTGATAATATTTTAACCAATATTGAAGGAGGATTATCCTCTGTAATTGAGGCTCATTTTTCGGATCATTGCGCTCAGAAAGTATCTTTCACTTTGAATACAAAGCATTCTATAGTGGCCCCCCAGAGAATCAGATCACGGTGCATGAGTGATTGTAAGATTAATGAATTTGCATTATCTCTAGAGTGAATTGGGATAAAGTCTTAGGTCATGTTGCAGAGGATGCTAATTTGATGTGGAATGCCTTTTCTGATTATTTCAGCTCAGTTTTGAGAATCTGTTTCCGTTAAAGTGGGTGAATACTGGTACTGCAGTAAGTCTTATAAAAAACTCCTGAAATTTTAAATTAAAAGACACCTTGGACAAGGTTTATTCAGTGTTTCGCTCCATCCTCAATTTAAAAGTGTATATCAAAATGCGAAAAAGAAGTATGACGATGCAATTTTGAAAAGTAAGCAAACATTTATTGGTATGAGGATCCGAAATTCTGACAATAGATCAAAGGCAGCTTGGCAAACTGTCAATGAACTCACAGGTAGATGTCAGAAATCTAAGCCAGCTATTTTTCCTTCAGGTAGTCCTCAAAAGTAGTAGAGGATTTTAACAACTATTTTGTCAATATAGCACCGAATTTATGCAAAAATTTCCGAAAAATCCTTCTCATTGTTTTCCCAAAAGAAGAAATAAGAAATCTATCTTCATGTTTGAGGTAACTGAGAGTGAAATCTGCAATACTGTCATGAAAATGAAGAGTAAATCATCTTGTGGGTATGATAATATTCCTATGAAATTAATAAAAAATCTATTCACATTCTTTCTGAACCTTTGTCCTCATAATGAATCGAGCTTTTGTAGATGGAGTTTTTCCAGATCGCCTTAAAATCGCTATTGTCAAACCACTTTACAAGAAGGACAATCTTGAAGAGTTTGGGAACTATCGACCCATAAGTTTGCTTACAAATTTCTCAAAAATATTCGAAAAATCTTAGCTAACAGGTTTATTAAGTTTTTCAAGAAATTTAAAGTTTTTTCTCATTGTCAGCACGGTTTTGTCGGGGGGAAATGTACTGATACTGCTATATTTGAACTGATTCATGCAGTAACAGAGACTTTGGAATCGGGTTGTATCCCACTTGGGGTATTCCTGGATTTTTCAAAGGCTTTTGACTGCGTGCAGCATGATATATTGCTGGAAAAGCTTGAAGCCTGTGGCATCCGAGATAACCAACTACTTCTTATGAAAAGTTACCTGAATGATCGGAAACAGAGACTCGTTACAACAATAGATGATCAAATTTTACGTCCTCTGAACAGAAATTAGTAATGGGTGTCCCCAAGGAAGTATTCTTGGCCCACTTCTTTTCGTAATATATATAAATGACCTTCCCAACGCTCTTGATGGAGATGTTTACGACTCTCTTGTTATGTTTGCAGATGATACCAATTATCTTGTATCAGATGAAGAGCCTATCTCTGTCACTTCTCATGCGAATGTAGCATTTGAAAAGATTGAAAAATGGTGTGTTGATAATCATATTTTGTTGAATATGAGGAAATCGGAAAGTGTTATTTTTCATACAGATCAGTCTAAAATTGAAAGAGCCTGCACACTCAAAATAAATGATATCGACATACCTATTAATTCTTCTTGTAAATTTTTGGGAGTTACTTTGGATAGCAATATGAAATGGATCAATCACATTGAGACACTAAGTAAAAGGCTCCACTCAGTTATTTATACACTGAATGCCCTTAAACATCATGTTGATGAAAAAACATTACTACTTGTTTATTTTTCTAATTTCCAGTCGCTGATGGCCTACGGTTTGATTTTTGGGGTTGCTGCTCGAATGTGAGTAGAATTTTTCGGATCAAAAGTGGGCACTGAGGATCATTTATCGAATGGGTTGTAGGGTTTCTTGTCGAGGTCTTTTCAGGGCAAAAGGATTTATGACCCTTTTGGTCTTTACATTTATAGAAGCTTAGTGTTTGTTAAACAGCATAAAGTCTATTTTTACAACATGTTCAGGACAACAACACTAGACAAATATTTCCTTACCGGTATCCAAAGTGTCGACTGACGCTTACCCAAAAGCAGGCCGAATATACTTGCCTTAGGTTTTTAATGCGTTACCCAGAGCTTTCAGAATATTAGGTGAGATTAATCTGTTCAAGAAAAGGGTTCGCAATTTGATAATAGATTGTGAACCGTATTGTGTGAATGAGTTTTACGACTATTGTAAAAATTTTAGTCGTAAATAATCATTTGTATCTTATTGTGACTTGTTCGTCGAATTTTTGTATTACATTGTACTAGTGTTTTTACGATAATTCTGTTGAATAAATATTTATATTATTATTTATTATCGTGGACTTATGCACTATCTCAGCTAGTAGCTGGATATAATTTACCTTTCCCAGATTTAGCAATCAAAGGGAATAGGCTCGATTACAATATACTTGACATAAATTTCCTAACTATCCTACATGTATTAAGAATTACAGCTTTTTGCATTTCTATATAGGTGTTCTTATGCAATTCTAATTTATTAAGGCTATCATGCAAAGTTTTGGGTATTAAACCAGTCGAGGATACGATGACAGGAACGATATCTATTTTGTCGAGGTGCCACATCTGCTTGATCTCAATAGCAAGGTCTGTGTATTTGGACTTTTTCTCCTGGAACTTATTCAGCACGTTGTTATTATTTGGTATGGCGACATCCACCAGCATTGCTGTCTTGGCTCTCTTATCATACACCACTATGTCCGCCTATTATTCGTCACCATTCTGTCAGTGATAATAGGCCTATCGTAGTATAATCTGATAGAGTCATTTTCCAATACGGGCGCCGGTTGATACTTGTAATATGGCTGGAATGTATTCAGAAGTCCGTACTTGTGTACAAGTTTCTGATGGATAATGTTGCACACTTGATTATGCCTGTGAAGATAGTCTGTATTGGCCAGTTGTTCGCATCCGGACGTAATATGCTGTATCGTCTCCGATCTTATATGGCATTTTCTGCACCTATCTGTTTGTAATGTTCCTTCCTTCATTATAAATTTTTTGTAGTTGTTTGTAGCGATCACTTGGTCTTGGATGGCCATAAGGAATCCCTCTGTTTCCGCGAATAATTCTCCTTTCATCAACCATTTGTTGGAGGCTTCTTTGTCGATGTGTGGTTGATTAATCTCATGGTGATGTCGTCCATGCAATTCCTTTCTTGACCATTGCTCTTGTTTTTCAGTATCTGATAGGAATGGTAGATTCAGCAGGTCATCTCTGGTAGCAAGATTTAGAGGTGTATATCCCTTATCAGCCAACGATACCACTCTATGTAGGTCAAAAGTGAGAGCTTTTGCTGAGAAGAATTCTCTGAGATTTTTTATCTGTTCGGTGTGTAAATTGATAACATCTATTAATCCGCGTCCTCCTTCTTTCCGCTTCAAAGTTGTTCGTATCACAGACGATTTTGGATGATGATTGTTGTACTTTGTCAGCATCGTTCGGGTCTGCCTTTGAATATCATCTAGCTCCGTCTTAGTCCATCTGATTATTCCAAATGAGTAAAGCAACACTGGAATGGCGTAGGTGTTAATTGCCTTGACTAGATTCCCCGAGCTCAACATCGATTTCAGCACAGACTTCAGACGCTGACTGTATTCTGAACGAATCTTCTCCTTTGATTGTTTTGGTCTAACAATCTGGCTTGTTGGTATCCCAGATATTTGTATGTTTCGCCATCTCTCATGCACTGTATAATGTCACCGTTTGGAAGTTGTGTTTCACCATCTATGACTTTCCTCTTTGAATGTTCAGGGTCTTACATTTTCAATCCCGAATTTCATATGAACATCTGCCGAGAACTCACTGACAGTCTTCAGCAAATCATCCAATTGCTTCTTGTTCGAAGCATATAATTTGATGTCATCCATATACAGCAGGTGGGAGATTGTATGATAATTCCTTTCTGCTTTTATCCTAAATCCGTATCCAGTTCTATTGAGCATTGAGGACAATGGGTTCATTGCCAAACAGAACCATAGTGGACTCAAAGAGTCTCCTTGAAAAATTCCACGACGTATGGGTATCTCGTCGGTTTTAATTGATTTATTGTTCATGTTGACCTGCAGAGACGTGCGCCAGTGTGTCATTGTTGTCTTCAAGAACTCTACCAGGGATGGGTGAATTTTGTATATTTGCAATACTTCAACAAGCCAAGAATGGGCGGTACTATCGAATGCTTTCAGATAATCGAGAAAAGCTGAATGAACATTGCGATGCCCTACGTGTGCCTGTTTCATTATCACAGAATCGATGATGAGTTGTTCCTTGCACCCGTGGTGTTTCTTTCTGCATCCTTTCTGCTCCTCTGCTAATATATTGTTGTCGTCAAGGTGTTGGTATATTCGATTGATATGCATGAAGTGAGTATTTTGTAGAGTGTTGGCAGGCAAGTGATTGGCCTATATTGAGACGGATCCTGTGTTCTATCGCTCTTAGGTAGCATATATGTTAAGCCTTGCGTTAGGAAAGTGGGTGTTTTCTTGGGATGTTGAAGAACATACGTGAGCTGTTTCTGCTAGGGCTCCATGGAGCTTATCAAACTTCTTGTACCAGTAGTTGTGGATATTATCTATACCTGTGGCCTTCCAATTGTTGGTCGCTCCAATTACTGTTGTAATTTCTTCCTCCGTTATTCCATCGAAGTCCATATGTCTGATATCGAGGCGTTCTTTTCATTTGTGATCCATTCCGCATCTCTATTGTGTTCTTTGGGGTTCGACCATATTGATGACCAATAGTCGGTCAAGCACTGTGCGTCAGGTACTTCTCTGTTATTGTTGGTCGCAGTTTTGTTATTTCCTTATGAAAATTGGCAGCGTTTTTGGAGGAACCTTTGGTTTTGTGTTTCCTTCAGTACATTTGACGTATCTGGAAAGCCTCTTTGCTTTTGCTTGAGTTTCTGTTTCAAAGTGTCCATATACACGTCGATGTGTTGTTTGTGATCAGGGTGTTTTGTGTTCGTACCAATTTTCCTATAAATTTTGCGTATATGTGATTTCAAGCGCCTTGAGGGTTTTCTGTTTCTCAGGAATTCTGTGAGGCGACCGATTTCTGCTCTAATATTATCAATATCCTTCTCCAGTCGTTTTTGCCATGGTGGTTTTCTGACGCTTTTGGCTCAGCTTGAATCAGAGTTGTGGAGATTTGTTGTTTGTGAAGTCGAAGAACCGCTACTGCTCCACAGTAAATCAAAGTGTGAATCTTCTCCAAGGTGTTCTGGTCGGTATATTCTTCAAACATTGAGTTTACACTTGCTAGGATGATATTGGTGTTCTTGTTCGTCTTGAGTTTGGGCAGTTTAGGTCTTTTAGTTGGGTTACTACCACTGAATTCAGTTATTGCTCTGTTGAGTTCTGATCTTGCTAAATACATATATTCGTTCTGCTGATTCGGCTCAAGAGGGCGTTCCATGTTAATATTCGTTTCCGTGGCTTCGATGTTATCTGTAACACTTTCATTGACTCCAGCAGGTATACCGTTATGAGTATCATTTTCGCTTCTGAGTTCCATTATGACCTCTTCTCGTAAGCTTTGCAGCGTTTCTGAAGGAAGTAGCCTGTTTTTAACGATTGTTCTTCGTTGATCCGAAATTTTGATGTTATTTCCCACTCGGTTTTGTGTTGCATAATTGGTTTCCTAACCGAGGGAGACTCGGTAGAACTAGTGTAACATTTACAAAGACATAATATAACAGATGTAGGAACACCTAAAAAAATTATACAGAAATTCCTAGGGAGTTTCTACCAACAAGAGGCCGAGCACAGGATAACACCATCTACGGTTTTACTAAAATGTCACATGTCCCAAAAAAAATAAGGCAGTTATTCTTTGGTCCACTATGCATCACTCTAAATCTAAAGCATCTGATGCCACTACAGGAAAAGTCTTTTATAATTCAGAAAAGGAGGTGTAGATGAAATGGATGAAAAATGCGCGAAATACACTTGTAGTCGTCGCACTAGAAGGTGGCCAATGACAATTTTTTATAAAATATGCAGCGTGAACGCATATGTCATGTACTCTTCCTTTGTTGGAAATGACATGAAACGATTTGATTTTGTTAAGAAATTGGCAGGACAGCTAGTCGAACAACATATGAGTAATAGACTCAAAAATCCTTTTGTAAATAGGGAAATAACATCACTTATACGTCGAATGTTGAAGATTCCGAAAAAGCAAGCACCAGAAGACCGCCTAAAAAAACGAAAATATTTTTATATTTGCCCTTCTCGAATAAGAATAAAAACCTTTTTCACTTGCATCAAGTGTAAAGCGCCCATATGTCTGCAATTCTCAAGAAAATGCTGCATCAATTGTTGCTAGGGGAGATAACGCGCATAAATAATAAATTTTCCTACCGTTTAGAGTTGTTTTATTGGATTATTGAATGTTTTTTTCAAAGCGGGGTCCGCATCAAAATAAAAAAATTGCGTTTGTTAAGTTTTGACAGTAGAATATATAGCATGTGATTTCCTTGGCACTCAAAAATTTAATTTTTCCATTTTATATTTTTTACTATGTTGTTGATCTACTTTTAAGATATTTTTTATGTTTTTATATTAGAAATGAGCTATGTTTCTTTCCTTCTAATGAAAAGTTGAAATTTTCTGGTGTTTTCTTGTGAGATACCATATTTGAGACGGGAGCCTCCCAGACTCCGGTCTGTGTTAACATCGGTAAAACTAGAGTCCGTGGTTGAGGGTTAATTATATCGATGGAGGTGTCCAATAGGTGGCAAGTAAATTCTTTCATTTTTGTAGAGTATGATTTCATTTCATCTGATATTTGAATTCAACAGAGTCCGCCGAATATTTCCATCTGCATAACCTCACATTTTTGTTCATACTCCGCTGAATACGAGACACTATAAAAAGCTGTCCTTTTAAAAGGACAGTAGGTTCATCGACTACCGTTGACTCAATTGCAATATTTCTGTTTCAGGTACAAAGAAGATCGTTTCAGACCTTTAACGTTAGCTAAAATAATAGCAGAGATCGAACAAATTAAGAATGAGGTTCCAGAAGAATAGCAATTTTTCCCCCTGAGAACGCCAATGATGACTGCGATACAGATGCAGACTTCGGAGATGGAAAACACCGTCTTATTGGATAATTTACCGGGAATTCAACTCAGAGCTCCTGCCAAAGTACGGATGCAAACTGAAGACGACTGGGATAGCGACGATGATAAACATCTCTCAAAGTTTGTAGAACGAAGACCAAAACTTTCGATTACGAAGAAAGTGATTTGGACTTGGAAAAGTCGCCTCTGCCGCAATGGACACCAATATCATAGGCGGATAACAACACTTAACCGGCTGCTACGTTCCAGTTATTCTTCGATGAGGAAGTGATCGATCTTATTTTTCAATTCTCAAACATGTTCACCCAGCAGAAGAATCGTGTCGGGGATATTACAAGAAATGAGCTACTTTATTTTATTGGAGTTATATTGCGCAGTGACTATGTACATCTTCCACGGAAAAAAGATGTTCTGGCAGAATAGGGATGACACCAACAATAAAATGGTATGTGAAGCTATATCGCGTAATAGATTCTAGCATATAAATGCGCAACATTCACTGCAATGATAATACAAACCTGGATTTGAAGGACAAATATTCGAGAATGCGACCACTATTTGACATTCTGAACTCAATATTTTTTGAGCATGCTCATATCGAAGAAAATAATAGTATAGACGAGTCAATCATACCATATTTTGGACGTCATACGTAGAAAACCTATCAGATGGGGATATAAGTTTTGGATTGGTACTCTCCGACTAGGTTATATAGTTCATTTTGACCCATACCAAGGTTTTTCAAGTACGTTGCCAGATAAGTACAAACATATGGGTCTTGGCGCACCAGTAGTTTTACAATATGCAGATATATTGAAAAATATGCCCTTTGATGGATTTCATTTATACTTCACCTCACTTCGTTGCTCAAAGAATTGAAATTGAGGGGCCTAAAACCTACTGGAACGCTGAGGGAAATCCTAATCCCCTCAACACCCCTATCTAGTTCAAGTGTACTAAAAAAAGATCGAGGTTATTTCAAGCATACTTGACGGAATTATCATCACCAAATGGAATGATAACAATGTTGTGAATGTAGATTCAATGGTTCAACAGTGTTTCCTGTAAATAGAATAAAGAGGTTTTCCCAAAGTGACAAAAAATATATTTATATAGATCAACCAGGCTTGATAAAATCTTACAATGACAATTTCGGTGACACTAGAGTTAGCATCAGGGGAGAAAATGGTGTTTTCCGTTATTTGCTCATTGCATTGACATGGCTGTGCAAAACTCTTAGCGCTTACATAAGGACAATGGCGGAAACCTCGACCAACTAGAATTCAGAAGATCTATAGCAACTGAACTCCAAGAATCTAACAGGAGAATGAAAAAGAGAGGACCTTCCAAAGCTCCTAGAAATTAACACGAGTTTTCATGTTATGACAGACTGGATCATCTCATTGATTTTAATCACAATCAGTGACGATGTGCAGTATGCCATAAAAAAGCAAATTTTCTCTGCCAAAAATGTGATGTTGGCTTGCATCAAAAGATTGTTTTGTTTCTTATCATACTATTCAATGTTCAGATGTTCTTTTGATGAAAATAAAGACTTTGTTTGAAATCAATCGATAATTTCATATGAATATGCTATAGTACTACTGTCCTTTTAAAAGAACGCATAGTTTCGATCAATAGCAACATTCGAAAATTTAAAAAAATTGTGGATTATACTTTATAGTCCCCCTTTCAATCATGAAAAAAGTTCCATTTATAAAAAAAACGACAGTTCTATGGGTTAATGAAACTGGGGAATGGAGTTTTTTTCTTCTCAAAATTGGTGATTTTCTTTAGTGTTTTCAGATTATTCAGAACATAAACATTGGTAACCCAGAGAACAGTGAAGTATTGTAGGTATATTTGATAATTTCCGACTTTGCCGTTTGCAGATACGTTTCGTTTTGTGTTGGATTTTAGATTGGATTATTCTAAATTGAATTAATTTTGGCTGGTCAAGGTGTTGCCGCAAGCAAAATTATCGTTCATGGTTTGGACATTCTTCAAAATGAACAGATCCGTGAAACTTATATTACGTTATTAGATTTACCTTTCGGTTCGTCCGATCAATTGATTCAATGGTCGGCGAAAATAAGATTGCTTCACAAATCCTACATATGCAATGTATGCCGCATTCAGATGTCCTTCGTGAGACGAACCTCAACTGAAGAAGGGCACGAATGGAAGGGCTAACAGTGCAAAACAACAGTGAGCATCCGCAGGGACTTTTTTTTTTCAAGAAGCCGCTTATCCTTGAAGCAAATTATGATTATAATATATGGTTGGACCAGATATCAAACGCAAGCCAATATTGTTCACTAGTCGACCTTAAGTATCGAACGAACTCATACCATATTAGACTGGTGCTCATTTTGTAGAGAAATATGTGAACGGCATTTGATCGATAATCCCATAGCAATAAGTTGATCCGCTAAAAATTTTGTTTCTAAAGTAGAAGAAATCGATGAAACAATATTTTTCCATAGAAAATACCACAGATAACAATGGCGAGATGACCACTTGGTATTCGGTGGTATGTTAAATTTGTTCAGTCAAACCAATGATTAGTCAAGTTTAAGATCTTAACCACTTAATAAATATCTCAATTTGAGCATAATGTTCAGCATGAGTTTTTACATTCTCTTGATGGAGAATGAACTAACTGTTCTGACTTGATTCAGAAATGCAGTTTTTTTCAGGTCACATTGACCATTCTAGCATGATAAGAACTATTGAACGTTATTCAGCTTCACAACATTTTTAGTATGATTTTCTTTTTTCGTCGTGATTTATTACACAATACCCTTTGAGTTCTATTTGGTTTACATTACAAAGTTTTCGAGATTTATATGATTCTTCCTGGATGGTTGATAATATTTGATAGATGAGAGCTTACCACAACTAGAATCAAATCGGAGGAGTGTATGTTGTAATTCATGAACGTAATTTCGCGGATCCTGATGACAGATGTGTTCATACACAAAATGTGCAGAATTTGTGGATGCGATCAAAAAGGAAAACGAGACGACAATTTGGTACCTCCAAAACACTATTCCCTTTATATGTATAATCACGAATTCATGTGGGGAAATAAGTTCAGAAATTATAATCAAATCGAAGGAGTGTATGAGCACCAAGTTATTATTCACGAAAGTCATTTCGTGGATCCTGATGACAGAAATGTTCATACACAATATGTGGAGAATTTGCAGATGCAGGCAAAAAGGAAATTGAGACGACAGCTTGGTAGCTCCTTAACACTCTTCCCTTCATATATTCCATGAGGAGAAATAAGTTTAAAAATCGTAGTCGCAGAACTTTTAATTTCTGTCATTCTTCAGATTTAATAACGTTTTTATTATGATTTGCTTGTTTCTTTGTGATTTATTACAGAATATCCTATGAGTTCTATTTGGTTTACATAACAAAGTTTTCGAGATTTATATGATTATTTAGAATGATACTATCTGAATCGTCGCTACTATCTGATGGATGAGCAGCTTACCACAATTTGAATCAAATCGAAGGAGCGTATGAGCACCAAGTTATAATTCACGAAAGTCATTTCGTGGATCCTGATGACAGAAATGTTCATACACAAAATGTGGAGAATTTGCGGATGCGAGCAAAAAGGAAATTGAGACGACAATTTGGCACCTCCCAAACACACTTCCCTTCATATATTCACAAATTCATGTAGAGAAATAAGTTCAGAACTTATAATCGCAGAACTTTTAGTTTCTGTTGTTATTCAGCTTTACTAATATTTTCATTATGATTTGCTTTTTTCTTTGTTATTTATTAGTGAATACCCTATGAGTTCTGTTAGGTTTCCATAACAAAGTTTTCGAGATTTATATGATTATTTAGAAAGATTCTATCCGAATAGTCGCTAATGTCTGATGGATAGAAAGCATACCACAACTTGAATCAAATAGGAGGAGGAGTGTATGTTATAATTCACAAACGTAGTTTCGTGGATACTGATGACTGAAGTGTTTATAGACAAAACGTGGAGAATTCGAGGATGCGAGCAAAAAGGAAATTGGGACGACAGTTTGGTACCTCCCAAACACTATTCCCTTTATATCATCACGAATTCATGTAGGGAAATAAGGTTAGAAATTATAATTGCAGAACTTTTAATTTCTGTTGATATTCAGCTTCACTAATATTTTTATTATGAATTGCTTTTTTCTTTGTGATTTATTACAGAATACTCATTGAGTTCTTTTTGTTTACATAACAAATTTTCTGAACGTATTATGATTATTTAGAATGATTCTATCTGAATCGTCGCTAATATCAGATGGATAGAGAACATACCACAACTTGAATCAAATGGAAGGAGTGTATGAGCACCAAGTTATAATTCACGAACGTAATTTCGTGGATCCTGATGACAGAAGTGTTCGTACTAAAATGTGGTGAATTTGTGGATGCGAGCAAAAAGGAAATTGAGACGGCAGTTTGGTATCTCCCAAACACTCTTCCCTTCATATATTCACGAATTAATGTGGAGAAATAAGTTCAGAACTTATAATCGCAGAACTTTTAGTTTCTGTTGTTATTCAGCTTTACTAATATTTTTATTATGATTTGCTTTTTTCTTTGTGATTTATTAGTGAATACCCTATGAGTTCTATTTGGTTTACATCACGAAGTTTTGGAGATTTATATGATTATTTAGAATCAAATCGAGGGAGTATATGAGCACTAAGTTATAATTCACCAACATCATTTCGTGGATCCTGATGACAGAAGTGTTCATACACAAAATGAGGAGAATTTGCGGATGCGAGCAAAGAGGAAATTGAGACAACAGTTTGGTACATCCCAAACACACTTCCCTTCAAATATTCACGAATTCATGTGGGAAGTAGGTTTAGAAATTATAATCACAGAACTTTTAATTTCTGTTGTTATTCAGCTCTACTAATATTTTTATTATGGAAATTGATTTATTGTTTTTACTATGATTTGCTTATTACTTTGTGATTTATTACAGAATACCCTTTGAATTCTTTTTGGTTTACATAACAAAGTTTTCGAGATTTATATGATCATCTAGAATGATTCTATCCGAATCGTCGCTAATGTCTGATGGATGGAGAGCATACCACATTTGGAATCAAATTGAGGGAGTATATGAGCACTAAGTTATAATTCACGAACGTCATTTCGTGGATCCTGATAACAGAAGTGTTCATACACAGAATGAGGAGAATTTGCGGATGCCAGCAAAAAGGAAATTGAGACGACAGTTTGGTACCTCCCAAACACTCTTCTCTTGATATATTCACGAATTCATGTAGGGAAATAAGTTCAGTAATTATAATCGCGGAACTTTTAATTTTAGACGTTATTCAGATTCACGAACATTTTTATTATGATTTGCATTTTTCTTTGTGATTTATTACAGTATACCCCATGAGTTCTTTTTGGTTTATATAACAAAGTTTTCGAGATTTATATGATTATTTAGGATGATTCTATCTGGATCGTTCATAATATCTGACGAAAAGAGAGCATACCACAACTTTAATCAAATCGGAGGAGTGTATGTTATAATTCACAAACATAATTTCGTGGATCCTGATGACAGAAGCATTCATACACAAACTGTGGAGAATTTGTGGATGCGAGCAAAGATGAAATTGAGACGACAGTTTGGTACTTTCCGAACCCATTCTTCTTTATATATTCACGAATTCATCTAGAGAAATAAGTTTAAAAATTATAATCGCAAAAGTTTTAATTTCTGACGTTATTCAGATTTACTAACATTTTAATTATGATTACTTTTTTCTTTGTGATTTATCACAGAATACTCTATGAGTTCTATTTGGTTTACATAACAAAGTTTTCGAGATTTATATGATTTTTAGAGTGATTACATCTGAATCATTGATAATATCTGATGGATGGAGAGCATACCACAATTCGAATCAAATCGGAGGAGGAGTGTATGATATAATTCACGATCGTAAATTTGTGTTCATACACAAAATGTGGAGAATTTGTAGATGCGAGCAAATAGGAAATTGAGACGACAGTTTGGTACCTCCCAAACACTATTCTTTTTATATAATCACGAATTCATGTGGGCAAATAAGGTTAGAAATTATAATCGCAGAAGAAAAATTCTCTAGATACTAATAATTCAATTTTCTCGTATCGTTTCTTCATAAAATACGCATTCGCCGTAAATCATGTGAATTGAGAATTCTTTTTCATTCAATTTTCAAATAATTCGACTCTGTGGACCATGCCCTTTTGTTACAGAAAATGGAGATGTGTGGGGTTAGAGACTATCTCGGTGGAAGGAAGCAGAAGGTACTTGTAACTTTGAGTGGTGAGTCATATTTGTCGAACGAGGAGGAACTAACAATGGGGGTGCCCCAGGGCAGTATACTGGGTCCGCTATTGTTCATAATTTATATCAATGATTTTCCATCAGTTTTGAAAAATGATTCTAGTAGACCTGTTATGTATGCGGACGATACCAACGTATTGCTGAGATGTGTGGATGTTCCATCATCAATCTCTGCATGTGAGAAGACTATGGACGAAGTTGGTGTGTGGTGTATTGTGAGCAGCCTTCATCTTAATATGAAAAAAACTGAGTGCATTTACTTTAGCACAACTAAGTCCAAGATGCAACCTTCCAGTACACTGACACATAGTGGTAGTGATTTGAAGGTGGGCACTTCAGTAAAGTTCCTTGGTGTTACCATTGACAGATACTTAAAATGGGGCCTTCATATTGAACAACTGAAGAAGCGACTGAACTCTATTACTTATACGCTAAAGGTTTTATCAAAGCAAGTTGATCTGATTGTACGAAAACTTGTTTATTATGCCAACTTCCACTTCATTCTATCGTATGGGATAATCTTCTGGGGTGGATCATCTTAGGTTGACAGTATATTTGTTGCTCAAAAATGGGCAGTTGTATCAATGCTCAGAATGACATATAAAGAATCTTGTCGAGGTGTCTTCAGAAATAACAACATCCTAACTGTTTATGGTGTGTATATTTATAGGTTGCTACTATTAATTCGTCAGCATGACCACTACTTAAAAGACATTCAAAATGAAAATAACACAAGACGAATAGAACCCTATTTCTATCATCTGCACTCATCAACACTCAGAGAAAAACATCCTCAGTACATGGCCATCAAAATGTTAAGTAAACTGCCCAAGCGAATACAGAGTTTGACTAGTTACAATGTTTACAAGAGAAAGATATATGAACTCATTTTGAGGTGTGAACCGTACAGTATATGTGAATTTGAATTGTTCCTTAGAAACTGTTATTGAATTAATTGTTTTGTATCTTTGACCTTTTTCATCTTTATTGTAACATATCTCTATGTTGTATTTTGTTCACAATAATTTCTGAAAATAAATAAAAATTATTATTATTATTATAATAAGTGTATGATAAAACGATAAAACATGCCGAATAAAAATTTACCAATATTTGAAATTACCATTCAATCCAGAAGTAATCATTTCATTTTTAATAAAAAATAAAAATACACGACAGGTATTGATATCTCATTTGAGAATAGTACTAATTTTTTGTTCCGTTAGTTGAAATTCCAAGAATGCCTCCTAAGAAACGCCCAAATTTGATGACACCCTGATGGTAAATCTTACTATGCACAATTATTATTTTAAACTTGGCATGAATCAATTCAGGAAATGTATTGCTTTGTTTTGTTATTGATTTAAAAGTATGCTCTCATTCAAATTTTTCAGGTATTCATTAGAGGAACGTCAGTATACAGCAAAGCAGCTGTTGCATTGGCTTATAATACTGTGTTCAGAAGTTCAGATTGGAGCAGCTACACGGTCGATTCCATGCTAGATTTTGGCGATAGATAGTATAAAAAATCTGATTCCACCAGAAGGTCATCGGGATATGCTGGCAATTCGCAATATTGATGGTTTCTGAGGTGTTTCCCAATTTCATAATCGAACATTTTGCCTTCACTGTGATTTTGGATGATGATTTAACATTATTCGGACAAATTGGTATAGAATTGGTGGATAATGCTATTTCACTGGACGATAGATTGATCAGACTATTCCAAGAAAATTTCAATTCGTTTATATTTACCGCGGCAGGTTTATTTATTGCCATTTTGAAAGTAGAGCCTGTTTATTATATCTTTGATTCACATTCGAGAGACAAGGCCGGAATGCATGCGGAGCCAACCGTTGGTCGCGCCTGTTTATTGAAATTGTATCATTTAAATTAATTAGTTGATTATTTGTTAAATTTTTATAACAATAATGCCGAATTCAACTTATTTCCCATAAATAACTCCAAATATTGTCTAATTCAAATTTCCAAAATTACGCATGTTTGAATGTCATCTGTCGAACCTCGACCTGTTTAGCATATATGCTATGATCAACCAGAAGAAGTACCCGGCTATCACAAGTATCCATATCTGCACCGGTCCGTTGTTCGACAAAAAAAAAGAATTACCTTACGTAGCTGCCATTGGATAACAAGAACCTGATCAATATCAATTTGGTGGTATGAATTCAGGTGAAACCAAAATGTGTTTCAGCCACAGTGCCATATGATTTCCTTTTCCTAAAAGATAACCCGAACCCCTTCGATGTTTGGTTGAAGATAAACATCCCAAGTCATCTGCGTTTCTCAAGAACATCCGTAAATAACAGGGTTCCAGCGTTTGGTAGCCCGCTTTAAAAGTGAAAGGGTCTTTGGCCCATGAATTGATGTCGTAGCCGGACAAATATACCATGCGATAGCAGACGTTGTTACTTCAAACCCGCAATTCGAAGCGATGTATTTTCTCGATGCTGGAGAGGCCATAGAGGAAAGAAAGAAGAATATGGTGAGCAAAGAGAGCGACCAGAATCTTCTGCGCCAAATCGACCAACTACTTCGGAACAAAAAAGAATACGCCAAGTTATATCTACAGATAGGTGATAGGGTTAGGTTAGCAAAGTCACGCAACGAAAATGTACAACGGTTCTCCATGCATTTTGAAACATAACCTGGAACAGATATAAATATTCATGCAGCGTTAACGAAATAGGTGTCGTTTTTACAACTGTAGATGGAAATATTCCGCCTCCCGGAAAAGTAAGGATTCAATTTGAATGTAACGATTCATCTTTTTGAATACCTAATTTCCTATTGTCGATGCATTATGTTATTCTTTGCTATTTCCACACGGCGAGTTGAGTTGGAGTTGAATATGCAAAGGATAAACGGCAATCGTAGAATGACTGTAAGTCAACGGGAATTCCATAATTATCGTTTGAAGATACGGGGAGAACAATTTAACGCAATACTTTCTATACAAAGCCCTATTCGATCTGCTGGTCCCAGATTTATGCAACAAAATTATCAAGGCTATCGTTTGTAAGTTCGGCAAACCATCTTCATTTATAACTTTCACCTGTAACCTGCAGTGGCCGGAAATTGAAGATAATTTACCATGCTGACTGCTCAATCCACAAGACATGCCGGATATAGTTGCATGCGTTTTCAAACTAAAAATGGAAGCCTTTCTATGGGACGTTGTAAAGAACACAATTTTCGGAGAGTTTAGGTTAGATTTCTAACCCAGTACTGGCTAGTTTTATGTTATCGAACTCCAATAACGTGGTTTATTCCTTTGCAGGTGGGAATTAATGGCGGGAACCTGATGACGTAGACAGATTCATTAACGCCGAGTTACCTCAACCCAACACCAAACTTTTCGACATTGTTATGGCTTCGATGATTCATGGTCCTTGCGCCGAAAATAATTCGAATTCCTCATGTATGGCTGACGCCGTCTTCTCTAAAGGTTTTCGCAATCGAATGCTGAACGAACGAACGTCTATGGGGGAAAACAACCTGTTTATCGTCTCGGAACAATGGTACTTCAGTCATTTTCGAAGAGTGCACTGTAGATAATCGCCTTGTCGTTCTATATCACCGGTTTCAGTGTTTGAAGTACCAGTGTCATATCAATGTTGAGGTGTGTTCCAACGTTCTGACATGTAAGTATATTTTCAAATTTATCAATACATCAAACTAGAACGAGAGTTGGTTCATCTAGCTCCTGAACTTCAAAAAAGGTCGACACATTTGGTGGGGACCCTACGAAGTAATACAAAACTAAACCCCAAAGAAGTAACAACCGCAAAATTAGTAAAAGGTCAACAAATTGTACGTGAGAGTAGCACAGGGGTGGTTATTCTGAAATGGAAAGACAAAAGGGGCGTCTTAGTTTTGAGCACAACTCACACTGACAACAGAAAAACACTGAAAAACGATAAAGAGAAGACGGAGATAATAGTAGATTACAATAATTCGAAAGCATTCATAGATCTATCAGATCAAATGAAGTCTTACTCAACAGCTCGAAGAAAAGGAGTCAAGTGGTTTCGAAAATTGGCCGTGGAGCTGATAACTGTATCTGCATTGGTCAATACCTATATCTTTCAAAGAAGAAATCGCTCTAAAGCTTCTGCATATTGAAGTCACAGAAACAATCGGGAATCCATCTGGCGTAGTAGGACAGTGTAGTCTTCAGAATATGAACCCAATTTGACGTAGATGTGTAGATTCTACACTGTAGAATGTTATAAAACATTAAAAAATGAACATAATCGTATATATGCAATACAAAAATGTAAGCAAACAACCTATAAGTATGAAAAGTGTAGTGCTTTTTTCTGTATTGACTGCTTTTTTCGTAAACATGTTGAAACTGTGCGATAGATAGTTATGTATTTTTTTATAAAATTATTCTTAACATTAGTTTCTATTTAATAAAACAGTTTATTTTGACCAAGAAATTTTTAATTTAAATTGAATAAAAAATTAATTATGACTCCTATCACATAGATCAAGTCTAAATAACTTATAATTAGGAATCTCAAATTTGTTTTACATATTTTCTCAACGCATCCACCAATTTCTGAGCTAAATACATCTAAATGTTCTCCGACGCCTCTGCTAACTGATTGCCTATAAAACAACACCATCCGTGAGATATTGGCTATTCACGAGGCGTAGAAATCAAATATAGCATGTGAGTTATATCTAACTCACACGGCGTGTTGAGTATCTCCACTCAAGGGTTAACCAATCCGGTAACTCATGAGGGTGGCAGTTACCCACCCCACCTCGGACGGTACTGTGATCCGAGATAACTAGATAATTCTTCATTCATTCGCCAACTATCATCATTACTGTCAACAACGACAGATGTTTGTATATGTATGTAAGTAAACAGTGTTTATGCATATAAGGTGATTTTCACTACTACATCATTTTCAACAACCAACAAAGTGTCCAAAGGCAACTCTTTAGACTTTTCGTATGTTATACAACATATTATGGTCCTTCGAGCCGGATTTTGCAACAAGTGAATTCCAGTGTACAACAACATTTCAACTAAAATCAAAAATAAGTGCCTTTATTCTGGAAGCAGCATCAATCAACCGCAAGAGAACACTCAATGTTTCGATCAACGCCACAGGATAAACAGCTTAACACTCATCGAGATTCATTCATCACCATTCAATCAATCGAAGAAACAGGGTAAGTGCATTTGATCAACTCCTACCTTACCATTGTTCAATCATATCATATCTGTGAACTCTTCATTTCATATTAATTCGAAAAATTCAATAGTCTACAATGCCTAATGAAACCGATATCTTTCAAGAAGTTCAATCATGTTTCACAGAGTTTGAAGATGTACATTCACAAATTGCGCTTCTAGATAAAACTGAAGTCACCGATGAAGACGTAGGAAATTTTGAGGATGAATTTTATAAAGCTATTGGTGACGCGGAAACATTCATGCTCAATTTACCACAGCCGACAAATACTAATAATTCTACAAATTCGAAAAATTCCATTGCATCGTCTAGTCAGGTAGCAGTTCCCGAACATTCAATCGTCAACCTTTTCTGGTGCATTCACTGAATGGGTTACGTCCAAAGACACTTTCAATTCATTAATCAATCATAATGCTAGTTTAACAAACATTCAAAAATTTAATTATTTAAAAAGTAGTGTGAAATCGAACCTCTTACTTTGTCAAGTGAAAATTACAATACTGCATGGGAGCTGTTAAAATCGCGTTATGAAAATAAACGATTAATTACACAGCATCACGTGCGTGCTATTTTTTCATCACAAAACGAGATGTTAAATCTGTCAGACAATTGTTGCACGGTGTCATTTCAAATATCATTAGAGGCGATCAAGCGTCCTGTTGTACATTGGGATGATTTATTAATTCAAATTATTTCATCTGAATTCCATACCTACACCACCATGGAGTGGAAGAAAACGTTATCCAAAAAACCACCTACGCTGGAGGAAATTATCAAATTTTTGACGCAGCGTTGTCAAATATTAGAGTATTTGGAAGTAAATTCCACATATTCGAAATCACAACAATCATCTGAAAAGACCTTTAATAAAAATTTTAACTCAAATAGAGTTACCAATCATGCTAGGTGAACAAAACTAGTCATTCATGTATCATATGTGAAGAACCGCACAAGTTATTCCAATGTAAAAAATTCCTCAGTTTGTCTACCATTCAAAAATTAGATAAAGTCAAGAAAACTCATCTTTGTGAAAATTGTTTGCGGTCTGGCCACTCGGCCCAAAAATTTGTATCTAGTAGTTGTAAAACATGTGGTGAGAGACATAATTCGCTTTTACATTCCGCAGAACAGGAACCCGGTACATCAGACGGTTTTGTAGTTAGTAATTTCTGCAAAAATCAGTCCAGAAATGTAGTTTTATTATCGACAGCAGTTGTGCAAATTTTTGATCAAAATAAGACCCACACATGTCACGCATTTTGATTGATATGGGTTCCCAAAGCAACTTCATTTCTACTAAGCTATGCAACGAATTAGGATTAAATCTCAAAACTTCCAAAATTTCAGTTAGCGGAATCAATCAAATTGCAAGTAATGTCATTCACAACACAGAAGCAACCATACAGTCACGATTGAATTCATTTTCAGCAAATATACATTGTTTCGTTTCGGATAAAATAACTGAAAAACTAACTGGGAAATACTTGAGCCCACTAAAATTCAACTCAACCCTAATGAACCGCATTTCCAAGAAGCAAAGTTGGGTTTTATCTTAGGTAGACTTTTGTACTAAATAATAAGGAGATTACTACTAGCAATGTTTCACTTGATAAGATAGACAAACAGTTAACAGCTTTTTGGGAAATCGAGAACTTTGACCCTCATAATAGCATATTATCAGTTGAAGAACAAGCTTGTGAGGAACATTTTAAAGCCCATAACCAAAGAGACCCATTCAGCGGGGGATTTATAGTAAGATTACCCTTCAAGAATAACCCCCCAAATTTTGGTTCGAGCAAACAAATCGCATTCAAACGCTTTCTCTCATTGGAAAATAAATTCAAGAGGAACAAGATTTGCATAAAGATTATATGGCATTTTTCAAAGAATATAAAGAGTTGGGACATTTGGAACATGTACCTATTGCAGAGGCAAGAAATATAACTGAAGCAAATTCATATTTGTCGCACCATGCGGTACAAACCGCCGATTCTAGGAAATCTCGTGTCGTGTTTGATAGTTCGTGTCCGTCCAGCAACGGCAGGAGTCTTAATGATAATTTATTTATAGGTTCTTAAGACCAGTCCAGACGTTTTGCACAACCTTTTGTCTGCGCAGTTCAACACGTTGCAGTTAAAACGTTGCGTGTGGCAGGAAATTTGCGCAGTTTTGAGTCCGGCGGGAAGACGGTACAGTTGCAGCGATAACTTAGCAAATTAGCTTTGAAATCCATGACCTGTGCGGACAAGTCGGTGCATGTTCCGAATAGTTTTGTTCCTCAGTTTTCCCTAATCTTTCCACGATGGCTGACCTTCGCCAATGTTCTAGAGAGTTTTTAACTGATTTTATTGCACTTTATGAAAGTTTCCCAAGTATTTGGAGTGTTAAATCGAAGGAGTATAGTAACAGAGAGAAAAAGGGGGAAGCTTATGAAAAATTAGTAGAAATCAATGCAACCGCGACCAGAGACACAGTTGTAAAAAAAGTGAATCCTTTGAGAAGTGTTTATCGCAAAGAATTGGGAAAAGTTAACAAATCAATTCGATCTGGGGCTGGAGAAGACGAAATGTACAAGCCATATCTGTGGTATTTCGATTTATTACATTTTCTGAATGATTAGGAGATACCAAGGCAATCTAGGAATACAATGGATGAAAGTGAAGAGTCTACAAACTGCGATGAATTATCAGAACAGGTAAGAAAAAAATTCTATTGTAAATAATCGCTTTATTAACGTTAGCAAATTGCTTTAAGTAATAATAACAATTACAAGAACAGTAAAAGTACATATATAATTATTTAAGTACGGCATTAATTGTTTAAAGTTATAAATTTATCTTGCCAAAGAACAGACCCCTCATTGTTAAAGTAATCTTTGAAATGATTTCTGACCTCGATAGCACTATTCAAAATGTGACCTCTTGCACCACGCTGTAGGTCATGTACTAATTGTGGGTCACATCTTTCACCTAATTCAACTGTACATTCAAGAATATTTTCCTGATCCATGCTTTCAGGAGGAGTGTAGTTTTTGGGGGACTTTCTCCGCAGAAAGTTGTGTAAAGCGCAACATGCAAGAACTACAGTATCGACAATGTCCATCTTCAAATTAATATCTGTGTGGAAAATACAAAATCGGGAAGCCAAAATGCCGAACGTGTTTTCAATAACTCCCTTGTAAATGTTTCTCTTCGATAGGGTTTAAGAAGGTCTTGACGCCTAGCAAAGGCTTCATCCCCAACAAAAACGTATCTTAAAATTCTGTTTGAACTTCCAATGGGCCGGGATTTTGGCATTTGCAACTCGTTGCTAACGAGCTTTTCATAAAATTGACTGTTATTTATGACTCCTCCATCTGAAATCCGACCGTTAGTGCCTATATCACAATACAAAAATTCGCAATTGGCAGTGGCTATATAAGAACTACACTGTGGGTTTTTTTGTAATTGAAAAAATAGGACCCACTTCCTTTAGGTGGCACAATTCTAATACGTTTTCCGTCAATTGGCCCTAAACAATGAGGGAACTGCCACATTCTTTCAAACTCCGCTGCAACTTCCAGCCACTCCTCCTCAGTCTCGAGAAACTGAAACAAGAAAAAGAAAACAATTGCAAGAGCTTCATTCTCATTGAAAGTTCGTTAAAATGATGAAAATATGAATATGAATAAGATGTGCATGAAACTGTTGCTGATAGTGGACCCAATGAAGCGTCTGCTAAAACTCCTGTTTCCGAAGCATCAACTCCCTATTCTAGCACAAGTCAACTCGTAAGAGAAAGGGGGTTCCAGCTGATGATGGTACAACTAATATTATGAAGTTGGTAGGAAAGAAACTGGAGTCGCTACAGGCAGGGGATGCATTTCAAGTATTCGGAAAACATGTAGCTGATGAACTCAGAGACTTCTCAAGTTCACAAAACGCAATCGCTCAGAAACCAATTTCCGACGTTTTGTTCGAAGCAGAGCTAGGTACGCTCACCAAAAATTTTCGAATTTTTGACATAATTAGCCAGCGACAAGATGATTTTGGTTTAATGGATGGGCGGAATTGGCATCCACAGAATACATTCCATAAATGCAGAATACCACAAACTCTTTCTTCACAAGTTGGACAATACCACTCCTTCTCGCTGCAGTCGCAGCCTATGCCACAAAACTACGTCCCACAACAACCATCTCACACTCAGGAGTATGAAACAATTGGGCAAATTCCGACAGTTTCACGCATCATCCCACAGCAAGGTGAACAAGATCAACAGACAGAAGCTAATCAAGCCCCTATCCCCTCTTCCGCTGCAAACTACTTGTCAACATTTCAATCAAACTGAAGTACTTGCATGCATTTGCATTCTTACTATAAAAACTGTTGTGGAATAATAAAGTTAATAAAGTTCCTACAAATATAAATTGTTTATTACTTACCTTCAAGTACTCATTCTTCAGCACTTTGAAGATAGCTTCACATGTTTCGTTAATGATTTCACTCAATGATTGTTTCGATATAATTGTTGTGAATTCTAGGTGCTTGTAACTTCTGCCAGTTGCCAAAAATCGTAAGGTTGCTGTTAGCCTTTCACGTGGTGATACTGCTGTTCCCATACAAGTATTTTCTTTGATGATATGCGGTGTCACTAGTTCCAATAAGTAAGTATAGGTGTCTATGTCCATTCTCAAATAGATCAGCCAATCATTAGGTTCTTCCTTTGATTCACGCAACAATCTAATGTGGGAAAAGTCCCGCCTTTTTAAAAGCCACTTACGCGACCACTTCGAACGAACGGTTCTTCTAAGATGTTCTAATCATGCAAAATTTGACCACAAGAGAACCTCCCCCACGACGATATCACACAAGACTGAGTAAAAAATACAAATATGACTGCACCGTCTGGACACTCAAAATCACAACGTTTTCACTCCGTCTTAAGACCGCGCAGACTTAAAAGGTTGAGCAAAACGTAGCATCTGGACCAGCTTTACACGTTTTCGCACTTATCAATTCGTTTTGTCAGGTGATGTGGCAAAAATGTATAGACAAATTCTGGTACACCTTGACGATCGCAATTATCAACTGATATTATGTCGTAAGCACTCAGATGCTCCCATCGACACATATCGTTCAAAAACATTAACATACGGTCTACGACCATCGGCATATATCGCAATTAAAGCAATGAATGAGGTTGGGCACCTCAATTCAGCGAGATTTCCAGAAACATATAAAATACTTTTAGATGATTTTTATGTGGACGATCTGCTCACAGGTGCAGATACTAAAAGTAGATTGATCGAAATTCGCAAAGAACTAACTACGATGTTATCTGAAGCGGGATTCGATTTGAGAAAATTCGCTTCGAATAATAAGAACGTACTTTTCGCTATTGATGAAGCCGATTCGAATGAATCAGTTTCATTGAATATGCAGCACAGCGGAAAAACATTGGGTGTCCTGTGGGATCAGAATTTTGATGACATTCGATATTCGGTTTCTCTTGATCGCGCGACTACAAAAAGTTCAAAAAGAGGTCTATTGAGCGTCATATCAAAACTTTTCGATCCCCTAAGACTGGTCAGTCCTGTAACAATCAGGGCAAAAATCATTCTGCAGTCTGTATGGGCACAGCAAACAGGATGGGATGACAGATTGCCCGTCAATGTTCAGAATATGTGGAACAAATTCCTCGATGATTTTATCGAGTTGAACCAAGTCAAAATTCCGCTGAAAATTATCGAGCAAAGTGATTACGAGCGTATTGAAGCACATGGTTTTTGCGACAGTAGTCAAAAATCATATGGGGCGTGATATACATTCGGTACGGTTAGTTCACATTTACTGTGTTCCAAAAACCGCGTAGCGAACTTAAAAGCAACTACTATACCACAACTTGAACTATTGGTTATTACTTTTACAATTGGCGTCAAAAATAAAAAAAAGCATGAAAATTCAAATAGCTCAATGGTTCTATTGGACAGATTCTCCAAAGTTCTTGCGTGTTTAAAAATGGAATCTAGTTCGCTAAAAATATTTGTATCTAATCGGGTTGCGGAGATCAATCAATTTCTTCCCGTAAAGACTAGAGATATATTTCCACCAAAGAAAATCCTGCTGACATACTTTCTCGGGGCACATCACCGCAAAATTTGAATGATAGCAGACTTTGGTGGAATGGACCAATATTTTTAAGTGAAATAAATAGTATTCCCAATTCTCAAGATTAGTCAAACGAAAATATAGAAAATATATCAGAAGCTAAGCCCACATGTTGTTTAGCGATAAAAAACAATATTGAAACTCCGTTTGAAACATTGCTAAGATATCCATCTTTCAATAGATTAATTAGAGTTATTTTTTTCCGGTAGTGAAACGTCGGAGGAAGATTAGCGCGAAACTAGCTCGAACGACGGAGGCGCAACGATTTTTCGAAAAATTTCGCCGAAACGTCGCCCCGGGCGAACGGAACGTCAGACCGGCGAGATTTCTTCGGAATCCATAACTCGGAGGGCGATCGGAGAGGTCGATCGAACGAAAATTCCGGGAAAAAAATTCCGAAAAAGCGAAAATGAAATACGTCTCCGAAATCACGGGGATAATTTCTATGGACTTTTGTAGTTATAAAAATATTTCTATCGCCTTCGATCGCTACTAAACCTGGACAACGAAAAAGCCTCGAGTTTCGCATTTTGCGCCGCAATCGTTAGATTCTCATAAAACCACGGGAAAACGGAAAAATCTTCCATCGAACGAAGGGCTATCGAACTAAGGGCTATCGACCGACTTTCGCAAATTTTCGCTATACTTTCCTTATTCCGAAAATCTCCGACGGCCAGAAATTCGCGAAATTAACAAATCTCGAGCTGTCAAAATACGGGTTTTTGTTTTAACCATCCTACTTAAACGGGGTCACCGGGAGAAAGGATTGTACCTTCGAACGATTCCTACATATCTCGAGATCGTGTCCCCGACGAGAAATCGTCATTTCACGACTTAATTTTAGAATTTGGGAAGGTTTTTGAGACCTACACTTTCGAAGAATAGAACGGAAACACGGGGGCGGAGCCAGTCACCCTCCTTTACTCTCCTTAAACATCCGTTTCTCTATCTGACAAGGCAGAGAAGAAGTTTTAAAGAGGACCGTACCCGGAAACATAGGTGAAAAGAGTAGACGGGATATGAACGAACTTTTATATCCCCTCTATTCTCTCACTAAACGATCGAATAACCGCCCCGTACAACGGACATCGTCGTGTACGGCGGATTTGAATCGTTGAACATCGGTACAAAGTTACCAAGGGCAATAAAAATAAGAGAAGAAGAAGAAATGTTGATAATGTGAGATTGTTTACGTTAAATTAACGAAACCTCAAATAATCATTCCAAGGTAAGTGAACGTAATTCAACGAATATTTTATGCATCGTAATGTAAATTTTTTTTAGCATACAGAAGATTTCACATATTTCATATTTACATTTTACGTTCTAACTTATGTGTTCCAGGGATAGAAAGTACAATAGAAATAACTTATTCAAAACTCAATGCCTGCAATTTTCTGTTCATTTCTATTAAATTTTTGTTCCAGTTTATAAACGATGAAGTATGTATGTGATCTACAATTATCCTAATGAAAATGTAAATGGAATTCAATGTATTTGAAGTAAAGTTATTCAAGTTGAAATGTATGAAAGTGACTCTTTGGAAGTGAGTTTTTACTTTGTGTGCATATAAGTAGTTTCTTTTAATGAAATATTTATTTTAGATAACAATCCACTTGTTTTAAGAAATAATGAATTGGATCCACTGTAAACAGGTTGGAAAATTAAATGAAAAATAAGCAGACAATATTAAGCAATAACAAGAAAGTTTCAAGTAAATATAAATGTTATACATCCCTGTTCTCTGATAATAATCTTCGTAGATATTTTTGTGTAAGTAAACCAGTCTGATTAATAATAGTTGCAATAGAGTCAGATCTCCAGCTCTGAAGAGTTCAAGAGAAATCAAGTAAATTACCTTCAATTCTTAACTTCAAAATTTATTTGTTGAACAATTCTTTATATAGTTGGCATGAAAACTTGAGCTTTTCAGGATATTCCAATATTTACATAACACATAAGGTACATGTTTTGAGATACTTCTGTTCATAACTTCATAACATATTTTAAGAAATTTAGTCAAAGCTGTTCACTGAATAACAGGTAGTCTAAATTTAGAATGTAAAGTTTCTTTTTTATTGGTGTTTGAGGGTGGGAAACTCGATAAAATCAGGAGAAGCAAACTATGAAGCTTCATTACAACAGGAACTTTCATTTCAGTTCGATAAAATCACATATTTTGTGGAAAATGCAATTACTTCTTGAAAGAGGCTGTGTAAATTTGATGATTTTCGTTAAAGATACTCACGTTATATGATGTTTTAGTCCAGTTTGATCATAAATTTTCATTTTATATTATATAATGGATTGAAGATAAGTAAGATCACATAAAATAAAATTCAAATATGATACTTCTTCCAATGTTTCAATTATATATATATATATATATATATATATATATATATATATATATATATATATATATATATATATATATATATATCCACAAAGAAATAAAAGAGATCAAAGAACTTAAAATTAGTGTTTCACCAGGATATATAATAGAAGACCTATCATAAGACAATGCATGGTACATAAGAGAAGAAGAGATCTGACTACAATATTCAGAAGGGCTTGAGAAAGTTTAACTGCTCATAATGATTGACATTTGAAAAACAATACTGCAAAAGAAGACTGCAGGAACTGAGAAAATTCTGAAGGACTTACATTAATGCCTAACTCTTCGAAGAAAAGTGGGAGAATTATATGTAAAATAACTCCTTTTCATTGGTGTTTATGGGAAACTCGATAAAATCAGGAGAAGCAAACTATGAAGCTTCATTACAACAGGAACTTTCAGTTCGAGAAAATCACATATTTTGTGGAAAATGCAATTACTTCTTGAAAGAGGCTGTGTAAATTTGATGATTTTCGTTAAAGATACTCACGTTATATGATGTTTTATTCCAGTTTCATATATATATATATATATATATATATATATATATATATATATATATATATATATATATATATATATATATATATATACACTGCAAAAGAAGACTGCAGGAACTGAGAAAATTCTGAAGGACTTACATTAATTCCAAACTCTTCGAAGAAAAGTGAGAGAATTATATGTAAAATAACTCAAGAAACACACACTTCATATGAGGAAGAAGTGTATTCAGGATCTTATTTTCACGATTAACCACCTTATAAAGAACAACAGACTGAATATATAACTGAAAATATTTATGGTTTTCCCTCATCTGGAGAAGGCTTTTGACATAACACTCAGAAGAGTAGTATGGGAGTCTCAGGAAAAAAGAAGTTTTTTATAAACGGAGAAAGAGTAGCAAAAGCTTTATAATGTAAAACAGTATGTGAGAAAGTTTGACTTCTTCCCAAATTTTTCTGTCATCAATATAAAGTACCTGTTTGTCTTTGAATTAGAGAAAGAATTCTAAAGACCAAATAGCGATGTAATTATCAACAACATAGGAAACACTCCCCACCCATATTTATGGGTTTCCCTCATCTGTGAGAAAGTTTGACTTCTTCCTAAATTTTTCTGTGATCAATATAAACTACCTGTTTGTCTTTGAATTAGAAAAATAAGTGAAAAACAACATGGAAAACACTTCAAGAAAGGAAGAAGTGTTCAGGATTACATTTTCACCATTGACTAACAAATAGAGAAGAACAGACTTAAGGGCATAATATAATTATTATAGGTTTTCTCTGATCTGGGGAAGGCTTTCAACAGAGAACTGAGAAGAACAATATGGGAGATTTATGAGAGTCTAAGGAAAAGAGGAGTGAATTATTAACTGTGAACGTGTTTGAGGAAGATTTCAGTCCTGTCCTCACTTATGATGGCAATACTTTGGAAAATGTGCCAGCTCATAACAATTGCAGGATTGTCATTAAAATGCCAATACTGAATAGAGAAAACAACAGTAAAAGAGCAAATTTTAGGGATATACTTTATTGCAAAAGAATTCTTGGAACCAAACTGAGAGGATTCATTGAAAAACAACTCAAGTAACACACTTTTCAGGGATGCAAGAAGTTTTTGAGATTGCATCTTTACCATCAACCAGTTATAAGGAAGTGTAGACTAAAAGACAAAAAAATATGAATGTCTATCCTTGATCTGGAGGAAGCTTTTGACAGAATGTTGAAAATAGTAGTAGGGGAAAGGCTAAGAAAAAGAGGAGTGATTTATGAACTGAAGAAGTATATCAGAAGCCTATATACAGTAGAGAAAAATCATACAATTACTGGAAATTCGATATTGGACTCATTTTTAGTAAGAACTCCGGCAGGGTGGAGTGTTGAGTAAATTATTATTTCTTATTGTTATAGATGTTATCCACAAAGTAATGGAGAAACTTCACACATGATACAAAAGCCTGGAATCAATTGGAATTTGTAAATGATGTGATGGTATGTCCTAAGAACAAAACGAGACTGCACGATAATTTGCAAGTATGGACAATAGAGATATGATTGGAACAAAAGAAAAGTGATGGTCATGGAAAGAAATCACAAATAGGTATATATGGAAATAGTTGAAACAAAACAGGATCGAGAGAGAATATAAGAAGATCGTAAATGCTTCTAAGCTGCATTTTTCAATAGCAAACTAATTTAGGAGTATGCAGTAAACGCATTCAAAAGTAAATGCAGCATATGATAGATCAACTGAAAAGAAAGATATATATATATATATATATATATATATATATATATATATATATATATATATATATATATATATATATCTACCATCTTGCTGTTGAGTGAAAATTAAAATTTGAAATTGTGGACATCATATATCATCATCATCATCATCATCTTTCTGAAGTATGTATTAGATTTTTGGTACTAAATCTTTGGGATATTGTGAATTCATATTTGGGTTCATTGCTGGTTGAATTTTTATGCCTGAAGGGTGATTGAACTATTTGATTTTTAGAATCAATGTTTGAATTTTTAAATTTTACTTATGCTAGCTTAATTGGAGTAAGTTGAGAATTTCAATTAAAAATATCTTCGAATTGGAATAGTAGTGAATAGTGTTGAAATTTGTATGGTTGATGAGTCAGTATCCATAAAGCAATACTAAAAGCTGCCTCACACATCTTTGTGTACGAGAGAGTTCCATATAACATAAAGAACTATTAAGTATAAATATCAGTGAATATATGAGGCGTTTCGTATAGATAGAGTTGGAAATGAAAAGGAGTTCAGTATATTTGGTTTTCTGTATATTAGCCGTTTTAGTATATAAGGCGTTTTAGTATATAAGGCGTTTTAGTATATTAGGCGTTTAGTATATTTGCTGTTTAGATATATAAAATACGATGAAGGGGATGGAATCGGGTCGAACAGGGACGGGGATTTTTCGAATAACTCTCGAGCGGGAGGCGGAGGCCGGGCCGAGTAATTTTTTTTTATAAAACTAGGTAGTTGGCCGTAGGCACGTGTGAAATCGGGAGGCCGTGGTACTCCGAACGGCGGAGATAAGAATTTTCGAAAATTTTCGCGATATCGCCAGATCTCGAAAACGGAAACAGCCAAGTGCCGGATTCTTTCGGTATCGGTAAATTTCGTCTTTCGGAAGACGATTCGTATAACGATAATCAAGAAATTCCCCGAAAAACCTTTCGAAAACGCCAAAAAGAAAAAGGTCCACGATTTTTTAGAAACGGTAGGGAGGAAATTACCCAAACGAGTAGGCTATACAAATTTTTTCCTTCGCCTAATCGGTCCGGCACTTTTTACCATACGAAACTTTCGTCTTTCCGATCATGCTTCCCGATATTTTTATCGCGTATTTTTCACGGGAAACCTTTTAAATCCGGGTCAGAAAAGAGGTCCATTTTCAGACGCGGAAGATATTTCCACATTTTCGAAAAAACGGACACGCCCATCGAAAGTCGTCGCCGAAAACGTTTCGGTTCGAGGTTTAAAACTATCGGCAAAAGCGGGGAAATACCACGGAATCCGAGAAGAAAGACGAAATTTTATTCACCCGTCTTTCTTTTTCGCGAAAAGAGCATTCCAATATTTTTGACTAATTCCGGAAAAACGACAAATTTGCTCGATACCTCTGCCGTCCTCATTTTCTTTTCCACCAATAGGGAACGAAACACGTCGGAAACACGACGATTCCCGAGCGTCGACATTGACATTGACGTTTTCCAAACTCAAATTCTAGGGTTTGGGTCGTCGAAAAACATCTAAAATAAGAAAAATATCAATCATTCCATCATTAAAGGTACGTCGAAATCATCTCGAAACCTGCCCGGTTACGTAGAACGTAAAAGGTTTCGATTCGATCGTGAGAAAAACGTCATATTTGGAACGAATAGGGGAGAGCTCCTTCGAAAAATAAGTAAACAATACGTATTTCGTACGTTTTTGCACGAAAATTCATATATTCTCACGAAACAAACGTTTCAAACGATGCATTAATTCATCTAAATTTTCATTTACATCGTATTTTTACCCATTTACCGGATTAAAATACGTATTTTTTTTCTATTTCCATGCACACAGCGTTCGTGATGAAGGTGAAGTAGGTTGTTTACATTCCAGTCAGTCGGCTATATTGTCCGACGTTCTCGAAAGGGACGCTTGAAAACGAAAATGAGCTTCGAAAATGTATTTGTACATTTATTTTCGCTACGAGTGAAGGCCTTTTTTATTACCTACGATACCAATTCCAGCGATATAAACCATCCGTATTTTCCAATGTTATTTGAAAAGTACGTATTTACAGTACGATCTTTTTCATCAATAACACGAAAATTTTCAGCTTATTCCACCAAGCAGAGAAATGTGCAATACAGAACGGAACAAGTTTTAATATGCATGCGAAACTGAAAATCTCAAGAGGTTAAGTCAAGCGAGAATATAATTTGGTATCTAAAGGTACGTTATTTGTCGTTTTCTCCGAAGACGAATCATCTCGATATTCTCAATGAAATCAATAATGCACAGCTTATTGAAGGCCATCTAACGAATACCAAATATTGTTTTTCTTACAGGCTAAAGTGTTTACAAGTGCAAGGTCAAAAAACTTCTTTATTTTGTGGTAACATGCTCTTTTTGAAGGTAGATGCATGGGTCGAAGACAAACAATGAAAAGAATGCAGCTTTTCAGTCCTAACATTACACAAGTAAAATTGATTATTCAAAAGATGCAATAATAAAACAACGAAATGTATCCTGTTGGTCTTCATATTCTGATACGATAATATTGAATAGTACTCAGCAATATGTCAGGTTTGTACATCCTTTTTTTTTCACAATTACATATAAACTCTCTCATCTAACCTAACGTTATGAATATTTTGCAGATATATATGAGCTATGTTTTCCGAAACCTCACTAACAACTTCTATGCAACAATGTTACTGCTGTTTCTCGATGAATGGAATAAATTTCAACAACTTAATTTTCGAGCAGAACGAATGGGCCTATTTTATATTAAGGTTAGTACGGTTTTGTTTTTTATGAAAATGAGAAGAATATACTCGACAATAAGTGCTCATTGAGATACGTTATGACTCTTACATTACTCATTGGTTTTAGTTTTTCATAGCAACAATTTCTGAAGAGGGATTTGATATTTACCAAGAAATTTGTTGAACTTCACCTTTCATCATACAAAAATTCAACGTTTATCGTTACAAGATGAAATAAAATTTTGCCGAGGAATGAAAACTGAACGGGTAAGGTCTCAAGTATGTATGAATTTTAAATGGTAGTAGTAATATTGGCTTTATTAATTTCACATTGTACAAGCATTGATAAAAATGTGTTTATTCATCTTGAAATTGTTGGAATTGTTTCATAATTGTCACAAGGTGAGCAAGGTGTTGAAATTTCTTATTCAACATTTCCCAATTTTAATTCTATTTCACAACACCGAGCATTTCGTGCATGTTTAAGAATAAATTTCTTATTCAACATTTCCCAATTTTAATTCTATTTCACAACACCGATAATGAAACTTGAAATGCTCAGACTGTTGAGAGATAATTATTGTATATCAATGAAAACTATATTAAACTATAACAACTATAAACTAAATTATTCCGATTTTGAACGAAGATTACATCACATTATTCAATAACAAACTCTCCAAATTCATTCTAAAATATACACCCACAGCAAAACACCATCCATTTCTCCACGATTTACCACCTTTCATTGTTAATATGATCAAGCAAAAACGAAAAATGTACAGAGAATACAGGCGCTGCCCAAATCCTAATTTTAAAACCAAACTAAATGAATACAATACTAGTATTCACAATATGATCAGGCAGTACAGACTTCATAGATGGACGGAAGCGTGTAAAGCAATCAGAGAAGCCAAAGGAGAAATTTCTATCGGCAAATAAACAAACTCTCCAAACAAAAATTTCACAAGATACCCACTATTCTAGCCAATAATAGAGAATACAAATCTGATGAAGAAAAGGCGAACATATTTGCAGAACACTTCAAACAGGGATACCAATATGACAAGGACAGAAACTATGATACTGAAACAGAAACAACGGTAGAATCTTGGTATGCTGATTGCTTCACCGATGTCCAGAAGGAAAAAGAATCAGTGCAAATTGAGGAAGACACGTATTATGAGATTCTGCATAATACTAAAAACAGTGCTCCAGGGACAGATAACGTTCCATGGAGTATAGTCAAACAATTGAACCAACAAATTCACGAACACATAATGAAGATGTACGAATGGTGTCTGAATAATCAAACCTTCCCAAAAATATGGAAAACTGGTACCATCATTCTAATAGCAAAAACTAATAAAGATCACAAAAAAGTTGAAAACTATAGGCCTATAACGCTCTTGCCAGTACTAGGAAAGCTACTAGAAAAAATAATTAAAGTAAAACTTGAGGAACACTTCCATTATTCTATTCCCAAATACCAGTTTGGTTTCCGCAGAAAAAAAGCTACAGTTCACCCTCTCACAATTTTCATCTCTAACCTTCAAAATGCACAATTGAACAAAAGGAAAACAGCAGCAGTATGTATGGACACTAATAAAGCATTTGATAGTATGTGGATAAAAGGTTTACTTTACAAAATGTTCAAAAGAGACACTCCATCATATCTTATCCAGATAATAAGATCATATCTTGAGAATAGAAGATTGAAAACAAAATTGGCGACTCAGAATCTGACTTCTTCACTTCCATGCAAGGTACACCTCAAGGATCACCACTCTCTCTCTTCTATACAACATATATTGCAGTGACATGCCCACAATTCATAATAAAGATCAATATATACTACAATACGCAGATGACACTATAGCAATCTCACACGGGAAAACATTAAAAGAATGTATGGAAAAACTTCAAAAGCACATTAACAACATCACATCATGGTTCGCAAAGTGGAGATTGAAGGCCAACCCAGAAAAATCACAGCTCATTATATTCAATCACAACATAAATCACCATTCCCCAGTTATTTCAATAAACAAGAAAACAGTGAAACCAACACCATCAATAAAATACCTAGGAATTCAAATTGACAGCAAAGCCAGCCTGAAACTTCATGCAAACACCATAAAAAAGAAAATGATCGCTAGAGCTAAACACTTTAGATGTTTGACATACAATAATCAAGGAATTGACATGAAAACAGCAACGGTCATTTACAAATCCATATGTCGACCAATAATAGAGTATGGACATCCCCTATATGCGAATTGTAGAGAGTCAGTGATCAAAATTCTGGAGGTTGCTGAAACAACATCCCTGAGAGCAATAACCAAAATGAGGCATCCAAACAACCCATTACACAATCCCCCAAATCACCTTTTGTACCAGAGAACCAAGATAGAACCCATAAGAGAGCGCATCAAGAAACTGAATACCAAATTTATACAGAGACTGAGTGAATTGGATGACATAAGAGATCTCCTGCACGACGAACCAGCAGAAAACCCACTCAGAAAATTTCCAACCTGTACATTACTTCAGAAGCTAAAAAGTTACCAAAATTCCTAAAGTACTAATTATTAGAGATTTTTTTTTTTTTTGTAATTATTAATATTTTAGAAATGTATTTCAAACCCATTTGGGCTGAAGGACTTTGGTCGATGGCCTCTTGATATTATTATCAATAAAGATCAGTTATTATTATTATTATTGATCCACTTTCAATTTTTTCCCTCGATTCTGACGACTTCAAATTTCAAAATTGTACAGCGCTCGGTGTTCTTTATATCTGAGAAATTGCTTATAGAAATTTAATATCAATAGTACCTGTCTTCTAAGTATGTTTATTTCATTTATCTCTGATGTCTTGCGAATACAAATCAAAACAACTTCAATTTTAAATAGTTCATCTCATATACATGCGTCAATTTTCTCTTCTTCTTCCTTCTTCGCTTTTCTCCTTGGCTCTTGGTAGCTATTATCCACTCTATCAAAGAACATAGAATGGACTCAGCTTTCGAACAATTCACTCAGACTTTGTTGTCGACATTTGTCAATTTGAAATTCAGTAATGCCAACATCCAAATGGCTACTCTGTCTTTACACGACCTTAGTAGCTAAGACCATTTCGGCAGGCTTCCAAATCTTTTCCAGATAGCACCAAATTCTTGGAATGGTTCATTAGTGCTATAATCTTTACTATTTTATCAATCAGTTAATATGACGTTTTTTACAACTTGTCGAGTTATTTTGGAAGTTTCGATTATCGACATTCACACGTTTTTCAATAAAAACCAAAGATAAATCGAGGGTTTGTCTGAGGGCAACGTGGGTACCAGCGTAAAATAGTTTATAACGCAAGGTTAGTTGGAGTAAAGTTAGGTGGAGGACGGAATTACATGAAATAGTCATTCCCAACCCTCTTGATTCAATCCATTGTTTTATATTTATAGTATTCGATCATTGATCAGTTATAACAGAAACTTCTGCCCTCGATGTAAGTTGAGATTTCCCATCCGGAAATTGCCGATCGAGTCACATCCATTACAGAGATAACAAAAAAATCTCAATATTTCTTATTTTAGACATTTTACACGATTGAATTCACAAATAAGTTCGTGTAGAAGTTTATGATATTGTGCCGCTGAAACACACAATATTTTAGACGGGCATAATTCCAGACCCCCTTGAAGGAAGCCATCGCGTAGTATATGAAATTAAAATCCATGAGGGTATTCCGGGCCGAAAATCACAATAGAAGGGCCGAAGGATAGGTCGAATTTGCACACATTACCCCCACTAGACAGAATACTAGAATATTCTATGACTATCGTTTTTCTCAGTGATATGTGACTTATTTTTCAGAACTAAATAAAAATAAAGTGAATTATATAAACTTCTAAGGATTATTTTTAACACTAAAAGAAAATAATAATGTTATTCACATCATAATACCTGAATATGACATCGAAGGATAGCGTTAATGGTTCTAGGGTGGAAACAGAAGCAACATACAGACCGAAATAAGTTATAGAACAACGCATGCTTTTAGAATGGTCATTTGTCTTTTTCTGTGTATGGAAATATGGAAACAACCGAATTCCCCCTAAAATTATCGAAGGAAGATGGCTATCCATTTTCAACCGAAGCCTCTTTGAGAACGGTTGTTTGTGTCAGCGACTGTGAGTTTTTAGTGTATTTGGGCCGAATTTGCAAGTGATTTTGTGATTTTATTATCATATGAGTAAATTACGAAATTTTACGTAAGGTACCTGAGGTAAATAAGGCCCAAGGGGTAATAAGGCCCAAATTTCAAATTTCGCGGGAAAATATACCTATGACACTTCACTGTTTACGCACACGTGCACAATGTCGGTGTGAATGATTCCGTATTGGTCAGCAGACGCTAGCGCCGCTATCTTGTCAGTCAAGTGCGATGCTTTGATGAAGTGACTGGCTATTGTGCAATTTTATAATTTTCATACCAAGAAACTGTAAGTATTTAACGTTTTATTTAATAATGGACTAATAACGCTGTATTTATTACCTTAAGTATGTCTCGCGTAATACAAAGGATATGGCTTTTCCTAACCAGAGAATGATTTTGTAGGTTATTTGGATTATTTTGTAAAACGTGGCATGCGGTTAATAAGGCCCATTGTAACGATACTTGGGCCTTATTAGCCTCTTAATATTAAAGTATCAGATTGTATTGTTCGTTATTTTCTAGGTCAATGTACTATGTGAATTTTGACAATATATGTGTAATATTGTTACAGATTTTGATTAAAATGCCTCCAAAGAGAGCTCAGTGGACAGAAAACAATTTACGGGCTGCTATGGCAGCTATAAAACGAGGGCATCTGACGCAACGAGCTGCAGCTGAACGATACAATATTCCAAGACGAACTCTCCGAAATCATATAAAGTCCGAAAGTACTATTAAGCGCTTAGGTCGTCGTTCCGTTTTGACAATTGACCAAGAAAAAGATCTTGTACAACGCATTATACGATTTTCTAACATTGGTGTACCTGTTACTCCGAAAGTCATACGGAGACAAGCATTTTTATTTTGCGAGAGTTATGATATTAAGCATGATTTCAACAAAGACTCTGGAATTGCGGGCAAAGACTGGCTTAAAACGTTTTTGAAAAGGAACCCAGAAATTTCCAAAAGAAAAGCCCAGTTTATGAATCCAGGCAGAGCACAGAAATTAAACCGTCCTATTGTCGCTCAGCATTTCCAAGAAGTGAAAGACCTATATGAAGAAAATATGGATGAAAAGGGGTGTAGACTCACTATTCATCATCAACAAACTGTTTTGGCGCAAAAAGGAGCTCGTCGAGTCCATTTGATTGCACCTGAGCACGCGGAAAATGTTACGATAGCAATGTGTGTTAATGCTGTTGGTACTGCTATCCCACCAATGATCATCTTCAAAGGCCAAAGGCAAAAACCAGAATATAGTGATAACTTACCAGCTGGATCTCTCATAAAGATGGCTCCAAAAGGAAGTATGACCACGGAGCTATTTATTGAATTCATCAAGCATCTGGGAAAGAATAAAACGCAGGAAAAGTCTTGTTAATCTTTGATGGAGCATCCTCGCACCTGGATTATACAATTGTTGAAGAAGCAGACAAGCATGATATTGTGCTTTATTGTTTGCCTAGTAACACAACCCATGAACTTCAACCCCTCGATAAATCTGTCAATAAGTCTTTTGAGCATCACTGGGATCAAGAAGCTATGACATATATGTATCAAAATCCTGACAGACGCTTGACAAAATCGAACTTCAACAAAATATTCTCAAAAGCTTGGTCGAGGGCACTGACTCATGAAAATATAATAAATGGATTCAGGGCTACTGGATTGTTACCATTCAACCCTGATGTATTACCAGATGAAGCATTTGCACCAGCGATCTTGACCGAACATCCTCCTCCACAAACTTCAACTATTATTGAGGCAAACATAGACTACCCTGAAGTAACGTCACGTTCTGACACTGTTTCACCGTCAATACTAAACAACGAAGAATGTACTATTGCTGGCATTGTTACCCCAGAAAAGCAAATTGGTGTAAGGGCTTTAACTGATATTGATACATCAACTCTTCCTGTGAAAGTACCACAAACTTTAACACCATCGCCTAAACCATCAACATCTGGTATTGTGACAAAACGTCCTCTTATTCTAAGTTCAGACTCAGAAACGGATATTGAGCCTGATGCTATACAGAAGATGTTGAATATAAATAATCCCACTAGAATCAATGTATATACCTCCGAAGAAGACTCAGACAATGATACTCCGCTAGCCAGTCTTAAAACAAAGGAAACTAAATCCCCGTTTCAAGAACTTATGCCAACTCCAAACTATGCTGTTATCAAAAACAAACCAAGAAGAAAGGCCATCAATTATAGAGGTCAACGGATTACTAGGACCTTTTAAGAAACGGAGGAGCTAAAAGAAAATGAGGTAATAAAGGTGAAAAAGCCAATCGGAAAACTAAAGATCGTAAGAATAAGTCTGGAAAAGATAGCAGTAAGGTTAAGAAGTCAAAATAATTGAATCTGAATGGTTCTGTCATGCTTGCAAAGAAGGTCGTGTTTCGGACATGCGACAATGTGCCCAATGTTTAAAATGGTACCACGAAGAATGTGTCGGACTTTCAACCGAAGATAAAGATATTTTTATTGCTGTGTTTAAACAAAATACTTAACTATATTTTACCGTGTCAGTATGAATAATATGTTTGTTAATCGTTTTTATTTTTATTTTGTTTGCAGAAGATATTTTGTTTTGTTTTGAGTGTATTTTCTGAGTCTAGGAATATGCTTGTGATACTAAAGAACTAAGTTAGGTATTTTTAATTAAAGTCTGATTTTAAGTCTTAAAAATTAATATAAGATTAATTACATAGTTTTGTTTAATAAGAAAAGAACTGATTATTTTAATTTTCTAAGTTAGAGAACATGTTGTGATTGTACCAAATACTTTAGTTAAGGCCACTAGTTCCTGGAAACTGAATTGTCTTCGATTACTATTGAGAGGGTAATAAGGCCCACGTTTAATAAATAAATGATGATGATTAAATAAGTAAAAACAACAATTTACTTTTATTTTAACTTATTTCTAGGTTAATTTAGGGCGATTTACTTTAAAAATAAAGCATTTTTTTATATGGGCTTTAATATACTACCGTAGTATAATAAGGCCCATGAGAGAAGTTTAAAAAAAGTGTATTTTCGTATTTAAAAATATGCTTTTCTGAATTGTTTCTCACAATTTATTACAGCAACATGTACAAGCTATGTAGACAACATGTTTTTGACGTCCTATACGCATTATACTCAGATTTAAAGCAAATTTTTGTTAGGTGGGCCTTAATTGCCACCGGTACCTTAGTAATAAGATAGTAGATAGCTAAAAGTTATTTGTTTGCATTTCTATAGGCTAATTTCAACGTACCCACTATCCCTGAATGTGTAGAGGAATCATCTGATTCTAGAAACTTATTTAATTCTTAATTATATCGATTTACCAAACTTCCAATTCCCTGTTTATCTCCTCCAGTCATCATAAAATCAGCGTTATATGTGATATTTTCATGTAAATTTGATTAAATTAACGAACTTATATCATAACACCTGTTGAAAAAAAATCCAGATGTTTCCGAATCTACTCTTTCTTTTTAATTTTTCGATCGTTGTGATTCGATAAGAATGTATTGATATTTGATATGACTATTGGATTATTTTTATTTTTATTTTCAATAGTTTATTGCAAGAATGCCACCTAAGAAACACCGAAATGTTAATCAACGTAAGACGAGAAGACGAAAGGTTCCCAAGCTCTCTGATGATAAATCTGTTTCGATTCCTTCTCCTCAATCTTTATTATTTATCAGTCTTATTTAATGACGTTTGTTTTTTCTTCTCCGATATTCAATTGCTCAAAGTACATACACACCTTTTTTGCTCTTTCTATCCGATAGGCGATCTCATTCAAGAAGTAAGCCAACTCTCTTTTTTCTAACAACAAACACCCAATTCTGGCGTTGCTGTTTTGAGGGGATCACGTCATCAGGGAGATATAAGGTATGGAACATTACCTAATAAAAAACAATGTACAGCTAATGCCGCTGTGGTATTAGCTTATAATCATGCGTTTCCGTGTAGGAAATGCTGCGGTCAAGGAGCCGTGCAACTTCCCCTACCGGAAAGTTACCCAGACCTCCTTAGAAGTTTGGTGGGGAACAAACACCCCAAATCGTCAACGTTCCTAAGAAACATTTGAAGATACAACACCCTCTTCGCATTTGGTAGTACCGGCTTCGACCTTAAAAAGGAGCTTGGTCGTGGAGCTCCGGTGATTGTCGTAGACGGACAAATATACCATAGGATAGGTAACGTTGACACTAAGGAGCCACGATTCGGAACGATGTATTTTCTCAATGCGGGAAAGGCCATGGAGGGAACGAAGAAGAAGCAGGTGAGCAGACACTGCGACGATGATCTGCTACGCCAAATCGATCAACTATTACGAGAGCGCAACCCTACGCCAAGTTATATCGACAACTGGGTGAGAGAGTGCGAGTAGCGGAATCGCGCGAAGAGAACGGAATATGCCATCCTTATACCATGCATTTCGAAAAGGTACTCGGCACAGATAGAACAAGCCACGCCGCTCCTTCTAATATTAACGAAATTGGTGCCGTCTTTTCAACTGTAGACGGCAACATTCCTCCCACTGGAACTATTAGACTTCAATACAAGGGCAACAGTAATCTCTTCGATATTCCCAAATTGAGTCCCATCTGCGATCCGCTGTGTTATCCTTTGCTGTTTCCACTCGGCGAGTTGGGCTGGAGTGTAAATTTAGCGAAGGTAATCAGCAATCGCAGATCGCGAATCAGCCAGGAGGAATTTCACATTTATAGAATGATGATTCGCGAGGGATTATTCAATGCAATACTTTCTTGCGGTCGTCTCACTCAACAATTTATCACCGATAAATACGTTGAGCTCGAGGGCAATCGTTTGGAGTATTTGCATAAGAACCAACAACGCCTACGCGCCGACACATACGTCGGCCTACAAGATTACGTTGCAAAAAAGTCCTGCTCGGAGACAACAGAGTAGGCAGAGCGGTTATCTTGCCGAGTACCTTCACTGCCGGTCCCAGGTTCATGCAGTAAAATTACCAAGACGCCATGGCCATAGTTTGTAAATTCGGCAGGCCAACCCTTTTCATAACCTTTACCTGCAACCCGTAGTGGCCCGAAATCAAGGATAATCTAACGTGCAAGCTGCTCAATCCTCAAGACAGGCCGGATTTAGTCGCACGCGTTTTTTTCAAAAAAATGAAAGCCTTTTTGGGGGATATAAAAGAAAATAAAATTTTCGGCGAGGTACAGGCGTTTGTCTACGTCATAGAGTTTCAAAAACGGGGTTTATCCCATATGAACAGCCTTATAACGCTCGCAGACGGGGATAAACTTCGGGAGCCCGAAGACGTGGACAGGTTTATCAGCGCCGAGCTACCTTCGCCGAACGACACCAAACTTTTCGAAGCAGTCACGGCTTTTATGATTCACGGTCCCTGCGGCGATGATAATCCGAGTTCCCCCTTTATGGAAGACGGCGTCTATAGCCGTGCAACTTCCCCTACCGGAATGTTACCCGGACCTCCTTAGAAGTTTGGTGGGGAACAAACACCCCAAATCGTCAACGTTCCTAAGAAACATTTGAAGATACAACACCCACTTCGCATTTGGTAGTACCGGCTTCGACATTAAGAAGGAGCTTGGTCGTGGAGCTCCGGTGATTGTCGTAGACGGACAAATATACCATAGGATAGGTAACGTTGACACTAAGGAGCCACGATTCGGAACGATGTATTTTCTCAAAGCGGGAAAGGCCATGGAGGAAAGGAAGAAGAACCAGGTGAGCAGACACTGCGACGATGATCTGCTACGCCAAATCGATCAACTATTACGAGAGCGCAACCCTACGCCAAGTTATATCGACAACTGGGTGAGAGAGTGCGAGTAGCGGAATAGCGCGAAGAGAACGGAATATGCCATCCTTATACCATGCATTTCGAAAAGGTACCCGGCACAGATAGAACAAGCCACGCCGCTCCTTCTAATATTAACGAAATTGGTGCCGTCTCTTCAACTGTAGACGGCAACATTCTTCCCCCTGGAACTATTAGACTTCAATACAAGGGCAACAGTAATCTCTTCGATATTCCCAAATTGAGTCCCATCTGCGATCCGCTGTATTAATCTTTGCTGTTTCCACTCGGCGAGTTGGGCTGGAGTGTAAATTAAGCGAAGGTAATCAGCAATCGCAGATCGCGAATCAGCCAGGAGGAATTTCACATTTATAGAATGATGATTCGCGAGGGATTATTCAATGCGATACTTTCTTGCGGTCGTCTCACTCAGCAATTTATCACCGATAAATACGTTGAGCTCGAGGGCAATCGTTTGGAGTATTTGCATAAGAACCAACAACGCCTACGCGCCGACACATACGTCGGCCTACAAGATTACGTTGCAAAAAAGTCCTGCTCGGAGACAACAGAGTAGGCAGAGCGGTTATCTTGCCGAGTACCTTCACTGCCGGTCCCAGGTTCATGCAGCAAAATTACCAAGACGCCATGGCCATAGTTTGTAAATTCGGCAGGCCAACCCTTTTCATAACCTTTACCTGCAACCCGTAGTGGCCCGAAATCAAGGATAATCTAACGTGCAAGCTGCTCAATCCTCAAGACAGGCCGGATTTAGTCGCACGCATTTTTTTCAAAAAAATGAAAGCCTTTTTGGGGGATATAAAAGAAAATAAAATTTTCGGCGAGGTACAGGCGTTTGTCTACGTCATAGAGTTTCAAAAACGGGGTTTATCCCATATGAACAGCCTTATAACGCTCGCAGACGGGGATAAACTTCGGGAGCCCGAAGACGTGGACAGGTTTATCAGCGCCGAGCTACCTTCGCCGAACGACACCAAACTTTTCGAAGCAGTCACGGCTTTTATGATTCACGGTCCCTGCGGCGATGATAATACGAGTTCCCCCTTTATGGAAGACGGCGTCTGCTCCAAAGGTTTCCCAAAACCGTACGCCGAACGCACTAATATGGACTCGGGAAAACTACCTGTTTATCGTCGTCGAAACGACGGAGTCTCTGTTCAATTGAACAAGAGCGCTGTCGACAATCGCTACGTCGTTCCGTACAACCCGTTTCTGTGTTTGGAGTACCAGTGTCACATAAACGTAGAGGTGTGTTCCAACGTCCTCGCCTGTAAGTATATTTTTAAATATATAAATAAAGGTCCTGACGCGGCCCTCATCAGAGTTAACGGAGTGGACGTCTTTCACCAATTCCTAGAATCTCAGTACGTATCGTCCGGAGAGGCCGCGTGGAGATTGTTGCAATTTCCCATACAGGAAAAGTCATACGATTATTAGATTACCGATCCACCTGGAGGGCGAGCACACGTTGTTTTTTGAGGAGGGAAAGGAGGAAGCGGCCTTGCTCAGCGGTACAGGTAAACATACCAAATTAACCGCTTTCTTCGAAATTTACAGAGCCAATCCATCGGCAACAAGGTACGTATATACCGAAATCCCCTACCATTACACCTGGCAAGACCGAAAACACCTCTGGAAAGTGAGACAACGACGAAGCAACTTCATCGCCCGTATGTACACCATCAGTCCAAAATACGTCGAAAAGTTTTACCTGAGGATTCTCTTACTGCACGTCCCTGGACCCAAGTCCTTCGAAGACCTACGAACAGTCGACGGCACCGTTTACGGTACGTTTAAAGAAGCCGCCCGTGCGAGACGCCTGGTAGCCTCCGATGAGGAATGGATAAGAACTCTCCAACACGCTGCCACAGTAGATATGCCGAGCGGTATGCGCAAATTGTTCGCATACATGTTATGCTTTTGCGAGGTCGGAGATCCGGCGTATCTATGGGAAAGCTACAAAACGTATTTGACGGAGGATTATAGGAGAAAGGGAATCTCTGTAGAGGAATCCGAAGGTAGAGCTTTGATGCGTATAGAGAGTCTTCTGCGTTTTCTGGGGAGAAATCTGAGAGATTTCGGTCTGCCGCAGTACAACTTGCCGGCAGACGACGTCGTCGGCGACGAAGAACAGGAACTGACCGATTCCGAAGAGAATCGCCCAGAAAGACTGAATTCGGAACAGAGGGTTATTTTCGACCTTTTGATTCGAACAGTGGACAACGAACAAGAAGAGCGAAGATATTTCCATCTGCAAGGCAGCGGTGGCACTGGAAAGACGTACCTCTACAATACCATTTTGACCCACCTGAGCTCGAGGGGAACATTTACCGTAGCCGTCGCGTTCACGGGTATCGCGGCTCTGTTGTTAAAGAACAGCAGGACCGTTCATTCGACGTTCAAATTACCTCTGAACGTCGATTCGGACAGTCCTTCGTCGATAACGGCCCAATCCGAGGAGGCGGCCCTTCTACGAAATGTGCGATTGGTGATTTGGGATGAAGTTTCAATGTCGAGTTACCAAGTGCTCTACGTAGTGGATCGCCTCTTCCAAGACGTGTGTAACGACCGCCGTCCATTCGGCGGAAAGTGCATACTGCTTGGCGGTGACGTGAAACAGTTGCTTCCAGTTGCCGCTGGTAGAGTGCAACAGACCGAGTTATTCTTCTCAAACTGTCAGTCGTGGAGACATTTCCAGGTACTCGAGCTCACGGTTAATATGAGGACTGATCCCGCAGAATTAGATTTCTGCAGATGGTTAAATCAGTTGGGAACGGGCTCGATCAACGAGACCCGGGAAGATCTTCCCAGAGATTCATTCTGCCTACCGAAAAACTGCCTCACCAAAGACGTAGTCCAGGACCTATACGGGGAGGATGTAGACGCTTCATCACTGGCGGACAGGGCCATCTTATGTCCTAGGAACAAACACTGCGACGAGTTGAACGACAGAATACTAAGAACATTCTCGGGCGAAATCTTTACCATACCGAGCGTAGACAGTATAGTGACGGAAGACGAGCAAGAAATCACCAACTTTCCGGAAGAATACCTGAACCTGATAACACCAAGTGGAATGCCTCAACACGAGTTGAGTTTGAAGATTGGAGTTCCGATCATACTTTTGAGAAAACTGTCGCTATCTGAAGGATTGATTAACGGAACTCGGATGTTGGTGTTAAATGTGACGGACGTTCTTTAATAGCTAAAATTGTCACTGGACGATTTTCTGGACGAGTTGTTTTGATTCCAAAGATGGATTTGATATCGATAGATAATCGATTCCCGTTCACACTCAAGAGAAGACAATTCCCGATAAAGTTGTGTTTCGCTTGACGATCAACAAGGCGCAAAGGCAAACGTTCGAAAAAGTTGGCATTTATCTTGGATGTCCGGTTTTCGCCCACGGCCAACTTTACGTTGCTTTTTCCAGAGCTCGCAAGTGGGCTGCGATCAAAATTCAAGTTCAAAAATCGAAGCAACATGAGATGTTATGTATAGGAACTAGAAAAATTCACACCAAAAATATTGTTTACCCCAATATCTTTAATTTGATCAATAATTGAACTTCGAACTGCAATATTTTTGTACCATTAAATTTTAACCTATTTTCAAAATTTTTCATATTTAATCATTTCGCAAGTTCTTTTCTGGAATCAATTTTCATATTGTGTTATTTTTTATCGTTGAACTCTCCTTTTTTCGAAATTATGTTTCAACTATGAACAAGCTTTAAATGTCATGATCGAATTATAACATTTATTTACCGTTAAACTGATCTTTCAAAATCTGTTAAATTTTATATTTCATGTATTGACGTCATCGATAATTTTAGTCTGATGAATCTTTATATTTCATCTTCGAATGTATACAACAACAGGGACGTTATGTTCAGGCTCTAGAAAAACTAACCAAGAAAAATATTATTTACCTCAATATTGTAATCTTTTTCAAAATTATTCATATTTAACATTTCGTAAGTATTTTACTTGAAACAATTTTCATGATGTATCAATTTTATTTCGTCACATTTACTTTTTTTCAAAATTATTCACACTTTTCAAAATTATGTTTCAACTATGAGCAATCCTTATATGACATGATTGAATCATAACAATTTCATACCGTTAAACTGAACCTTCAAAATCTATTGAATTTAATGTTTCATATATTGATGTAATCAATAATTTCACTCTAATTAAATCTACATATTTAATTTTCGAATGTATCAGTTTCATACCGTTCAGTTCATTTTTTTCTGAAATCACTTGAATTTAATATTCAATATACCAAAATGAAATTTTGAATCTTATCGACCTCTTATTTCATATTAAACTTCAACCTTTATTAATCTTTGTAATCATTAAATAATGATATTTTTATACCGTTATATTTATGTTTTCAGAAACAAATTTATTTTATATATTAAGCGTTTGTTATTTTCGATCAATCGACTAATATTTACTTTCTTTTCAATTATATATTTTCGTTTTAAAATTTTTTCAACGTGTAAATTCATTTCAACATCCCTATGCCTGTGCGCGTTCGATCGTTAAGTGCGCGAATGATATTCTCTCTTCTGATAAACAGGTCATTTTCGGTTCGAATTTGACAACCAAACCTGATTATGACAACTTATCCCTATATTGACAAGTCGCTAAATTATTATAATCTCCAAAGTCATAATTTTTATATCACATCATTCCAAATTTAATTTTTCCTATTTTTGAAATCCACATGATTGATTGACATATATTCAAATAATTAAAATCATCATTTCAACTTTCCGTTAAACAAAAATTTATCCTTCATTTTCTCTATATTAATTTCATCAATTTAATATTGAATTCAACAATTCTCTAAACAAATACAACTTCGAATATGATATAAGTTCAAGAAAAATTTAGCCGCAGAAACAGATAGTATTAATCGATAAGAGATTTTTGAACCATCAACATGTCTGATACTGATGCCCAAGCAGGAACTTCCATGGACGTAGACAACGAAAATGAAGAAGCAAAAAGAAGAGAGAGAGATGAAGAAATTAAGAAGATTTTGACATGGCAAGGATGATAAATTGAATCTGCCAAAAACGAGCAACATCGGATAACAGTGGTAAGGGACAATGAAGGAAACAACGTTTTGGACCTTGATTTTTCTAACGAGCTTGCTGGAATCCTATCCACTTTATTCTCAGCTGTAAGAAGAGCTGATAACTCATCAGGAACACATCAAAAGTACTTGTCACTAGATGCAAAGCTGCTGGAAACACCATTGAAGATTGCTGATCTAGAAACACAATGGAGGGCTACAGGAGTCAAATTTAATTTTACTATCGCCACGCCTATTGTAAATATGCTCACTGCCTTTAAGTGCATGTTTGATGAAGTGAGAACAGGGGTCACCACATTCCAATACAAGAAAGCTTCACAAGCAGGAAAAAAGAGGACTCATGCAGGGCAAATTTTAAGGAAGAAGGAAGACAGATCGAATATCACTGAATATGGCCTAAACAATCAGCACATCCCATTATTAAAAGGCATCACTCTACCCCCAGAAAGAAGAAGTGGATTAATTAGAAGTGTAGGAGCCTTAGCTCAAGCTATATTTTTAGTGAACGAAACAAAATTTACAAACAAGATAGCAAAATCATTTAGTGAGACTATCCAAATTATACCCGCGAAGGGAGAAATTGTAAATGCATTAGAGGCATGCAAGAATGGGGCAGAGGCATCATCAATATTAACAGAATTGGGTGATTTACTGCTATTGTCAACTGCCCGATCAACCCAAAAGATTGATTTTCCTCTGACACTTGCTATGTGGCTATTCAGCGCTAAGGGAGATAATCCATGGAACTTTTCGGGACCTGGAACAATGTACCTATTGGATCAAGGTATAAAAAATCTAAGTCTTAAATTCAAAATAAGATCACAAGAGGATGTAACCAGAAACATAGCCCAAGTAATATTCCATGCCATGTATGGTACTTATACCGAAGATTTTGGTATTCTATCCCAAATAACTACAGAGGCTGAGTGGAAGAAACGCAAAGATGTTGATAAAGTTTTTAAGGAAAGGTCTAAAGCAGAATATAGAAGGGTTACACCTGTTAGATTTATTTATTACTCAAAATTAGCTCAATCATTGCTAACCAAGTCTCTTGGTAACACAGACCCCTGCTTTACGAGACTGCCCTCTTTCTCGGCCAATAGGACTAGGTTATTCACAACAGAGTTTAAGACTTACCTTGCAACAGGGAAAGTAGGAGCGCAAGCTGGAAGAGGTTTTAACATATCCTACTACTTAAGATCATTGCGCGACGAATTGGTACAAAAGATGGAAGCAGGGAAACCTGAGGAATGTGGAACTAGAAAGTGGATGAAAGAAAAAGAAGGGAAACTTGTTGAAGTAGATGATCGTTTTATGGAGATTGGTAGGTGCTTTTTCGGGAAATAATTGACATATGTTTTTCTTGTTTACACATCAATTTGTATTTTTTACTAATCATTATTTTTCATTTTTCATAATCAAACTAGTATATTTGTAAAAAAAAAAAAAAGACAAGACTCTTAAAGAGAACAAAGAAGCCCATGGAAATATCATGGTTAGGTTAGGTTTCTTGCCAATTTCTATAACATGATTAGGGTAGGAATTGGCAAGGGTCTATCGGATATATCTGATTGCTGCTGGAAACACCATTGAAGATTGCTGATCTAGAAACACAATGGAGGGCTACAGGAGTCAAATTTAATTTTACTATCGCCACGCCTATTGTAAATATGCTCACTGCCTTTAAGTGCATGTTTGATGAAGTGAGAACAGGGATCACCACATTCCAATACAAGAAAGCTTCACAAGCAGGAAAACAGAGGACTCATGCAGGGCAAATTTTAAGGAAGGAGGAAGACAGATCGAATATCACTGAATATGGCCTAAACAACAGAGTAGGCAGAGCGGTTATCTTGCCGAGTACCTTCACTGCCGGTCCCAGGTTCATGCAGCAAAATTACCAAGACGCCATGGCCATAGTTTGTAAATTCGGCAGGCCAACCCTTTTCATAACCTTTACCTGCAACCCGTAGTGGCCCGAAATCAAGGATAATCTAACGTGCAAGCTGCTCAATCCTCAAGACAGGCCGGATTTAGTCGCACGCATTTTTTTCAAAAAAATGAAAGCCTTTTTGGGGGAAATAAAAGAAAATAAAATTTTCGGCGAGGTACAGGCGTTTGTCTACGTCATAGAGTTTCAAAAACGGGGTTTATCCCATATGAACAGCCTTATAACGCTCGCAGACGGGGATAAACTTCGGGAGCCCGAAGACGTGGACAGGTTTATCAGCGCCGAGCTACCTTCGCCGAACGACACCAAACTTTTCGAAGCAGTCACGGCTTTTATGATTCACGGTCCCTGCGGCGATGATAATCCGAGTTCCCCCTTTATGGAAGACGGCGTCTGCTCCAAAGGTTTCCCAAAACCGTACGCCGAACGCACTAATATCGACTCGGGAAAACTACCTGTTTATCGTCGTCGAAACGACGGAGTCTCTGTTCAATTGAACAAGAGCGCTGTCGACAATCGCTACGTCGTTCCGTACAACCCGTTTCTGTGTTTGGAATACCAGTGTCACATAAACGTAGAGGTGTGTTCCAACGTCCTCGCCTGTAAGTATATTTTTAAATATATAAATAAAGGTCCTGACGCGGCCCTCATCACAGTTAACGGAGTGGACGTCTTTCACCAATTCCTAGAATCTCAGTACGTATCGTCCGGCGAGGCCGCGTGGAGATTGTTGCAATTTCCCATACAGGAAAAGTCATACGATTATTAGATTACCGATCCACCTGGAGGGCGAGCACACGTTGTTTTTTGAGGAGGGAAAGGAGGAAGCGGCCTTGCTTAGCGGTGCAGGTAAACATACCAAATTAACCGCTTTCTTCGAAATTTACAGAGCCAATCCATCGGCAACAAGGTACGTATATACTGAAATCCCCTACCATTACACCTGGCAAGACCGAACACACCTCTGGAAAGTGAGACAACGACGAAGCAACTTCATCGCCCGTATGTACACCATCAGTCCAAAATACGTCGAAAAGTTTTACCTGAGGATTCTCTTACTGCACGTCCCTGGACCCAAGTCCTTCGAAGACCTACGAACAGTCGACGGCACCGTTTACGGTACGTTTAAAGAAGCCGCCCGTGCGAGACGCCTGGTAGCCTCCGATGAGGAATGGATAAGAACTCTCCAACACGCTGCCACAGTAGATATGCCGAGCGGTATGCGCAAATTGTTCGCATACATGTTATGCTTTTGCGAGGTCGGAGATCCGGCGTATCTATGGGAAAGCTACAAAACGTATTTGACGGAGGATTATAGGAGAAAGAGAATCTCTGTAGAGGAATCCGAAGGTAGAGCTTTGATGAGTATAGAGAGTCTTCTGCGTTTTCTGGGGAGAAATCTGAGATTTCGGTCTGCCGCAGTACAACTTGCCGGCAGACGACGTCGTCGGCGACGAAGAACAGGAACCGACCGATTCCGAAGAGAATCGCCCAGAAAGACTGAATTCGGAACAGAGGGTTATTTTCGACCTTTTGATTCGAACAGTGGACAACGAACAAGAAGAGCGAAGATATTTCCATCTGCAAGGCAGCGGTGGCACTGGAAAGACGTACCTCTACAATACCATTTTGACCCACCTGAGCTCGAGGGGAACATTTACCGTAGCCGTCGCGTTCACGGGTATCGCGGCTCTGTTGTTAAAGAACAGCAGGACCGTTCATTCGACGTTCAAATTACCTCTGAACGTCGATTCGGACAGTCGTTTGTCGATAACGGCCCAATCCGAGGCGGCCCTTCTACGAAATGTGCGATTGGTGATTTGGGATGAAGTTTCAATGTCGAGTTACCAAGTGCTCTACGTAGTGGATCGCCTCTTCCAAGACGTGTGTAACGACCGCCGTCCATTCGGCGGAAAGTGCATACTGCTTGGCGGTGACGTGAAACAGTTGCTTCCAGTTGCCGCTGGTAGAGTGCAACAGACCGAGTTATTCTTCTCAAACTGTCAGTCGTGGAGACATTTCCAGGTACTCGAGCTCACGGTCAATATGAGGACTGATCCCGCAGAATTAGATTTCTGCAGATGGTTAAATCAGTTGGGAACGGGCTCGATCAACGAGACCCGGAAGATCTTCCCAGAGATTCATTCTGCCTACCGAAAACTGCCTCACCAAAGACGTAGTCCAGGACCTATACGGGGAGGATGTAGACGCTTCATCACTGGCGGACAGGGCCATCTTATGTCCTAGGAACAAACACTGCGACGAGTTGAACGACAGAATACTAAGAACATTCTCGGGCGAAATCTTTACCATACGGAGCGTAGACAGTATAGTGACGGAAGACGAGCAAGAAATCACCAACTTTCCGGAAGAATACCTGAACCTGATAACACCAAGTGGAATGCCTCAACACGAGTTGAGTTTGAAGATTGGAGTTCCGATCATACTTTTGAGAAAACTGTCGCTATCTGAAGGATTGATTAACGGAACTCGGATGTTGGTGTTAAATGTGACGGACGTTCTTTTAATAGCTAAAATTGTCACTGGACGATTTTCTGGACGAGTTGTTTTGATTCCAAAGATGGATTTGATATCGATAGATAATCGATTCCCGTTCACACTCAAGAGAAGACAATTCCCGATAAAGTTGTGTTTCGCTTGACGATCAACAAGGCGCAAAGGCAAACGTTCGAAAAAGTTGGCATTTATCTTGGATGTCCGGTTTTCGCCCACGGCCAACTTTACGTTGTTTTTTCCAAAGCTCGCAAGTGGGCTGCGATCAAAATTCAAGTTCAAAAATCGAAGCAACAGGAGATGTTATGTATAGGAACTAGAAAAATTTACACCAAAAATATTGTTTACCCCAATATCTTTAATTTGATCAATAATTGAACTTCGAACTGCAATATTTTTGTACCGTTAAATTTTAACCTATTTTCAAAATTTTCATATTTAATCATTTCGCAAGTTTTTTCTGGAATCAATTTTCATATTGTGTTATTTTTTATCGTTGAACTCTCCTTTTTTCGAAATTATGTTTCAACTATGAACAAGCTTTAAATGTCATGATCGAATTATAACATTTATTTACCGTTGAACTGATCTTTCAAAATCTGTTAAATTTTATATTTCATGTATTGACGTCATCGATAATTTTACTCTGATGAATCTTTATATTTCATCTTCGAATGTATACAACAACAGGGACGTTATGTTCAGGCTCTAGAAAAACTAACCAAGAAAAATATTATTTACCTCAATATTGTAATCTTTTTCAAAATTATTCATATTTAACATTTCGTAAGTATTTTACTTGAAACAATTTTCATGATGTATCAATTTTATTTCGTCAAATTTACTTTTTTCAAAATTATTCACACTTTTCAAAATTATGTTTCAACTATGAGCAATCTTTATATGACATGATTGAATCATAACAATTTCATACCGTTAAACTGAACCTTCAAAATCTATTGAATTTAATGTTTCATATATTGATGTAATCAATAATTTTACTCTAATTAAATCTACATATTTAATTTTCGAATGTATCAGTTTCATACCGTTCAGTTCATTTTTTTCTGAAATCACTTGAATTTAATATTCAATATACCAAAATGAAATTTTGAATCTTATCTACCTCTTATTTCATATTAAACTTCAACCTTTATTAATCTTTGTAATCATTAAATAATGATATTTTTATACCGTTATATTTATGTTTTCAGAAACAAATTTATTTTATATATTAAGCGTTTGTTATTTTTCGATCAATCGACTAATATTTACTTTCTTTTCAATTATATATTTTCGTTTTAAAATTTTTTCAACGTGTGAATTCATTTCAACATCCCTATGCCTCTGCGCGTTCGATCGTTAAGTGCGCGAATGATATTCTCTCTTCTGATAAACAGGTCGTTTTCCGTTCGAATTTGACAACCAAACCTGATTATGACAACTTATCCCTATATTGACAAGTCGCTAAATTATTATAATCTCCAAAGTCATAATTTTTATATCACATCACTCCAAATTTAATTTTTCCTATTTTTTGAAATCCACATGATTGATTGACATATATTCAAATAATTAAAATCATCATTTCAACTTTCCGTTAAACAAAAATTTATCCTTCATTTTCTCTATATTAATTTCATCAATTTAATATTGAATTCAACAATTCTCTAAACAAATACAACTTCGAATATGATATAAGTTCAAGCAAAAATTTAGCCGCAGAAACAGATAGTATTAATCGATAAGAGATTTTTGAACCATCAACATGTCTGATACTGATGCCCAAGCAGGAACTTCCATGGACGTAGACAACGAAAATGAAGAAGCAAAAAGAAGAGAGTAGAGAGATGAAGAAATTAAGAAGATTTTTGACATGGCAAGGATGATAAATTTGAATCTGCCAAACAACGAGCAACATCGGATAACAGTGGTAAGGGACAATGAAGGAAACAACGTTTTGTACCTTGATTTTTCTAACGAGCTTGCTGGAATCCTATTCACTTTATTCTCAGCTGTAAGAAGAGCTGATAACTCATCAGGAACACATCAAAAGTACTTGTCACTAGATGCAAAGCTGCTGGAAACACCATTGAAGATTGCTGATCTAGAAACACAATGGAGGGCTACAGGAGTCAAATTTAATTTTACTATCGCCACGCCTATTGTAAATATGCTCACTGCCTTTAAGTGCATGTTTGATGAAGTGAGAACAGGGGTCACCACATTCCAATACAAGAAAGCTTCACAAGCAGGAAAAAAGAGGACTCATGCAGGGCAAATTTTAAGGAAGAAGGAAGACAGATCGAATATCACTGAATATGGCCTAAACAATCAGCACATCCCATTATTAAAAGGCATCACTCTACCCCCAGAAAGAAGAAGTGGATTAATTAGAAGTGTAGGACCCTTAGCTCATGCTATATTTTTAGTGAACGAAACAAAATTTACAAACAAGATAGCAAAATCATTTAGTGAGACTATCCAAATTATACCCGCGAAGGGAGAAATTGTAAATGCATTAGAGGCATGCAAGAATGGGGCAGAGGCATCATCAATATTAACAGAATTGGGTGATTTACTGCTATTGTCAACTGCCCGATCAACCCAAAAGATTGATTTTCCTCTGACACTTGCTATGTGGCTATTCAGCGCTAAGGGAGATAATCCATGGAACTTTTCGGGACCTGGAACAATGTACCTATTGGATCAAGGTATAAAAAATCTAAGTCTTAAATTCAAAATAAGATCACAAGAGGATGTAACCAGAAACATAGCCCAAGTAATATTCCATGCCATGTATGGTACTTATACCGAAGATTTTGGTATTCTATCCCAAATAACTACAGAGGCTGAGTGGAAGAAACGCAAAGATGTTGATAAAGTTTTTAAGGAAAGGTCTAAAGCAGAATATAGAAGGGTTACACCTGTTAGATTTATTTATTACTCAAAATTAGCTCAATCATTGCTAACCAAGTCTCTTGGTAACACAGACCCCTGCTTTACGAGACTGCCCTCTTTCTCGGCCAATAGGACTAGGTTATTCACAACAGAGTTTAAGACTTACCTTGCAACAGGGAAAGTAGGAGCGCAAGCTGGAAGAGGTTTTAACATATCCTACTACTTAAGATCATTGCGCGACGAATTGGTACAAAAGATGGAAGTAGGGAAACTTGAGGAATGTGGAACTAGAAAGTGGATGAAAGAAAAAGAAGGGAAACTTGTTGAAGTAGATGATCGTTTTATGGAGAATTGTAGGTGCTTTTTCGGGAAATAATTGACATATGTTTTTCTTGTTTACACATCAATTTGTATTTTTTACTAATCATTATTTTTCATTTTTCATAATCAAACTAGTATATTTCTAAAAAAAAAAAGACAAGAAAGACTCTCAAAGAGAACAAAGAAGCCCATGGAAATATCATGGTTAGGTTAGGTTTCTTGCCAATTTCTATAACATGATTAGGGTAGGAATTGGCAAGGGTCTATCGGATATATCTGATTGCTGCTGGAAACACCATTGAAGATTGCTGATCTAGAAACACAATGGAGGGCTACAGGAGTCAAATTTAATTTTACTATCGCCACGCCTATTGTAAATATGCTCACTGCCTTTAAGTGCATGTTTGATGAAGTGAGAACAGGGGTCACCACATTCCAATACAAGAAAGCTTCACAAGCAGGAAAAAAGAGGACTCATGCAGGGCAAATTTTAAGGAAGAAGGAAGACAGATTGAATATCACTGAATATGGCCTAAACAATCAGCACATCCCATTATTAAAAGGCATCACTCTACCCCCAGAAAGAAGAAATGGATTAATTAGAAGTGTAGGACCCTTAGCTCAAGCTATATTTTTAGTGAACGAAACAAAATTTACAAACAAGATAGCAAAATCATTTAGTGAGACTATCCAAATTATACCCGCGAAGGGAGAAATTGTAAATGCATTAGAGGCATGCAAGAATTTCTATAACATGATTAGGGTAGGAATTGGCAAGGGTCTATCGAATATATCTGATTGACCCTTGCCAATTCCTACCCTAATCATGTTATAGAAATTGGCAAGAAACCTAACCTAACCATGATATGGGCTTCTTTGTTCTCTTTAAGAGTCTTTCTTGTCTCCGGCTCGAAGGACCACAAAATATGTTGGGGAAAATTCAGTTTGATACTGAAACGGTTCACCTGTCTTTACGATTGAACTTGAATGAGGGAAAAAAATATAAAAAAAAAAATTTGATTATGAACTGATGGACTGTAAGAATTAATTAAAATAGGCCGAATCCCAACACAGTAAAGAAAGGATAAATGAACTCAAGAAAGTAACAATATTTTCTTACCTGATAAGCAGAAAATAGATGGAAATGGATCTTGTAGTAGTACTCACCCTCCAGGGCCAAATTGATTGACCTCAACAACCGTACCCGAGGTGGAAGATCCTTGTTGTGAAAAAGCTGCAAGGTGTCAATCAGAATCCACTTATCCTTAAAAATTGGCACAAAACGCCACTGGTGAACGTGAAGAAAAAAAAACTCGACACGAACCAAAGTCTTTGAAGTTCATATTCAAGGAATATTTAATGTTCTTTATGGAAGCACTTTCGTTTTGAACGAAATGAAGTTCAATGAAATTATGAATGAATAATTAGGAAGCAGATATAACAGTGTGCATACAGATGCGTATGTCATTCCACTGACTTGAAATAACAAATTGAAAAATAAGGAAAACGTATTTCCTTGTCGGGTGCAGAGAGAGATAACTACATATTTCACAGCTGGATCATAGAAAGAAAAATAAAATGTATGTGTTTATTTACTTTGCGTGAACACTGAGAAAAATTACTAAGTGTCACACCACTTTCACTAATCAGGTTATTTAATAGCTAGAAAAATTGAGTATAACAATTCTTGATTGGAATAAACAAAAAATTTTTTCTATCGATGTCTTACATAGTTTCAATCCCCATTTCAAATGAACTTTCTGAAATGAAGCAACGTAAGACAGGAAAATATATTATATATTATTCCAAATTATTGATCTTTCCATTTTGTTCTTGAAGAGTGCCAAAAGGTAATTTCAAATTGGTCTGAATTTAGATGGATTTGTGGCCATTGTAACAGACCTCATATTTTCTATCTTGATATGTCTTGAAGTTGTCTAAAATAAAGCAAATCAGAAAAAACTAACAGAGAAACCTGACTTTCGAATGAATCTATTCCCAAATTTGACTGATGTGGTAAGCTAACTAGTATTACCACATTGCAATGAGAAGTGAAACAAATTTTTGAGCACAATTGTTATTTAAACTTCAATCAATTAATCCATTTAATCAAATTTCTAGATAAAATCCGATCTAAGGTGAATCGAAATAGTTAGCTTATGATTGCACGAAGTAATGCAGATTTCATATTCTTCAACAGCTGAATTCAGTATGAGATACAGGTGGGAAACAATAGATGCTATCGCCCCGTTTATCTCTCGACTTGGAAATGTCATTAAATTAAGATTCGATAAAATATTCATTACCTAGTTCAGTCATTAATAAATCTTGATCGCCCCCTTTCAACTCTAGACTCATATCCGCCCAAGAGAGAATTTACCTACAAACCCTATGTAATGTTCATATTTTATGTTCACTTAACTCTATGAGAAACAGATTACGAGGAAGATCATACATATTTCTAGTATAAATAATTTTGGAAACTTTTAATAATATAATAGAGAACCATGATTGTAGTTTTTGCAACTGATTATGAAAAGTTTTTCTCAGTATATTATCTAAAGTTTCAAGTCGTATCAACGTTGAGAGTTACATATAACAATGAAAACTTCTGACGGTTAATTCCAAAAGCACGAACATAATTAATTCATGAAAATAACGGAATAATTCAAGTTATATTTCTGCAAATAACAAATATAAGCTCTATATAATTAATCAATTGATACTTCTGTGATAAAATAGTATTCAATTCAAAAATCTACATAATAGACGTCCAAGAAAACGACAATTATAAATCTAATAAATGAAACTGATTTGCTTACGGACTTGGAAGAGTTCTGCTCACAAAATTCTTGAGATTTGAGCTGTTGCGTCACGAAATCAATCAAAGTTTGGTATTTTGGAATTTCGGATGAACCCAAATGATTTTCGAATGCTTTTCTTGTATAAGGATCAACATTACGCAAAGCCAATGAAAAAAATAGAAAATCTGCTAAATTACTAATATTTAAAGCTTTAATAGCGTTAACAGCAACTTGATGACAATTTAAAAATTCTTTCAGATTAGAAACTGAATTATTGCTTGAATGCTTGAAATGGAAAATATTATTTAGATACATGGTTGCCAACATTCGAGGATTTTGAAAACGCGATTTCAAAGTTTCATACGCCAACAAGTAGTTTTCATTTGATAATTGCAGTCCTGATATAACAGCGAGAGCATCATTTCGTAAATAGGATTTCAAAAGTTGAAATTTTTGAATGGAAGCCAAATTATTATTTTCATGAACTAATGAGTTGTACAATTGAAAAAATACAGGCCATTCAGCACTTTCGCCGGAAAAAGTGCGAATGTTAATTTTTGGAAGCAATAACGGTGAATCAAATTGTGAACTTGAATTAGGTGAATTATTTGATGATATTTCCTGTCGTTTCAATGACAAAAACAAACCTCTACTATGAGTAACAACGTCAGTAAACGCTAACTCTGAGGGAGCGGTTTCTACCCGTTCTTCCAATGGTAAACTGTAATTTAATTCCATAATTTCCTCTTGTATATTTTGAAATTTAGTTTCGTATACAGGAATCTTTTCTTGGTACGCTTGAAACTCGAATAAATTCGATACATCGTAAATTTTAACTTTATTCCAAATCCCGCTAACAATCGAAAATATATTCGCTCTTTTTGTTTGTTTGTTTGTTTTTCCTTTAACGTGCTCTATTTCTGCCTTTCGGCTAATGACACGCCGGGGAATTCTGTCACCTGGCGATTCCCAGAATCCGAAAAATCGCACCGACTTTGTGGGGATTGAACCCAGGTAACTCTGCGTAGGAGACGAGCATCATATCCCATACGCCACCGAGCCGGCTATATTCGCTCTTTTATCGACGAGTTTGTTCAACAAAGTACTGCCTGTATCAGGTTTTGGAGGCATTGTAATGAATAATTAACAAAAACTGATGTAAATAAAAAAAAATTGTAAATTTAAAGAGAGCGATGTTGAATTCAACAGAAAAGATAAGAGTGGATCTAAAAAACCAGCTTCCTGTTCTAACGAGTGGTCAAATATAGTTGATGATATTCAGTTTCTTTCAAATATAACGATCCCTCGCTGTATGATTTCCTCACCGGAGTGTCATGTCGTGATGTCGGGTTTTTGTGACGCATCCGAGAAAGCCTATGCCGCCACTATCTATTTATCGGTTTCAAACAACAATTGTATTTCGTCGTACTTGTGGGTAGCTAAAACAAAGGTAGCTCCACTTAAAACCACGTCTATTCCTCGATTGGAATTATCTGCTGCGGTCCTACTGGCGAAACTTGTAAAACTTATTAGAAATAATAAATTTCCCATTTCAATTTCCAAAGTCTGCTTATTTTCTGATTCGCAGATTGTACTTTCATGGATAGCTGCGCCACCACATCAGCTAAAAACGTTTGTTGCAAATCGCGTTGTCGCAATAAACGATTGCGTTCCTGACGCTTCCTGGCATCACATATCGACGGAGCTCAATCCGGCTGATTTACCCTCTCGAGGTCTAACCCCTTCACAATTCGCATCTGGCGAGATCCAAAAATTTTGGATGCAAGGGCCAGAATTTTTAACGAAGCCAATTTCTTGTTGGCCAGCTCCCTTTTGCTATAATAAAATTAATATTTGTTTTCTGCCCGAGTTGGAGAGCAATATAAATGTTGCAACCGTAGAACAACCCCTTATAAATCCTTTACTGGCGGTTGTAGATAGACTTTCAAGTTTGAATAAGGTGAAAAGAATATTTGGTTTTATAAGAAGATTCATATTCAATTGTCGTTCCAAACTAAATTCACAACAACGATTACATGGTCCTCTTTCGCAAGATGAATTAAGAAGCGCTCTTCATTCAATCCTGTTAATCACCCAACAGTATCATTTTTATGATTTACGTAAAAATTTACCTCGAAAAAGATCCATTGAGAAATCTTTGAGATCCTTGAATCCTTATATTGATCCAGAAGGATTGATCAGGGTGGGCGGTAGATTACAATTTTCTTCCTTGCCTCTAGATGCCAAGCATCCAATTTTACTTCCAAAAAAGTCAGCTTTGTCTCGTTTAATATGTGTTCACTTCCATTTAATTGCCCTCCATTCTGGTCCTAATACAACGGTAAGCTTTGTTCGGCAAAGTTTTTGGATATTGTCATTAAGACGTTTGGTAAAGGAGTGCATTAGAGATTGCATCACCTGTACCAGATTTAGAGGTGCAATATTTCAACCGTTGATGGCTCCTCTACCATAGTCCAGAGTCAACGTTTCCCGTGCTTTTAGCAAAGTTGGTGTTGATTTTGCGGGACCATTTTCTTATCGTTCGAATAATTCCCGAAAACCTACAGTTTTAAAGGCCTATCTCGCCTTATTCGTGTGCCTCGCTACCAAGGCCACTCATTTGGAATTAGTCTCTTCTCTAACTGTTGAGGCTTTTATATCAACGTTAGATCGATTCATTGCTAGACGGGGTTTACCAAAGGAAATCTGGTCCGACAACGGTCGTAACTTCGTCGGTACTTCGCGATATTTTGTTGAAGTTTCCCAATTTTTGAGGTGAAATACAAGTAGAATATGTGATAATTTGTCGGCAAAATCAATCAGTTGGAAATTCATTCCTCCATATTCGCCTCATTTTGGCGGTATTTGGGAGGCCGGGGTAAAATCGGCCAAACGCTTGCTTCACAAGATTTTGGGTTCTACTTCATGTACTTTTGAAGAGCTTGCTACTGTTTTCGCTCGCATCGAGGCGATATTGAACAGTCGCCCTTTGTGTCCCTTGTCCTCGGATCCATCCGAGTCCGTGGATTTTCTAACCCCGGGACATTTTCTGATCGGTGCTCCGCTGCTGTCTACTCCAGAATTCGAATATATCGATTCAAGAACGCCATTGAAACGTTGGGAACAACAACGAAGAATGTTTCAACAGTTTTGGAAAAAGTGGTCTAATGAATACCTCCATACAATCATTCAACGTAATAAGTGGCAATCTGAAAATCCGTGCCCATCCGTTGGAGATTTAGTTCTCCTAAAAGGCGTAGATACAAGTCCTGCCACTTGGCCTATCGGGAGAATTGTTACTTTTTTTCCGGGACCCGATGGGGTTACTCGAGTTGCGTCCGTAAAAATCTCAACCGGCCTATATACGAGAGCCCTAACAAAGTTGGTACCTCTCATAACTCAGTAAATTCTCATATATGTATTTTTTTTCTCTCTCATATTTTTTTTAAGTTTGGTAGAAATGTTCTACATTTTGTAAAATTAGGCTAATTTTAGGTGGGCGGTTTGTTCACGCAAAGTAGATAAACACATACATTTTATTTTTCTTTCTATGATCCAGCTGTGAAATATGTAGTTATCTCTCTCTGCACCCGACAAGGAAATACGTTTTCCTTATTTTTCAATTTGTTATTTCAAGCCAGTCGAATGACATACGCATCTGTATGCACACTGTTATATCTGCTTCCTAATTATTCATTCATAATTTCGAAAAGTCGAAATTTTCGTTCATTCATTGAACTTCATTTCGTTCAAAACGAAAGTGCTTCCATAAAGAACATTAAATATTCCTTGAATATGAACTTCAAAGACTTTGGTTCCTGTCGAGTTTTTTTTTCTTCACGTTCACCAGTGGCGTTTTGTGCCAATTTTTAAGGATAAGTGGATTCTGATTGACACCTTGCAGCTTTTTCACAACAAGGATCTTCCACCTCGGGTACGGTTGTTGAGCTCAATCAATTTGTCCCTGGAGGGTGAGTACTACTACAAGATCCATTTCCATTTATTTTCTGCTTATCAGGTAAGAAAATATTGTTACTTTCTTGAGTTCATTTATACTTTCTTTACTGTGTTGGGATTCGGCCTATTTTAATTAATTCTTACAGTCCATCAGTTCATAATCAAATTTCTTTTGTTTTTATATTTTTTTTTCTCTTTCAAGTTCAATCGTAAAGACAGGTGAACCGTTTCAGTATCAAACTGAATTTTCCCCAACATATTTTGGTCCTTCGAGCCGGATTGTCATGTCGTGATGTCAGGGGATATTTGTTAGGAAAATTCAGTTTGAAATTGAAAAAAAAAAAAATGAAAAAACAAAAAAATTTGAAAAAAAATGGACTGTAAGAATTAATGAAAATAGGCCGAATCCCAACACAGTAAAGAAAGGATAAATGAAAAGAGTAACAAACAATATTTTATACAGAATGCGTATGTCAAATTCAATGACAAAATTTCGACTGAAATTATGAATGAATAATTAGGAAGCAGATGAATTGTTGCTCGAGAGAGACCACCAAAACAAACAAAAGACCCATCCGAATGGATATATAATCTCACTCAGGCACGAATTCCTTTTAGTGTGAGACAATTTCTTGGGCTCGGGAGCAAATTTTCAATAGTTGAAAAATTAATCAATTATAACGACATCATCGCCACAATAGAAACTGCAATTTTCAAAAAACCCAATGAAATAAAAAATGAAAAAAGAAACAAAATATGTAACATACTAACGAAGCACAAACAAAAGAGCAAGGGAATAAAAGACTATTATAAAAAAAATAAATTTATACACTACAGGAAAAAAACTAGGGAATTCGTCAAAAACAACCCAGATGTATACATTCTTAGAGCTGATAAAACCAACAAAACAGTGTTTATGAACAAGAGAGACTATGATTACAAAATGAAAGAAATGCTTAGCGACACCAATACATATAAAAAAGAAAAAACTGACCCCACTAACAAAATTCAACTTGAAATGAACAAAATGATAAACAGTTTGTGTACTGCAAAATACATTGACAAAGATCTCAAAAACAAATTAATTTGTCACAATGGAAGATCACCCTTCATGTATGGGTTGTCAAAATTACACAAAAAATCAATCCCTTTAAGACCTATAGTAAGTAACATACATTCACCAACCTATAACTTAGCACAATATCTATCGAAAACTATAACTAACATACTTGGCACAAATAACTACTTCATAAAAGATTCCTGGCATTTTTATGAGTTCATAAAAAATCAAATTGTTCCAAAAAACTTTGTACTCATATCTTTAGATGTGATATCCCTATTCACCAATATCCCATGTACACTCGCACTTCAGATAATCGACAAAAAATGGGAGAAAATTGCTCCTTTCACAGATCTACCACAAAAAGAATTTATAAGGGCTACGAAATTTTGCTTAGACTCTACCTATTTCATGTTCGAAAACCAGATTTATTCACAAATATTCGGAACTCCAATGGGATCACCTATTTCAGCTGCAATAGCAAACCTCATATTAGAAGATCTCGAATGCACAATACTTTCAACATTAAATTTCAAAGTGCAATTCTATAAACGCTTCGTTGATGACTGTATTGCATGTATACCATCGAATCAAATAAAACAAATAACAAAAGCCTTTAATAGATACCACAATAAGATCCAATTTACGAACGAGGTAGAAAGTGGGAGAAAAATAACTTTTCTTGACATGCAAATTTCATATGACGAATACGGAGCGATATACACCAATTGGTATCAAAAACCAACATGGAGTGGAAGATATTTGAATTTTGAATCAAGCGTACCTAACAGGTATAAAAAAAGTGTTGTTAATGGCCTGGTTGATCGAGCAATAAAACTATCACACCCCAAATATAGAAGAAAAAATCTAATGAAATTGAAGAAAGTGCTGAGAAGAAATTCATATACACCAAACTTTTACGAACCACTGATAAGACAAAGAATACATCAAATTTATAACACGGAACCGAAAAGAGAAGAAAAAGGTGATTTCAACCATATAGGTCTCACCTTCACTCCCGGATTGTCTCAACAGATAAACAAGTGTCTAGAAAAATACAACATCAAAGTGGGACATAAACCTAATAATCATAGCAAGAAATTCTTCACAAATCTAAAACCTCGAATTGAATTAAAAAACAAAACTCATAGCATATATAAAATAGAATGCCAAGAGTGCGATGGGTGTTATATTGGCAATACCAAACAATATTTGCATAAGAGGGTCTACGAGCATGAATATTCCGTTAGATCGAACAAAGTAGTCACAGCTCTAGCAAGACATAGTATTGAAAAACTGCACAAATTTGACTATGCAAATGCACAAGTACTCACAACGGAATATAATGATTTTAAAAGGAATATTTTAGAAATGATCAAAATCCAGAAAGAACCTAGGACAATAAACTCAAAAGTTGACCCTGATGGTTTAATGAATATCTATGGAAATCTTATCTCTTAACTGTGAAGTGTATAATTCTACAACCCGTGATACAGTAATTTTAAGAATGTTTGCCTATATTTGTTTATTGTTTCCTTTCATGTCAGTCTTAATGTGATAACGACAGAATGATATCGTCGGTTAAGTTTTTAAATGTAAGATTTGTTTTGTATGGTATATGTAGTTATTTTAAAATATCTCGATTTTAATTTTAGATAATTGTGCAGATACAGATTTTCTGAAGATGGCAATGGTGCCGAAACGCGTAAAATAGATTTCTGCAGATTATATATAACCAAAGATAATATCTGTCAATTTTAACCCATATTCCCAGTATAATCAAATATTTATAGAGGAAGGGTTAGTAAATTAAACTCCTATAATATATATATATATATATATATATATATATATATATATATATATATATATATATATATATATATATATATATATATATATATATATATATATATATATATATATATATATATATATAGGTTGACGACAGCATTTTCAATTGCTAGGTAATTCAAGACGACGGATGATGAAACGTTCGGGTAACTTAGACACACACAGATAGGGTTGGTGTGCCCAGGTGTTCGAAGCGCAAAGTCAGTTTTGGGCACTAGGTGTTCGAGCGTTTAGGACAAGGTAGTTTTGGGTGCAAGGTCGTTAACGTCGTCTGGATGTGCGGGCGCAAGGTAGTTCTAGACGTTTGAAGGCGTAAGATAGTTCAGGGAGTTTATGCGCGAGGTAGTTCGGGACGCGTAGGCGTTTGGGGATGTAAGGTAGATCTGCCGGCCTAGGCGTTTAGATTACAAGATAGATCTGCCTGCCTAGGCGTTTGGTATACAAGGTAGATCAGCCCGCCTACTAGTAGATGGAACTAAATTAAACTTGAAAGCTTTAAAGGCATTGAACATTAATATCGATTCGTGGGATCCCATTATAATTCATATAATATTACGAAAATTAGATTTCTTAACGAGAAAAGAATGTACAAGAGAATTACCTACTCTTGCGGAACTCTTGAATTTTTTAAGTCATAAATGCCAAATCTCGAATTCATTGGAAAGGGTCAAAAATGTAAGTAACCCGATTCCGAATTGAAATAATCAAAGGTATCAGAAACCATATTCTGCTCATATAAACACACAATCCAAAATTCAACCAAAAATAATAAATGTATATTATGCAAACAAATTCATTCTTTATTCCTGTGTCAAAAGTTTCTTAACATTAGTATACCTGAACGTGTAGAAATAATCACGAAGCATAAATTATGTAAAAATTGTTTAAAGGCAAATCATAAAGTAAACGATTGCTTTTCACGTAAATGCAAACAGTGTAACCAAAAACACAACAGCTTAATCCATAATAACGATTATAGCGAATTCAGAAATAACAGTTATAATTCAAATAATGATGATATTAGTCCATCAACTTCAACAATACTACTTTCAAACACAACTAACTTAACGCAAGTACTATTGTCAACCGCAATTGTGTTTGTAAGGGACATAAACGAAAATTCCAGAAGGCTAGGGTTTTACTAGACGCAAGTTCAAAGACGCATTTTATAACGGAATCATTCAGCACAAAATTGAAAGCAAAGACTAAGAAAACGCATATACAAATCACTGGTATCACTAACTCTACGCAAGTCATTAATAAAACAGCAACTATCACTATTCAATCAACATTTAACGATTTCAAAGCGGAGATAAAATGTTCAATGGTAAAGAAAATAACAGAGAATCTACCATCCTATTCTATAACACCCGAAACCATACAAGTATTTTTGTAGCCGACATTTGGTATTTCTAGTCCTATAGATCTATTTATTGGAGCAGAACTGTTTTGACAATTGATGTGTGGGTCAAATCAAATTAAACAGAAACCAACCGTATTGGCAAAAAACTCAGTTGGGTTGGATCGCAGGCGGAAACATTCCAATAAACAATTCTATCAAGAAACTTTATTCTAACTTAGCAATTACTCATAGTGTAAATCATAATTTAGAAAGACAATTAGAGAACTTTTGGAAACTAGAAGAAATATAAATATGTTCCGAATTTACCATCCAAGAGTCACTCTGTGAAAATCATTTCAATCAAACGTACAAGAAAACCCACTCAGGTCGTTTCGTTGTTGAGTAACCTTTTAAAGATAACAGCAAAACATTGGGAAACGCCTACAATCAAGCATTGAAACGATTTACCAATCTAGAATTCCGCTTTGCAAAGAATCAGATCTTAAAATTCAATATACCAATTTCATCAATGAGTATCGAGAATTAGATCACATGGAACGAATACCTGGTACAAACATAACCGAACAGAATTGCTTTTATTTACCTCATCACGCTGTTTTTAAAGATTCGAGCACGACGACCAAAATTAGAGTAGTTTTTGATGGCTCGGCAAAAACCACTTCCGGTGTCAGCCTCAATGGCAATCTTTTAATAGGTCCTACCATTCAACAAGATTTATTTTCAATATTAATTAGATTTAGAACATTTCAGTACGTCGTTAACAGCTGACATAGCGAAGATGTATCGGCAGATAGTAGTAAACGAAAAACACAGAGACTTTCAGCGTATTTATGGCGCGAAAATCAAAATCAAGCTCTACAAACTTACAGATTTACCACTGTAACATATGGGGCAGCTGCTGCATCCTATTTAGCAATTAAAAGTTTGCACAAATTAACAGATATAGAGTATAACAATTTTCCATACGCATGTAAAATACTGAAACGAGATTTTTATGTCGACGATTTGTTAACTGGTACTAATTCAATTGAAAATGCACAAAATATTTACTCCCAACTGAACACAGTTTTAGCAAAGGGTGATTTTGAATTACGTAAATGGCGATCGAATATATCTCAACTCAATTCAGTTTTCAATGACTATAACGTAGATTTAAACTTTGATCTAGATCCCAATTCAAAAACTCTAGGTTTAGTATGGGATACGAGGCCTGACATTTTGAAATACAACGTTCAAACTAATGACAACAATGTTATAACAAAAAGAAACATTTTATCAACAATTTCTCAAATCTATCTCTCTATCTATCCTTTAGGTATGTTACAACCAGTTATTGTAATCGCTAGTTATTATTCAAAAATTGTGGTCGTTGAAAATTGGTTGGGACGAATCCCTACCCACAGACTTGCATACAACTTGGAAAACTTATAATCAAGAACTCAAATTTCTAAGTGAGATTCGGATAAATCGAAATGCTCTTCTAGCAAATTCAGATAATATTGCAGAGATACAGATCCATGGGTTTTCTGACTCGTCAGAAACCGCTTATGGTGCATGCATTTATTTGAGAATCATTGACAAAGAAAACATTTTTTATACGCAATTACTATGCTCAGAAATCTCGAGTAGCGCCGTTAAAAAATGTTACTCTACCTCGCTTAGAATTTTGCCGGGCATTATTGTTAGCGCAATTAATGAACAGGGTACTCAGTTCCATAGAATTAGATACCAATTCATGTTTTTATTGGACTGACTCCTCAATCGTACTTAACTGGTTGAATTCACCTTCAATGAACTGAAAGACATTTGTAGTTAATCGCGTACCAGAAACTCAAACAACAGAAATTAAAAATTGGCACCACGTCAAATCAAAAGACAAACCAGCCGACTTGATTTCTCGAGGAGCAACAGCACGAACACTTTGTAATTTAGACCTATGGTGGCACGGTCCTCAGTGGTTGAAGGAAGACAGTGCGTTTTGGCCGGCAATCCCATTAAACACCTTTACTGAAAATCAGATTTTACCAGAAACACGTAAAATAACCTTTTTGAACAAAATTGTTTTAAAAAATGTTCAAAATTTCCTAAATTACAGCGCGTGCTATCATACATTTTAAGATTTTGTTACAATTGTAGAAATCCCTCAAAACAAACATAAGGTTTTCTAACAACACCTGAATTAAATGCTGGTTTCAAATTATTCATAAAATTAACGCAAATTGAAATATTCAGCAAGGTAATCACGCAACTTGAGCAAAACAATGAAGTGAATCGAAGTAGTACATTAATATCATTAAACCCATTTTTCGACACCGATGGCATATTAAGAGTGGGGGGACGATTCAATAATTCGATGCAAAACATCAAATCATTCTACCGAATTGTCACCATGTAACATCCTTAATAGTTTTGGACACCCACTTAACCGAACTACATTCAGGCGGCAAGCAAACGCTGTATAAGTTGACACAGAAATTTTGGGTAATGAGGGTAGAAACTTAGTAAAAAAATTATTCACGGCTGCCTGAACTGCTTTCGTCTCAAACCAAGAAACATAAACCAATTAATGGGCGATCGAGTTCAAGAACCCGTCCTTTTCAACACAGCGGCGTAGATTATGGCGAGCCTTTCCTCTAAAAAGAAAAACACGGCAGAGATAAACGAACGAATAAGGCTTATCTCGCTGTTTCTATCTGTTTTGCCACAAAGGCGTGTCATTTAGAGTTAATTACAGATCTATCATCAAATAGTTTTTTAAACGCCTTCAAAAGAAGCATATCCAGAAGGGATAACGTTTTGCACTTATATTCGGATAATGGAACAAACTTTGTAGGTGCCAACAAAAAACTCTTGCACTTGAAGAAATTATTTGTATCGCAATCTTCTGAAAATGAAGTTATCAATAAACTTTCTAATCGAAATATCACGTGGCACTTTATTCCTCCCGAGCGCCACATTTCGGTGGCTTATGAAAAGCAAACATAAAATCTACAAAAAATCATTTAAAACGCATAATTGGTAGCACCATTTTAACATATGAAGAGATGTACACTTTGTTAATACAGATCGAGGCTTAATTGAATTCGCAACCCCTCACCCCGATTTCCGAAGACCCAGAAGATTATGACATTAACACCCGGACACTTCCTCATTGGTGAGGCCTTAATCTCAGTAAGTGAACCAGACATCACTAAAGTAGGATCTAATCGTCTTTCCAAATGGCAACATCTCACTCAGATGCAGCAGCACTTCTGGAAGAAATGGTAAAACGAATACCGTTCACATCTACAACAAAGAAGAAAATAGAATACGAAGCAAGAAAACATAAAACTCGGAACTGTAGTTTTAATTAAAGACAACACTCCTTCGTTGTGTTGGCCCATGGGCCGTGTTATAGATATGACAAAGGGCAAAGACGGTGTAGTGATCTTACGTACGAAAACGGGCAAAATGAAACGACCCATAACTGACTGAGGCATGCCCACTGGCATATGAAGATAATGGATAATGAACCATCAGAAAACATTATTGTGTACATATATTTATTATTGTATATTTTAATTTAATCATATTAGCGTCAACAACATGCACACCTAGCTCCTAATTTGTCTAAACACATGTAAATCCTAATTTAAATATCTATCGTAAATTTAATTTCTTATATCAATAATTGAAGCTTGGTCTTCAATGGGGTGCGGCATGTTAAATTCCACAATTTAACCCAGCTCTGTGAACGTCTATAAACCAAATATTCTAGGGAAACTTTCATAAAATCCCAGCTTAGGTACTATGAGTAATAAACACCCAGAGTGGGTATATTTTTTTATTGCCAGTTGTTCCGGCCATCTGGGTGATGATTGGTATATAGATAAACCGACATTTACTCTCTTTCATCAGCACGTCGTCCTGTTCATCGTCGCTTTGCCGATCGAAGCAGCCAGTGTCAGTGCAGCAGAATTTTGAAGTGCCCTTTTTAGCGCACTTTGTGTTCTGTGTATGTACTCTAATAAGAGACAGTGATCAGTGAACATAGTGTGTTCTCCAGGTGAGAATATTAATCCCCCCTCGCTATCGCTATGGCGCGCTCAGTGGGGGAAATGAGCCATGAAAATGAAAAACTGGCGCATGAAAATGCGCAACTTCGTCATCACATAACTTGTCTCACGCAACAAGTCGATAGCCTGAGCAAGAAAATCGAGGATCTTCTCGATGAGATGAGGGGAAGATCGAGAAAATCGAAAAAATCTCCGAAAAGAGCGGAACAACTGAAAAGCGCAGTACCAGCAACTAAAGCCACGCCCACCGCCGTTACAAATTTCGTCAACGGCGCCGTTGAGAGGTCCGCCTGTGTAACATCGAACTATCGATATCAGCAGAAAGTGTTTGTGCAACTGAAGAAGTGCCCTTTTTAGCGCACGTTGTGTTCTTGTTAATGTACTCTTGTTAGAGACAGTGATTAGTGAACATAGTGTTTTCTTCAGGTAAGAATCGAATTTTTACACCTTTTCAGCAAAGCCCCCCTTACCCCCCTGCCATAGCTATGGCGCGCTCAGTGGAGGAAATGAGCCGTGAAAACGAAAAACTTGCACATGAAAATGCGCAACTACGTTGTCAAATTACTTGCCTCACCCAGCAAGTCTATAGTTTGACCCAAAAAGTCGAAGAACTCCTCGACGAAATGAGAGGAAGAAGATCAACGAAAAAACCAATGAAAAATGCGGATCAACCGAAAACCGCAGTGCCACTAACGAAAGCCACGCACACCGTTTCGAATTCCGTCAACGGAGCCGTTAAGATGTCCGACAACGAAACTACTGGCAAAAGAGGGCTGAAGAAAGGAAAATTCAGAATGCGGAGCAGAGCTCAACGGAGCCGTTAAGAAGGAAACGCGATGCTCATAGCAATGAGTCAGCTGCCTCCTCCTCCTCGTCCGAATACGAGTCAGAGGCAGAGGAAGAAAATGAAGCACGTCGCCAACCTCCTATCCTCCTGCGTCAGAAAAATTTCTGGTCCTGCCTCCTGGATAAACTAAGAACTGAAGGTGTCGCATACAGGAAAGCGATCGACACCAAAGACTCAGTAAAAATTTACCTGTGTAAGGTAAATGACTTCAGATACGTGACACGCTATCTGACAGACAAGAAGGTAGCATACAATACCTTCCAGCTCGCCGAAGACCGCCTACCCGAAACGGTAATTCGCGGTGTTCTCGTCGGTCAATCTGACGAGGACATAAAAAAGGAACAGGAATTGAGAGGCGTCCCTCTGAAATACGTTCACAGGATGAAAAGTGGAAACACCGAGTGGCCCATAGTGCGTGTCTCACTGGAGAAGTCAGACAACGCTAAAACGATTTATGATATTAAATCCATCGGAGGACTTAGTGTCAAAGTGGAGAAAAAACGCCAGGAAAAGATAGCTCCACAATGCCGCCGCTGCCTAGTGTATGGTGTAACGTGCATAATGCCCGTTACATTTTATTTACGCCGTACCTGATATATATTTATAAATATGCACAGTATAAATTTTGTTTCGGTGATCGGCATCTTGACACTTCCACCTCTCCCTACCAGATCGAGTTCGGTGTTCGAGGATTTTTAACATGAGTATCACATGGAGTGAACGCCACACAACTTGTACGATTTAAGATCTATTTAATTGCGAAGAAAACCAGGAAAATAATTATTACATTTAAGAACCATCGTTATAAGTGAAAGAGTTCATAAACTTTTATTTATCGATCAGTGTTTATTCCTGTTGTAAAACGGGGTAAATTGAATTTTCGTCTGCCATTTTTGTTACTATCAAACTGCGTATTAATTCTTGTTTCAGTTTTTCTATATTTCTTTAATTGTTTCTTGATTTAATATATTTTGTTTTAACTTTAGTAAACCACGTGCTGTCTACGTTTTTTTTTTTGTAATTCTAAGGCAGTTTTTTTATATAGTTTTCTGTAGACAGTCATGTTCATTAGAGTTTTGTGTATACCGTTTTCTTATATGTATTGAATTAGTCCTAGGTCCGGGCACGTTGAAAGCAATAGAAACCTCAGGGAATTCCTTAACCAGGCCTGGAAGCATTGAACAACCGCCCAAGTACCAAGGGACCATAGCACAGGACAGAATCACTGTTATTTGTCCAAGTTAGGTTTTTTTATTGTATAAATTCAAATATAGTCTGCAAGTTTAATTTAATTGTTTGATTTCCCCGAAAATGTACAACCTCTAAGTTTCACTATTAAGTAAAAGAGTCTCTTGTTACAAATGGCGCCCAACGTGAAAGGCCATGATTTTTGTTGGTGAATTAGGGTTGTGTATTCTCGGTGGAAGTCAAATTTGTGTAAAGGCAGAGCGTTTTCATTAAAAGTTAAACAATTTCAATTTTCATTAGCGTCATTTCAGTTTATCTCTGCCATTTTTTTTTCTCTTTATTATCACTAGTAAGATTTAGTTTTTGTTCAGTATTTTGGGTTTTTATCTACAATATGGTTTTTTATTAGCATCGAGTATTTCGTAATTTCAATTTAAGTTTAAAGTTCATCATTTTAATTATTTTAGTTTAACTTTTGGGGTATATAAATTTTTGGGTGATTGACTTTAGTTTCAGTTTAGTTTGTTTTAGGTTTATTTTCTGATAGTTTTCAGTAGTTAAGGGTTGAGACACAGTTTCCGTACTTTACATTTCACATAGTTCCATTTCAAATTATTTTAGTTTTCTGTTAATTTTTATTATGGCCAATAAATTTAATCCAAACTATCTTAGGAGTGAAGAATTGAGTTATGAGATTACTATACGTGAGGAGGCTCTATCTGCTTCAGTGGAAGACAGAAGGAGAATGATACGGGGTTTATTAGCTCAGGAAACGGGTAATCGAAGTTTCCATTCTATCGAGGTTCCATTTTCTTTTGCTGAAGACAGTAAGGGAGTCTCCACATCGTTGAAACAGCTTGAAGACCTAGTAAAGGAATTCAGTCCATCACAACTGGCTCCTAGGCCAGCTCAGATAAGTACTAAGATGACTTATTCATCTGGTAGGATTTTTCGATTAAAACCTGAAACTCCAGATGATATTGTTTTAAAACATCAGTTGAGGACTAGGTTGCTTGAGTTAGAGGGAGAATTTGCGGAGAGGATGGAACCAAAGGACGAAGATCCAGTTTTGAATAACATCCCTGCTTCACAATCCACTCCTCTTCGTAGTTCGAACAATTTCTCAGGCAATCTATCTATCAAAAAGGTTCCTGTTTTTAAGTGGGGTCTTAAGAAGTTTAATGGTCGGGGTTCCTTAATTCAATTTTTGGAGTTAATCGACTCATTGAAGGTATCTAGGGGTTGCACTGATGTTGACTTGTTTGAGGCAGCCACAGATCTTTTTGAGGGAGATGCATGGGTGTTTTGGCATAACGGTCATCTTAAAAATAAATTTGCGGACTGGACCAAGCTAGTAGATTCTTTAAAACAAGTCTTTTTGCCGGATAATTATGATCACAACCTTCTAGAGAATATTAAATCGCGAAAACAAGATGTGAGGGAACATGTGTCAATTTTTATTTCATCTATGGAAGCGCAGTTTAATAGGTTGAACAGGCCCGTTCCTGAAAATGATATAGTTAATATCATAAGAAATAATTTACTGTCTGATTACGTGAAGTCCTTGGTCTTGCATGACATTGACGATCTAGCCCAGTTGACCTCATTGTGCAAACGTATCGAAGACTCTTTACATTTGCACAGGGAATCTAAACCTGTTAAGCCCAGTTATTTAAATGCCAATGTTTCAGAGGTTAGGACCCCCACTGTAATTTGTTGGAACTGTCGTAAGTCAGGACATGTCTTCAGGGATTGTAAGAGCAGGAGAAACACTTTTTGTTATAGATGTGGTAAATCCGGAGTGACAAAATCTAACTGTCAAATTTGTTCAAAAAACTACGTAAGACCAGGTCCCGTTTCATCCCTCGACGTTGCAGGACCCTCAGGTCTTGGGAAGTCGAGCGGGAAAAGCAAATAAGGTGTCCTCCTGCAAATACATCCTTTGTCAAACCCTCGTTCGACCATCTAGAATGGAAGTCTTGGCTTAGGATAGTTCGTAATTTTTGTCAACCTTGTCCTGTGTCCCCAAGAGTCTCAACCACCCCTAACCCTCAAGTTCACCATAGTTCTGTAAATATCAATCCCCTTTTAGATTCAAAGAAAAATGATAACCGTCCTTATATTTGTATTAGTATTGAGTCAGAAAAAATATCAGCTTTGTTGGATAGTGGTAGTAACGTTTCGATTTTAGGTGCACCTTCTCTATATTTGTTACGTTTGTTGAATTTAAGTCTTAGATATGATATTGCAATTAGTTTAACAACAGCAGATGGTCAGTTGCATAATGCCATGGGTTATGTGGAGTTGCCTATTTCACTTGGTAAATTGTGTAAGATTCTTAAAGTTTTAGTTGTACCAACCATAACACATAAATTAATTTTGGGTATGGATTTTATTAATGCTTTTAAGTTACAACTAGACTTTAGGCGGTTTTTCATATAATTCATCTGTTTTAATGACTTGTGTTGTGAATGCTATACAGACTGTAGAGACACTATCTGAGCCCGAAAAACGGCAATTAAATAATGTAATTAACTGTTTTAAAAACATTGGTCCAGACGACCGTCTTGGTCGGACGCATCTGTATACGCATCATATCGATACAGGTACCGCTAAATCAATCAGACAACGACAGTATCCTTTATCTCCTGCAATGCAAAAAGTCCTAAACACCGAAATTGACAAAATGTTGCAACAAGATATCATCACCCAACTTAAAGTTCCTTCCCCTTGGTTATCCCCACTTTGGTTAGTCCCAAAAAAGGACAATACTTATCGGGTTTGTTTTGATGGTAGGAAGTTAAATTCTGTTTCCGTTCCAGACGGATATTTGATGCCCCTCATTGATTCTATTGTAACCAAAGTCCGTGATGCAAAATTTCTTTCTTCCATTGACCTTAAGTCAGCATTTTTCAGATTCCCCTCGATGAATCATCTCAAATCGAAACTACTTTTGCTGTGGCTGGGAGAGGGCTGTTTTGTTTCAAAGTTTTACCTTTTGGCCTAAACACTAGTGTTCAGGCCATGTGTCGTTTAATGGATATGGTGATCGGACCCGATCTGGAACCTTTTGTGTTTTATTATTTGGATGATATCATTGTTGTAACACCAGATTTTCCTACCCACATTAAAATTTTAAATCAATTGTACGAACGTCTCAGAGACGCTAATCTAACCATCAATTTTCCGAAATCCCAATTTTGTCGACCTTCTCTAAAATTTTTAGGTTATCTCGTTGATAAAGATGGGTTAAGAACCGACCCTGAGAAAGTTGAAGCCATTTTAAAATATCCGGTACTAACAACTACCACACAGATTCGAAGATTGATTGGTTTGATTGGCTATTATCGTCGCTTCCTTAAAAACTTTTCTGCATTATGTTCTCCTATTTCTGACCTCCTCAAGGGAAGAAAAAAGGGACAATCCATAGTTTGGACGCCTGAAGAGGACGTATCGTATTATTCCAAGATGACGATGGTTTAGAGCATCCCATTTCTTATTTTAGTAAAACGTTAAATAAATGTCAGCGAAAATACAGTACCACACAGAAGGAATTGTTAGCAGTCTTGTTTGACATAGAAAAGTTTAGATGTTATGTGGAGGGAACCACTTTTACTGTTATTTCGGATCATTCATCTCTTTTGTGGCTCAATACTATGAAAAATCCTTCCCCCCGTTTGTCTAGATGGATAGTAAGGTTATCATGTTTCAATTTTAAGTTAGTTCATCGTCGTGGCTCAGAAAATAATGTAGCTGATGCCCTTTCTAGAATCCCCGAAGTCAGTCAGTTATCTCTTTTAAATTTGTCAGAGTTAAAGTTGGATAGATCCTATCGTAGGTTGTTGGATAAGGTTAAAGACAACCCTGAACTATATCCTACATTTAAAGTTGAAAATAATATTTTGTACAAACATGTGTACCCTAGGAATAAATTTGATGACGATATTTTTGATTGGAAAATAGTGGTTCCGAGGTCTCATATTTCTGAAGTTCTTAACATGTTTCATGATGCGGCAACTGCAGGTCATTTAGGGGCATTTAAAACCTTAAATAGAATTGCCGAAGTTTATTACTGGCCAAAAATGCGGTTTTCAGTCATGAGATATGTTAGGAAATGTAAGGTTTGTGCTGCCTCGAAATCAAGTAATTTACCTCAAGCTGGTTTAATGGGACAGTATCGTAACATAAGTTTTCCTTTCCAATTGATTAGTGCTGATCTTTTAGGTCCATTTCCACGTTCGAAAAATGGAAATCAATATCTTCTGGTTGTGGTGGATTGGTTTACTAAATTTGTTATGGTACATCCCATGCCTAAGGCTATTTCCCGTAATCTTGTCAAATTTTTGGAGAACCAGGTTTTTCTTGTGTTTGGAGTTCCTCAAATCATTACCGTGGATAATGGAGTACAGTTTACGTCCAAGGAATTTAAGAGCCTCATGAATGAGTATAAAGTCCAGAAGATTTGGTACAACGCTAGGTATCACCCCCCAAGTTAATCCCACAGAGCGTGTCAACAGAACAATAACAACAGCTATCAGGTCGTATATTCATGATAATCATAAGCTTTGGGATCAGTTTATTTTTAAGATAGCTCAGGCTATACGTTTAGCAGTTCATGAGGTCACACAACTGTCACCATCCTTTTTAGTTTTTAATAGAAATATTGCTGTGGATGGACGTTTTTTTGGGGGTATCGCTGAGAATGCTAGGAATAATGTGGAGATTTCCGAACGGCTCTTTGATGAGAATTTAAAAATTAGTTTACCAGAGTTATACTCTAACGTTCAGAGACGTCTACATCATTCATATCTGGTTAATTCAAAGCGATACAACCTTAGAAAACGCCCCTTACAATTTCATGTTGGTGATAGGGTGTGGAAACGTAACTTTGTCTTGTCTAAGGCTGTAGATAATTTTGCTGCTAAACTGGCCCCAAAGTTTACGCCCTGTGTGATTGGCAAGGTGATATCTCCGTTAGTTTTTAATGTTAAAGATCTCCAAGGCAATGATTTGGGAAATTTTCATGTTAAGGACCTTAAATTGGATGTTTCAGATGATGAGGATAATATTTCACAGGTTTAGGTTGTCTGTCCAAGTTTAATTTCTGTTTAGTTTGATTTATTCATATTTTAGTTAGGTCATTTTCAATTTTTAGTAGTCATTTTTCAATAAATTCTTTTAGTAATACCTCTAGTTTTTCAGCAAGTTCAGTTTAGGTCAAATTTTCTTTTCCTCTTCAAGTTTAGTTTTCTTTTAGTCTCAGTTTAATTCTCTTTACTTCATGTTTTAGTTTAGGTTAGGCCCCATATGAGGTATGGACATTTTAAGGTTTTATATGGTTTTTTGTGGGAGCACCCTATATGTTAGGTCTGCTCAATATTGGGCTGATGTAGAAAGCATCTACCAATTTGCCATATAATAGAGTTTTTGTAGAGTTAATGGTTTTCTGAATGAAGTAAAGAGATGGCATTCAGTAAAGAGGAAAATAGCTTATATTATTGTTGTCAGTTATCTATTTTGGTACCCATTTTCTTTGTCAGGCCACCCCATTTTCGGTGTGCTACGGTAAAGCTCTGGCAAAACCGTACGGTCTGTAGCCCTTATACTTCAACACCTTGTATTTCTTTGTCAGGCCACCCCATTTTCGGTGTGCTATGGTAAAGCTCTGGCAAAACCGTACGGTCTGTAGCCTTTATACTTCAACACCTTGTATTTCTTTGTCAGGCCACTCTAACATCCCTGTGCTACGGTAAAACCTAGAAGCAAAACCGTACTGTCTGTAGCCCTCAGTGCTTTAACATTTAGTATATATTTTTTTTGGGACTTCGTAAATTTCTTTTTTTTTTTGGTACCAAAATATGCAGATAATACAGTCATTTTCAAATTTTGTTTGTAGCTTAATGTTCTCTAGACAAACGTTACTTTCCTTTCTAATTTTAGTTTTCCGACTCTTAATTTTTCTGTTCATTTTTCATTTCACTTTCGCAGTGTCAGATAAGAAGCTTCACTTCTCCTATTTATTTTTATTTCCTTTTATTTAACTTTTGAGCTTCACTCGTCCTGTATCATGCCAGTTTCAGAATTCCACTTTTTCAATATTTTTTTTATCATTCAAATAACTTCTCCTTTTAAATTTTTCATAGTTTTTTTTATTTTAAATAGGTTTCTTTAGTCATGTTGTAGGTTTTCAGATTACTTAGTGTTATTTTGTGGCTCACGCTGGACTATGCCGTTCTATTCAAGTTTCTTTTAGGCGTAGTTATGCTTGTTGAGTTCTGTTTTAGGTTGGTACTTGCTTTTTGTGTAAGAGTACTCTTTGTTTAGATCTACTTTTATTTAGGTATGGTTTGAGGAATATCTTGGGTATATTTTATTGCCTGGTGGCCGTTTGTTGTAGCACCCTTTGTTTAGGTCTGCTATGTTAGGTTGTACTCAAGATATATTTAGTTGCCTGGTGGCGTTATGAGTAGCACCCTTTGTTTAGGTCTGCTACGTTTAGTATAAAAGCAAGAACAATCTTTCTGTATACATTTAAGTCTTCTGGAGCTATAGGATGAAATTGACACAGTTACTTGACATCTTGTTTTTTTTTTGGAAATATTGTAAAATTTTTATGAATTTAGAGTAACGGACTTGTGCCATTTTTGTCTCACTCTCGTAGATTTTCAATATTTTCAAGCTACCCTTATAACTGTGGAAAACCTAACAAAAATTACTCAATTTGAAAGCTTTGAAATTTTGCCATAGTATTCAGTATTTCTGGTTTGATATTGACTTTAGATTTCATATTTTTTTTAGTATCTTTGTTGTAAGTTGTAAGTTGTAAGTCGTTGCTGGCTTACTGGCGCCCATATTTTTGGTTTTTTTCTTACTCAGATTTTGGTAAAATTTTCATTTTCTTAATTTTGAAAATTTTTGTTCACCTGATTTTTACCTGATGCTGAAATCCTTCATAGATTCAATTGTAGATATTTAAATTTTACTTTAATTATTTCTTTATGTATCAGTCTTACTAGTTATAATATTTATTGGTTCATATTTTGATTTTTTTGTCACTTATAGTTTTAATATGCAGTTTGATTGGTTTGTTTTTTTTAAATTCTTCATTTAGCTCAATTTTAAAAAAAAAATTTTTGTAGCTTCAAATTTTTTTTTGCTGGTAAGGGGAGTGTGCAACGTGGATAATGCCCGTTACATTTTATTTACGCCGTACCTGATATATATTTATAAATATGCACAGTATAAATTTTGTTTCGGTGATCGGCATTTTGACACTTCCACCTCTCCCTACCAGATCGAGTTCGGTGTTCGAGGATTTTTAACATGAATATCACATGGAGTGAACGCCACACAACTTGTACGATTTAAGATCTATTTAATTACGAAGAAAACCAGGAAAATAATTATTACATTTAAGAACCATCGTTACAAGTGAAAGAGTTCATAAACTTTTATTTATCGATCAGTGTTTATTCCTGTTGTAAAACGGGGTAAGTTGAATTTTCGTCTGCCATTTTTTGTTACTATCAAACTGCGTATTAATTCTTGTATCAGTTTTTTCTATATTTCTTTAATTGTTTCTTGATTCAATATATTTTGTTTTAACTTTAGTGAACCACGTGCTGTCTACGTTTTTTTTTTGTAATTCTAATGCAGTTTTTTTTATATAGTTTTCTGTAGACAGTCATGTTCATTAGAGTTTTGTGTATACTGTTTTCTTATATGTATTGAATTAGTCCTAGGTCCGGGCACGTTGAAAGCAATAGAAACCTCAAGGAATTCCTTAACCAGGCCTGGAAGCATTGAACAACCGCCCAAGTACCAAGGGACCATAGCACAGGACAGAATCACTGTTATTTGTCCAAGTTAAGTTTTTTTTATTGTATAAATTCAAATATAGTCTGCAAGTTTAATTTAATTGTTTGATTTCCCCGAAAATGTACAACCTCTAAGTTTCACTATTATGTAAAAGAGTCTCTTGTTACAATGGACACACGGTAAATTATTGCAACGCCCAATGGCGTTGCTCATTTTGCGGCAAAAAACATCCATCTTTTGAATGTCGTAAAAAAGACGACAAAAAAGCAAAGCCCTACTGCATTCACTGCACAGGAGAGCGGCGGGTGCCCAAAGGCGCCTAAATCCAACATAAAGCAAGGTTATCGTAAACCTGCTCACTCACCATCCGCTGCCCGTCCACCACGATGCTACCATCTCCGTCGAACACTGCGAAACCCGCGGCTCAAACAGCGAATATCACAAGCCACGCCCCCCAAATCAGAAACTACGCAGATGCCGTTAAAACCGGCCAAAAAAAGGATCAAACCGCCGAAATCATCGCAGCTTTGATGCCCTAACTGACGCAAATCATCGCGTCAACTGTAGCCGCTGCTTTATTACCTCGAAATGGCTAAGAAAAATTCGAACAAATCTGACCCCGCCCCTCTTCGTATCATAACGTGGAATGCAAACGGCATCCCGTCACGTCGTGTCGAACTCGAAGACTTTCTCCAACGATTTTCTATCGACATTGCTTGCGTAACTGAGACGCACCTAACTCCAACGAAAAAATTATATTTCAAAGATTATTCCGTTTTTCGAAAAGACTGTCCCGATGGCTCCGCCCACGGCGGAGTCGCAATCCTTGTAAAACGATCAATTCGCCATCAAGCACACAGAGTGGACAGTGAAAACATAGAATCTGTCGGCATAACAATCATTTCAAAACCGCGCAATTTCAATATCGTAGCTGCTTACATTCGGCCTCAGATAAATCTTTCTAAAAGAGCGTTCATGAACTTATTCAATTCACAGCTCCGGACTATCGTCGCTGGCGATCTGAACGCCAAACACAAATTCTGGAATTGCAGCACAACATACACCTCTGGGCGCTCCCTTTTTGCCTTCTGTCAATCTCATAATCTAACTATCGAAGCTCCGCTTCAACCAACTTATATACCGAGTGTTCCGCACAAATGTGTCAGCATACTTGATCTGTTTGTCACAAAAAACGTGAACACAACCGTATGGACGGTCCCAGATCTCTCTTCGGATCACAATCCAGTAATTATGGAACTGAATACGCGGTTCAACCATAATCCACAAACGATCCAAACTATCGACTGCCTTAAAGTCAAATACTTCCTGGAGAAACCCATCTCTCCTGTTCCAAATTCTGGCAGGCCCATCTCTGCCATCGACAAAATGGTTAAAAACTTCACTAACCACGTCAAAGTCGCCACTGAAAGAGCAACAACTGAACGTCAGATACCAACTGACGGTATGGTTGTCCCTCCAGAAGTATGTGAAACAATTAGAATAAAAAATCGAACTCGCACAATTTGGCAGACCCTGCAACTAAGATCATCCTACACAGTCAAGAACGCGGGATCAGATATCGACTTGCCGAAATCCGAAACACTGCATTCCAGAATTTCATTGCTGAGGCGAACGAAAATCCTAAGAAAGCCTGGCAAATCATCAAAAAAATAGAAAATAGTGGAACACCTCCTCTACCCCCTATCAAAAGCGGTGGGTGCTCACACGAAACGGACGCAGAAAAAGCCGACATCCTTGCCTGCTCACTTCAATCTCAATGCTCACCTTATCCGAGTGATCCCGTTTTTAGCACGTTCCACAATCATATTTCCTATAATGTCCAACAACTCGAAAGAGTTGATACTGAGATCGTCCCCTCCACAATGGGCGAAATTTCCTCTATTCTCAAATCTCTAAAACCCAAGAAATCTCCCGGTGCTGATGGAGTCCGCAACAAAATTCTAAAAATTCTACCAAAAAACTGCGTTGAATATCTCAACGAAATCATTAATGGTATCCTAAAATATCAGTACTTTCCAAACGTTTGGAAAGAAGCAATTGTTATCTGCATACCCAAGCCTGGTAAGAACCTAAGCTCCCCCTCGAGCTACAGGCCTATATCTCTGCTACCTGCCATCAGCAAGGTAGTAGAAAAAGTCATCCTCACACGCATCAATGCTCACATTGATACGCACTCCATCATTCCGGACTTTCAATACGGTTTCCGCAAAAATCATGGAACTGGTCACCAATTACTTCGTGTGGGTGAATTTCTCACCAACAGTTTCAACAAACGTTGGCACGCCCCAATGTTGCTGCTTGATGGCGAACAAGTTTTCGATCGCGTTTGGCACGACAAAGTTACAGAATGATGCACTTCAAATTTCCACAATTCTGACGAATGTTGTGCGATCTTTCCTGACAAATCGAACACTCTCGGTCCGTGTCGGAACGAACATCTCTACACCCCGTATCATATCGGCTGGTGTACCACAAGGGTCAGTTATATCGCCCACTCTGTACAATATCTCCCAACTGACAAACATGTCCTTACAGCTCTCTACGCGGACGATATTGCCCTTCTCTCTTCTACTAATCATATTAAATACGGAACCTCACATATAAAGCAACATTTACCAGTTCTCCTAAACTGGTACAAAAAATGGCGTCTAAAAAGTAATGAAGCTAAATCTGAAGCCACATTTTTCTCTAAAGCAATTAGACAGCCTCCAAATCAAATCATTAATGGCTCCAGAATTCCATGGAAACGCTCGGTCAAATATCTAGGGATCCATCTCGACAAACGTCTGACTTGAAACAAACAAATCGATGCGGTCCGAAATAAAGCCCAAGCTGCATTTTATAAGCTTCAACCTTTTTTCAGAAATAAAAATTTTTTCCAAGAACCAAATTATTAGCTTTCAACGCTATTATCCGTAGTATTTTTACTTACGCCATTCCAATCTACGGCACCGCTCCTAAAAAGCGTTTCAGCAAATTAGAAGAAACCTTCTTCAGATTGCTACGCTCGTCGCTAAATATCCCATGGTTTGTGAGGAACGTCTATATCCTTAAGGATTTTGATGTACCCTCACTTACCGAACTAACCATTAGATTAGCACGTAATTTACGTGCAAATGTCTCTGAACACGAAAATCCAACGATTTCCGTATTAGCAAACTGTAAGCCCCAAGGTTTCGATAAAGTTAATCGACCCTGCTCCCTAGTCAAATAAATAGGTTCTCTTTAATTCAACAATCTCCGTCCGCGTAAGCGTATTGACATTTAAGTCACTAAAGGACTAAAGGTGTCGCATACAGGAAAGCGATTGACACCAAGGACTGCGTAAAAATTTACCTGTGTAAGGTTAATGATTTCAGATACGTGACAAGCTATCTAACAGACCAGAAGGTATCATATAAAACCTTCCAGCTCGCTGAAGACCGCGTACCCGAAGCGGTAATTCGCGGCATTCTCGTCGGTCTATCTGACGAGGACATAAAAAAGGAGTTAGCTCTGAGAGGCGTTCCTGTGAAAAATGTTCACATGATGAAAAATGGAAATATCGTATGGCCCAAGTGCGTGTCTCACTGGAAAAGTCAGACAATGCTAAATCGATCTACGACATTAAAACTATCGGAGGACTTAGTGTCAAAGTAGAGAAAAAACGACAAGAAAAGATACAACAAGTCGGTTACGGTGGAGGTTCATGTATGATTTGGGCTGGATTATCTTCAGAAGGCAAAACCGAAATCGTTTTCATCAATGGGGCAGACTAGGGCGGCGGTAGCAGGGGTTTGACTGCTCTTAAATACGTCGAAGAGATCCTAGAACCTATAGCGGATTCGTAGGCGAAAGGTTCACATTCATACATGATAACGCACGAGCACACACTGCTGATGTTGTTCAGCAATACCTCACAGAATTCGATATTGAAACTCTGGATTGGCCAGCGTGCAGCCCAAACCTAAATCCGCCGGAACATTGTTGGGATATGGGTGAATATACGGTATTTGAATTCTAACGGTCCATAGAAAAAAAATATGTTAAACTTATTTCATTATTGTTTCTGTATGCTTAAACAATAAAGAATATGGTCTTTTATTTGGCCCACATAGTCTATTCACAGCAATTGTTTAATTTAAGGTATTAATAGTTCAAAATAGTTATAAATGTATACTCCTCTGGCCTCCCCATTAATAGATCATAATGGTTTTATGGCCAAATACTTTAAATTGAATGCCATTTTTGTTTGTTTTAATATGATCATATGCTTTTATAAAAATCAAAACATATTTAATCAAAATACACTATAAAAATATTTTTTTAATTAAAAAATAACTTGCAATCATGTCACGTTATAATAATGTCACTTCATCTGGCGAAACTCAAAGACGTAAAATTTGAATTAAAACCGCCAAGGTACGTTTTGACCTTGAACTACGCGTGTGCAACAGTGTGAAGTTAGTAGCAAGCTAAAGACGTTGAGCAAAATTGGAATAATATTGCGTCAGTTTACGGTTCACTGTAGGAGAGTGTGTTTGTGCCAGTCGTTGGAGTATTTCCTTTGGTAAGCAAATATTTTTGTATTTTATCGTTACGATATTGTATATTTGCACAATGTAATAATTATTATGTGTTGGTATTATGTATTACGTTAAACTGTGGTTAGAAAACCGAGTGATCTTTTTTTGTAGGTTTTGTGCGATTTTGTTACTTCTCTGGCGTCACTTCTCTGGCATATTTCATGCCAGAGAAATACATAATCGCCAGGAAAGTGACGAAATTTTGTTTCGTTAATATTTGATACTAGCTTCTGCCCGCTTATTAAAATCGCTTCAGCCGTTTAGACGTAACATAAATACGTACTCACAAACTTTCGCGTTTATAATATTAGTAGGATTTTAAGGCTTCTTTTCATATGTTTTAGATACTCGAGCATAATCAGACATCATAATGAAGGTTAAAAAGATGCAAACAAGAGAAGAGATATTAGAAAAAAAGCGTCAAGCTGAAAAATTACGCTACCAAAGAATTAAAAACGATCCGGTTAAAAATGCTCAATTGAAAGAAAAGAAAAGCAGCAATATAAAAAGAAAAAAGAAAAAGGACAAATTAAGAGCATAAAAGATATGTCTGAAAGGGAACAAAGAGCCATTAGAAAAATATGGAGAGAAAAGACTAAAAAGCACAGAGATCGCGTAAAGCTACAAATTACCAGAAACAATCCAATAACACCCCCTGCTTCTGATAATGAAGACCAACCTCCACTTCCAGAAAACAATATCGCTCTTGCTGCTAAAAGGCGATCAGAAATTCAGCGGAAACTAAGAAATAAACTTATAAAAAAACAACAATGTGAAATTAAACAGTTACGTCAAAAGGTACGTGACTGTCAAAAGAAAATACGGCGCATGGGAAAACAGAAAATGACTCCAAACTCAAAAGTGGCTGATCTTTTACAGAATACTACTAAAGAAAATGTAGAAGAGGTGAAGAAAAATTATTATTTAGTGAGGTGGTCCAACATCAACTCAAAGAAAATATAAATTTGACAACGAATGATAATGAAAAGAAGATATTTAAAGAAGTATTAAGCGGCAAAATAGTAAAAAATATAAAGTGTTGAATCAAATTAACATGAAACCTATAAGACAGTCATCTAATACAAATAAAAGTTTGTTAGATATGACACGGAAGGCAAGAAGCGATAAAAAGGTTCGAAGTTAGAGAAAATAGTTGCAGAGTTTTTGAAGAAGATTGCAATAGTAGATTATGCCCAGGTAAAAAGACAATATTACAAAAGGTAAAATAAAAAACAGAAGAGATTGTTACAGGACACCATGAAAAATCTACACACCAAGTTTATAAAAACAAAAGATATAAAGTTAAGTTACACACTGTTTTGCCGCCTACGACCTTTTTGGGTTGTAACTCCAAACATCCACCAACGGGAAACCTGTTTATGCATAACTCATGCAAACACGGAGCTAATCTTGGCTTCGCTAAAACAGGCACATATCATAGATTTTGCAAACTATCAAACAATGCTAAATTCTTTATGCTGCGACCGATACAACGAAAAGTGTCTGATGCGCAAGTGTCTTAACTGCAAAACACATTTTATATGTTATCATGAGTTCGACAATTCTGTTTTGATAAAATACTCTTCATGGCAATGTATTGCAGAGGACATTGTAGATACTAAAACCAAGAAAAAACGCAGGGTTCGAAAATATTGCAAAATAACAGTAAACAGTGCTCCAAAAGACATTGTGATGAAACTTGAAGAAAACCTGAATATTTTTTTAAAGCATGAATTAAATATAGTCCATCAATACCAAACCATTAAAAGTCTAAAAGATAATTTAACTGATAAAGATGCTGTGATTCATATGGACTTTTCCGAAAATTATAATACAAAATATTCTTCAGAGATTCAATCGTTCCATTTTGGTGGGTCACGTACGCAAATAAGTTTGCATACTGTGGTCTTATATACCAAAGGAGAAACAAAATGTTTTGCCACAATGTCAGAAAACCTAAACCATAATGTACCTGTGATATGGGCTCATTTAAAACCTATTATGGAACTCCTTTCGTCTTCAGTAGAAAACGTTCATTTTTTAAGCGATGGCCCTGTTACTCAGTACCGTAACAAAGATATGTTTTTTTACTTACTTTGTAAATTGACTGAAACCTATCCGAATATCTGTGATTTTACCTGGAACTATCATGAAGCCGGTCATGGTAAAGGAGCTCCGGACGGTATCGGAGGGACATGTAAACGAATCGCTGACAAAATTGTAGCTTTAGGAACTGACATTGCTACAATTAACGACTTTGTTACGGAATTAAACAAACATTGTTCCGGCATTCAAATTTTTGTGATATCCCAAGAAGAAATTGATTTTCAAAAGAAGATCATGGAAGATAATCGACCTAACATCAAACCTTTTACTGGTACACTAAAAGTGCACCAGGTACGAGGAAATTATCTGAACAACACGTTGTACATGAAGAGCCTCAGCTGCTTTTGTAGCAATTTTTGTCCTCACTTCCACTTAGGCGACATTAAATACCCCCAGAATAATAAAACTCAATTGGATGTTGATTCTGAGGAAGATGTGCAAAATAAAATGGTTGCACATACATCATCTACTCATCTGATTAATACTAAAGACAATGCAGACACTGCTATGACTGTCAAGAACGGAGATTTTATCCTTGTTGAATACTATATTAATAATAAAAAATATAGATATGCTGGCGTATGTTCGTCAGATTTTGATGAAGAAGAAGGAGATGTCAGGGTTACTTTTTTAAAGATCTCCAATGAAGATGGTACACTTTTTAGAATAGATGAGAATGACATGTCTGATGTTAAATGGGAACAGATCTTGACCATATTACCAGTGCCGAATATACATATGAAGGGTAACAGAGTATTCAACAAGTTTCCAAAGTCAGTTGATGTATTTGAAAAGTGAATTATTCATTGTGTAGTATTTAAGTACCTAAATATTTAGTTTCTTGGAAATTATTGATTCTGTTCTTTGCAAAAAGTTTTCATTACTGTTGTGCATTGATAATTTTTAAGTATTTGTTTAAATAGCCTCGAGACTGATAGGTGTATCATTAGATAGTACTATTGTTTTATTTTGTGAACGAAGTTTATGTTTTATTAAAAATTGTTGCATTTGGTTTAGTAAGTAATTATTTCTATTAGGTAGGTAGTTTCGTGGAATATTGATTCTGTTCTTTGCCAAAAATAATATTTTTTAAGTTTATTTGTTTAAAATAGCCTCGAGGCTGATAGGTGTATCATTAGATAGTAGGTACTGTTGTTGTTTTGTTTTGTGAACAAAGTTTATATATTTTTTCATTTAGTTTTAGATTAAAGTGCCATAAACGTAGCTTTTAAATTTTTATAACATGATAAGCAGAATTTATTAATTACGGGTAATTGAAACTTAAGACTTAACACACCATTATAGTTATTAAAATGAGGTTCAATTTAGAAACTCTGAAGACTGAATGTATCTTTTGTATTAAAAACTATCCAAATACATACCTACTATAATTTTATTTATGTTTTATTTAAATTAGTCCCCTTTCTTAGCTAAAAATCAATGACCTGTCACTTCTCTGCTTTGATTTGTCACTACTCTGCCAATAGTGTCACTCCCCTGGTAACACATTTTCCTCTGGCGCTTATAAAATTAAAAAAAAATGGAAAAATCTTCTGGCCCGCATCATTACAAATTTTAAAAATATTGTCAAATGATAAATTATCAATATTGAATGGAACAGATTACTTTTTTTCAGGGACACAAAAAAATCAAATACCGTATATTCACCCATATTCTAGAGAAGAATTCGAGCCAGGATTCCTGCACCAATGACGATTAAGCTAGCTATTCTTCAGCACAGCATCAGAAATTTAACAAGGTCCATGCCGAATCGTTGGCGAGCTGTCATAAAGACAAGAGGAGATAATGCAGAGTACTGAAAAATCAAATTCTCCTGAAATAACGGCCGTATCACTTTCCTGTAGTATAAAATAAACTCGTAAAAAAAGACAAAATTAAACTGTTTTAATTTTCGAAGGAATTTTCCACTTAACAACAATTTTCCGCAACATTCTCTGCTCATCTGAATGAAAAATCATCACTGTTCAAAAAACTAGAGTAATTTTTTCAAATCAATTGGTACCGTGTTGGTACCATGCATTTCGATTTGTATATGATGAGTGGCTCGGTTTATTTGCACGCAAATGTGTATGTAGGCTGATTTTTGTGTTTCAAACGGAATGGGAATAATCATATTTAGGGTGACTGTCACACAAACGTTTCCGGTTTTTATTGCGCTGACTCTGATTCGATTATAAAAAAACGACGGACACAAGATAATTAGCAGCAATTAGGAAGTTCTTCACATATTTCACTGAAAACTGCAAAATTCATTACTGTCTGTGACAGTATGTGACCATAGATGAAATGTTACCCGCATTTCGTGGGCGGTGTAGTTTTAGACGGTACATATCTTCCAAGCCCAATAAATATGGTATAATATAAAAGTATTTTGTCTGAGTGATGCATAATTATTTTATACAGCTAATATGGAAATTTTGGACCCATTTGGTCTCTTTCTTTCAAAACTGGACCACCACCGAGGCCCAAAACTACTTGGCAGGCATCTCGGGACTGAGACAGTCAAAAAGGCTCATTAAAAGGCAAAACAGAGGGTACATGAACTACTGTCCCTTCAAAGAAGTCTGTTGGGATGGTAGCGGGCCTATTGACGGGACACTAACTCAACAAACATCTACATGTCATGAAACTATCGGAAACCACACAATGTCGTGGTTGCCTAGAAAATGACGAAACAACGGAACACATACTCTTCGAATATCCCGCTCATTAGGAAACCATACTGAACACCTTGGGCACTGAAACAGCCTGCGCCCGGATGATCCAGGAGGGCCCCTACAACAGTCTTGCAAGCTTCATCAGGAAATTTTTGCAAGACAAATAACAACTCAACAAAACACGGCAAGCACAATGGGCCAAACAGCCTGAGTGCTGCCCATACGGGCGCCGTGCAGGAAGAAGAATATGGAAATTTACTATGAGCATCAATCGGAAGGACTATTTAAAAGTGGCAATTCTTCAACCAACTTTGTGATGAGGTTATCAGAGCGAGTATTTGATTCTGGTCGTAACATCACAGCCGACAATTTATTTACAATTAAAAAATTAGTAGACAAAAAGCTTTCTTATGTGGGAACGGTACTCAAGAACAGCGGATATTCCTCCTACACTTGAATCTCCTGAAGGACGAAATTAATACCATTACAATACAAAAACAAGAGTGTCATAAGTCCCAAAAAAAGGAAAACTATGGTACTTTGTTCAAATGAAGCTGCAAGTTCTACTGAAAAAAAACTGGAAATAATTGAGTTTTACAATTCAACAAAATTGAACGTTGATGTCCTGGATAATCTTTGCAGCACCTACAATGTTTGCAAGCCTAAGTTAATTTTCTTTCACTTGTCGAACGTAGCAGGTATCAGTTCTAAAGTGATATTTTTGGGGGTAATCCTGCTGTTTACGCGGCCCACACGCGCACCCTGTACCGAGTCAACGAGAAATGTTTCCGAACGATTTGAATTTCGAGCCAGTGTTGCCAGATCCCTTACCTGAAGTTCATTTAAATTTCACGTTCGTATAAGAGTATAAATGTTTGATCTATTTTCTCATGAAATGTATTTCACCACCTACGAGTCGGAACCGCTGCTTTTGTGAAAATATATTGTAACAAGTTGACGACAAATCTATATTATTTTAGTTTATAATTATTATTGTAACGATTTTTTTCATGTCGTAAAATATCCGAAAAGGTCAATTTTAATATCATTTTGGGAAGAAAATTTAAGTGAAAATGTAATCAAAATCGGTTCACTAAATCGGACTTCATATATGTAATTCTCGTACAGAACCCCAAACTATTTTCAATACTCTGAAGTTATCATTGGTTATTTTTCAGTAAAATGCCAATAGAAATCGAATCAGCCGTTTCAGAGATTGCTCCGGATTGACAAAGTTTTTAAAAACTTTTATTCAGTTTTAAGTACTAAGCGTATATACTTTAATAGAAACTCAGTGAAAACGACTTTTTTATTGCAAACATTTACATGATGTATGCATAAAGTGACCATACGTCCCGTTTTGAACGGGACTGTCCCTTTTCTCGGTCACCTGTCCCGTTGTCCCCAAACAAAGCGCCGGGACGCGAGATTGTCCCGTTTTCCGAAACCGCGCGAAGATTTAAAATAACGAAGTTGGTAAGACATGCGCGGGCGGCAAATCACAGACCGTCGCGTCTTCGACGATGGCGAATCACAGACCGTCGCGTCGTCGACGATCGGCGAATCACTGCCCGCGCACGACGTTGGTTACCTAGTAACGCGGGAAGAAGAGGAAGTATGCAGTTATTCACACAGACTTTTCACTATTGTTTTGTTTTTGCGTACCTAATGTTCCTGCAGTAGTTTAGTGGTAAACCGGTATTAAAACTTAGTTTTCTTTTGTTTTGGAATTTTACCTACAGTTATGCCGAAACGCAAGTGTTCATTTAATGTCAATTTACAAGCAAAATACCCATTTATTAAGCAAATTAATACTTCTTCGGAGGTCAGATGCGAAAAGTGTCGTACAGAGTTTAGTGTTTCCCATAGTGGTGCTGGTGATATTGAACAGCATTTGAAGTCTGAAAAACATAAAAATTCCGATCGTGCCGTTGCTTCCAGTTCTTCAACTTTTTCAAAAATTCAAATGCGCCAACTCCAAAGGATTTAGATGTTGCTGCTGCAGAGGGCGTCTGGGCTTATCACACTATACAAGAAAACCACAGTTTTCGCTCCAATGATTGTGCGTCGAAAATAATCCAATCATGTTTTGATCCGAAATTCACATGTGCGCGTACAAAACAGAAGCTATTGTAGTAAATGTTTTGGCGCGTACAGCGATCGACAATTTAAAAGAAGATCTCAATAAGTCCAATTGTATTACAATTTTAAACGACGCTTCAAACCACGGTAACAAGAAAATATATCCATTTGTAGTGCGCTTTTTTCAACCTTACGAAGGTGTGCAAGTAAAATTTTAGATCTCCAAGATCAACCAGGCGAAACTTCTGATATCATTGTTGATTATTTACACAAAGTATTGACAGATAATAATTTGACAAAAAAGTCGTGGCATTTTGTGGCGACAATGCTAATGTCAATTTTGGGGGTGTAGCTAGGCGAGGTACTAATAATGTATTAGCAAAATTACAATCATCTCTAAAAAGCCGTTGATTGGTATTGGATGTGGAGCTCATATAATTCACAATGCAATAAAATCTGCTGCAGATGGTCTACCTTTAGATTACGAAAGCATTATTGTAAAAATATATTCATTTTTTATATTTACACAGTTCGAGTTGAAGCTCTAAAGGAGTTTTGCGCTGAAGCTGAAATCGAATATCGCCAAATGCTTGGCTATAGTAAAACGAGGTGGCTTGCGCTTATGCCTGCCTTGGAGAGAGTTTTAAAATGTTCCAGCCTTTAAAAACTATTTTTGAGCATTGAAAAATGTCCCACATTGTTAAAAACTTTTTGAAGATCCCACATCAGAATTATGGCTTTATTTTTACATGCTCAGTCAGCAAGTTTTCACCAAGCTATATTGAAGGTTGAAGGTCAAACTGTGTCGGCAATTGAGGCTGCAAAAGAAATAAATCATCTTAAAGACAATTTGGCTCAGAAACAGATCAACCAGTTTCTTCCATTTACTGTTCGTAGTTTAATTATGAAATTAAAAGATAATGGCACTAATATTGATGAAGAGTTTGTGAAAAATACAGCTACTGAATTTTATAAAACAAGCCGTGAATATCTGGAACAGTGGACTTGCTTTCTTAGTAATGAAATTGAGATATTTCATTGGACAGATTTAAGAAAAGTTCCTGAATGGGAAGATATCCAAAAGCGCTGGATGTATTGATTAAAAAGGATATATTGACTGTAATAAAGATACAGAAGTATTTGACGAATTCACATTAATTTCAAGCTACGTGACTTCCCAAAAATATCCGAATGGGATAATTTAAATGTCTCCATAGAAACTCGTTGGGTGGAAGTATTCAAACATTTTCGCACCAACAATCTTCAACATGAAAATTTTTGTATTTTAATTGAATATATTTTATGTTTACCTGGTACAAATGCTCCAGTAGAAAGAGTCTTTTCTATTATGAATAAATTATGGACGTCTGAAAAAATCACTTACAGGTTCCAGTTTTAAAAGCGATGTTGATAACTAAGGTCAACATAAAAAAACGTGCCAAGAATTTTATTCTTATTTAAAATCGTCACCAACTTTATTAAAGCAAATTTGTTCCTCTGACAAATATAAATTCAATTAAAAAATATGTTGCATTATTTTAATAATTACTGTCAGAGGAACTTTACTGTAATAAAGCTGGTGAATTGATTTTTTTGATTGATTGATATTTACTTTTCATATTGATTGATATTTGATATAATAAAAGTGAATACGAGTACTCATTGTGTTAAGTTACACTTTTTGTAAATAGAGACGATTAAAAAGTTGTTTTTATTTTCATTGTTAACCTTCTAAGTGAGGTATAAAAACTTATGTCCCGTTTTGAGTAAAAAAAAATATGGTCAGTTTATGTATGCACCTTAATTGATGGAACGAGACGCCGCTGGTCGTATAAACAGGCAACTTTCCTAGAATTATAACGTCCCTTTGTAGCTAATATAGACACCGACGGACAGTAGCTCCGATTAGCCCGCGAAATGAGCACTATACTCTGTTTTACTTCAATAATACATTTTATCCTTTGCTATTTAATTTTCAACGATAGGTACTCAAATCTCCGACGTGAGATAAATCGTGGCAACACTGGCTTAAATTTCAAATCGTTCGGAAACATTCCTCGTCGACTCGGTACAGGGTGCGCGTGTGGGCCGCGTAAATAGCAGGATTACCTTTTTGGGCGACGAAAATGAATTTTATTGACAGGCCAAAACTGAATGGTAACATTCAAAGAAATTTTGGGATTTCTTCCTTAAAAACTATAAGACACTGATAAAACTTGACTCCAGATTTGAATTTGGGACCTCAAAATTAGTAGGTATTCTTATTATTATTAACATCTGAAAGTTTTATGTGCAACTCATAATTTGCATTTACAAGAAAATGCATCTATTGATATTAACTAGTACATAAATAAGTTTCATTTTGCTTCAACTCATTATTTTAAACCAAGAATCCTTGACATATTCTACTTATCGAATAAAAAATAGACCTTGGCAGGATATAGAAATTTGAATTCAAATTTTGAGTTTGACCAAATGAAAATTTAAAATTATACTGTTATAGGTACAGAATATGAACCACTTACATAAATTAATTTTCTTTCGTATGATAACTTAAACTTATACAGCTCAAATGATGTCTCCTCAAATATTGACACTAGTGTAATAATTGCTTCATAAATTCTCCTTAATCTCAATGATTAATGTTCATCAAGTTAAATCATTGACATTAAATGTCAACTCTTAGAAAATTTTCAAATGAATTCTTCATAATTGTCACTCCACTTCAAGCATGGAACTACTTCTGAAACTGAATAAAATCAACGTCATATTATAAAAAACACATTCAACAAATCACTTACAAAGAATATTCAATGATTGAACACAAATATTAGCATTGACACTGAGATATCCGAAAATGTAGATAATATGGTTACAAATATCGTATAACACTAGAGTCTAAACACCGCGAACTGCAAACCACAATTTGTTCTTTCTTCTCTTGGAAAAGAATTGTAGTGCAGTAGCTGAGTCTAAAATATCATTATCAACTTGCAGGCATATATAATGATAAATTAGTATGAAATGCATTTAAAACGAGGGTTCAAGAAAATGTCCTGATAATTACTACATTTACACTATAACTATATAACTAGATTGTAGTAAACCAAAAGATTTTTGATGTTATTCTTGTCGCATCTTGCAACCCAAAATTTAACTCAGCCAAAGATGATTTATATACTTGGTCTATGACTCAGCTCAGCTGTTCAGCATTTGGCGGTATTTTCGAAGTATAGAATTTTGAACCTTTCTATTCTCCTTTTTCTCTTCTTTGATGGCCCAACCCGCGATTAGCTAAGAAGAAGAGATAAATTCATTTTATATTCGATGTTGTATACTTAAAGAAGAGAGATCATTAATGGCGTTTCAAATTAAGATTGCAGCGCCATCACGGTTAATGATCAAACTATATTATTAAGGATTACCAACGATTTGCTTGTGTTGCAGTACTAATTATTTTATTAATAATGCTGTTAGAAAAGAGCAGTTCAATGTATTTTGTGCGTTTTTCAATTTCAGACATTTCAGTCCCTAAGTTTTCTAGTTCATTTAATATAAATTCTTAAGTTTTGTTATAAATTGGCAAGTTGAAATATAATACAGTTTATGGTTCTTCATGGTTAAAATCACAATATCTTTAATATTTTTCAGGAAAAATTATTCAACTGAAACTGAGTTAAATTAAAAATTAAATTAAATCTTTATTAAAGGAAAGGGTAAATCTAGATGCGTAATTGGAGAAGAATGATCTTTATTAAAGGAAATGATAATCCTAGATACATAATTGGAGAATAAAAGGTTTTCATTACGGGAAATGATAAGCTTAGATGCGTTATTAAGAATAATAGGTCTTGAATGGTGGGCATATCGTCCTTTAAAATGAATAAAATTACTTTCCAAAAATTTGTATGATGTATCTCATAAAGAGTCGAACTATGTATCAACACAAATTAAGATTATAACCCATGCTTTTCTCTTTGTAATTAATTACTGTACAATTGCATTAATTCGAATTTCTTCCATTTTGTAGGCTACCAATTATAAACACATGTTTTTTTTCGGATAAATCCGGACAGATGCCAACAAAATTCAATGTGTTTTCTTCACGCACATGTTCCTTTCATAAGAAATGAAATGAAGCAAATAAATTGAGATTTTGCAAGAAACCACCACATACTGATAATAGCAGTTATTGATCAATTTTTGTGAGTAACGTTTGTTCTTTTCGAAAATTTTAATTTTCGGTAATAATAACCGAATCACGAAATTTGACTCCGGCAGAATGTGCTGATGAGGTGGTGTTAGATGACTTAGGTTGGACTTATACAAGAATAGGTCAAATGCTAGGGAGACTTGTAGTCATGAAAGGAGACCTGGGCAAAGATGACCTTGATCAACAATGGCGATCCATGACGTTCATTTAACAATTTCCTCGTTGAGACAACGATGCGCTATTGCTCGGCACCTCCAAATCCATCTTCGACAGATCAGTGGAGTGTAAATTAGCACTGAAACGATACGAAGGGTTTTGTCTACATATGAGTCGATATTTTGTTTTTTCATTGCGATAGATGTTTTTTACTATACAGACGTCGAAATCAGAGATATGCCCAGTACAGTAATTATTTGAATTCATGTCTATAAACTCTTAGATTCCCACAAATCAATAAAACCTAGTAACACTATTGAAAAACAATTTTTATTTTCGCTAAATGCCAAAAGTAAACAACATTCCAGTTTGAAAACACCGCAATGTTCCCAATTCGGAATTCAGCTCAAATAATCATAAAAAATTTCATCTTAAATTTTTGTCAGCTCAGAGTAGAGTGAATTAGTATAAAATAAGTAGTATAAAATATCTCAGAGTGCCATCTATTGAAAACTTATTGAATTAAAAAACTGATCGAATATAGTTTTTTTGAAGAAAGGAGGGACGCGGGCAAATTGGCCGACGTCCGTCCTTCCTTGACCTTTAAGGTCTGGACTTGTTACTTTTCGACATTGTCCATCAATTAATCATAATAGCCTCTAAACACATGGAGATTAACAACACCCATACCTTCGACGGATTCGAACCGGCAGCCGCATGTGTACAGAGTGGAAAACATGTGTTCTTTCCACTAGGCCACATGCGGTGGTTGATCGAATACGGTATGATGCTAGATGCTTAATATTGATGTCAAATAATGATTTATACTGCCACCTCTGGTCACCACGTTGATGCACTGCCCACTGCAACTTACATTAGTTTTATAGAATATATGGCGCAAGGTGGACATCGCACTCGCTTCCACACAATTTTCCCCAAACTTTGAAACTGAGCAAATTCCATCTAAGTTTTTTTGCAAAAATTATTTTCTTAAACGCAGTTTTTAATGGTTGTCCCAATCTTTGAAACTCAGCCAAACAGGGCTCAATCTGTCAAATGCGCGCAATTTGAATATCCGTCAAGTTTTCTGACATTTTTCAATTTTTTTAAGCAAGTTTCTTAGTATAAGGAAGCTATATTTCTATAGAGGTTTCACCCCGACGAGTTAACCATATAAAATTCAAGTAATTAAAGCGATTTCATAAAAAAATATACACTTCTCTTTTATTAATACCTTTGCCATTATATAGTCAGAATGTATCCTGGAATTACGATATATGAGGATAAATTAATAGGAAAATATACGAGTCTATCAGAACACGCACAAACCAATGAGTATTGTTCGCACTTAAGTCCAGTGTACATGATAATAAGTCAAGTATTTTTTTTGTAACAGCGACGAGCGAGACAGTTTCTGATTAGGTTGTTTGCCGTTTTCCTTCATTGGCTTAAAGCATAACTTATGATTCACCCGCTTCTTATAACTTTCCTGAGTTTAGTCTTTAGGCGCCTTCGTCGGAGACTGTTTACTTTGAATGTTTTAACAATTTTACATTCAGTGCTTTCCTCCTATTGTGTTTTGACTCACATTAAAATTCAACATTATGGCATAATTAATGTATTGCTCTATTTTTCTCTTTCATTCGAATGTATTTATTAATTTTATTAAGTCTCTTTTTTCGAATGTAATTATTAACTCGAATGAAAGAGACATTGATTATGCTATAATGTTGAATTTTAATGTGAGTCAAAACGCAATAGGAGGAAAGCACTGTATGTAAAATGGATAAACATTCAAAATAAACAATTTCCGACTATAGGTATATATCTGCTTGGAATATCTTCTTCTTTTCTCTTTCTGGCATGCATTTTCACATATGTGAAAATGATGCATGCCAGAAAGAGATAAGAAAAAGATATTCCAAGTTCCATGATTAAACCACGTATGACACATCAACTGTCTATATTCCATCATATTATTATAGGTTATAGCAGCAAGTGCAGTCGATACTCATACATTTAGTAATATTGAGATTAGTTATATTAAATTGAATATCATGGTCAGTATAAGAAATTAGAAATTTTAATTAAGTACAAACACAAAACATATTTTTCAGCCTAAAAAGAAGAAATTTATTGACAAAAAAAGAGCAGTCACTTTCCAACTCGTTCATCGAAGTCAACAGGATCCTTTGGTAGCAGATGAAAATGCACCACAAAGAGTTCTCTTACCTATCAAAGAGAAAGAACTTGCAGAAGAAAGGGAAAAACGAATTGAAGAACAACATAAATATGGTATATATTTTAATGATGATGAAAACTACTTGGAAAAACTGAAAGATCCAAAGGATAATCAAGTAGAATGGCCAGAACATGTAGAAGAGGAAATAGAAAAAAGAAAATTGAAATTAAATTTACCAAATGAGGTGTTTGCATCTACAGTTGAAGAAGAGGTGGGAATGCTCAACAAAGCAATGCCAGTTGCAGGTAATTTCACATTCGTAATTGATAATAGAGTTTTTGGTCTACTGACGACTTATGATAAGTACCTTTGTATATGTAAGAGTGAATCGGTTTCTTGGAAAAATGAAAGGTGAATTGAAAAGGCTCGTTTGTTTGCTTAGGTATTTTTGTTCATCTGAATATAAATAAATTGTGCTATCTGTAAACCAAGTTTACCTATCGAAAATGCTTGTCCCATCATTACATACATTTATCGTCAAAGTAATGTGTTTTTGAAAAAATTAAATGTGATGCTATCTGCTATTATATTATTTGCTCAGCCATCAGTATCATTGAAATCACCATTGGGATTATTTTGTTTTCCATCAAGGTGTACACCGAATTCATAAGCACTAATTTTATGTTAATATGTTTCTAGGACCTCAGCTCCACTTAGATCCAGATATAGTTGCTGCTATGGATGAAGATTTTGATTTTGATGATCCTGAGAATCAACTGGAGGATAATTTCATCGAACTAGCTGAAGGTTTGGCATCTGATCAAGAATTTGATGAAAATGACGAAGACAATTACTTCAGTTCTGATTTTGATGAAAGATCAGAGGAAAACGATGCATTGGGTACCCTTCCTGGGTCAAATATGTTCGAGGAAGAAGAAACAAGGTCTCGATTCACAAGTTACTCTATGTCAAGCTCAGTGATCAGAAGAAATGAGCAACTTACCTTATTGGATGATAGATTTGAGAAGGTAATGTTCAGCTAATATGACATAAATTTGAATCTTTCTAGGGTGTTATTATGCTACTGGTCTGTTTACATGTTGCTCTTCTGATTATATAACTATTTATTTGTGAAATCTACATATTTACCCTAATTGTATAATAACTTTAGTAGGTTTTTCTTGTTTAAATTTTATCATCTGAATGTTATTATGCTATGAAGGATGAACAAATATATGAACGTGTTATACTATTATTAAGTACTCTAAAATAATTTCACCCTCAAAAGCATCGGTTTCCTGTACTTCAAATTGCAGTTGATCTAATAGTCATATGGTTATTATTAAATAGATGAGGCAAAAATATCTACATCTATATTTGAGTTTTATGAAACAGAAAATAAAAAGTAATGGTAAAATATATTGAATGATAATTTATTAAGGGAAGGAAAAATTACAATGCTACTTAATTAATGAGTTTTTAGAAATGCTTATATTTGAGGTGGATGAACTACATACACTTCATAATAATGAAATGATCAAGGTTTATGTTTTTAACTGTACTCAACTGGGTCACATAATAGGCTAGTGGTAGCAGTGTTGGGTAGGTTTCAGTTGCCCACATCTTCTACAATTGGAGTTAGCACAAGTTATCTTTAACATGATCAGATTATGGTTGATGTAGATATTACTTAGGCGACAATGATATCTGAAGGACAGCCAGGTCACATAGAACAGAATGGTCAGCCAATCCATTCTATTCTCGAAGCCATTTATGGCATTTTTGACTGCCCTGTAATGTCATTGTAGATAAAGCTAGTAGCTTGAATTTTCAGTTAGCAAAAGAAGTTATCAAAAGCAGCTATATTTACAAATACTTCATGCTTTAGTGTACACATTATTGTCAATTGAAGTTCTTACAAATTGTCACTAACACTAATCATCTGAATTATTTTAGTAAGTCCACAAACTTCATATTTTGAAATATTTAATTTCATGAGTCTTAATTTGGTACATAGCTTTTAAAAGTAGCAAAAATTGAAAAATATCAAAATTTTGGTCGCAGTGTCAACCTTGATATTTTTATGGTTGGTAAATCCACGTTTCTTTACAAATCTAATATATTTATTGTTAATAATATGTATTATGCGACAATATAAAATACACCGGTCTGTATGTGTTGGGTAATATTTAAATGGAATAGATTTCATTAAATTCATATGGATGATTAATGTTGACCTTCAAATAAAGCACGGCGCTCATTTGACTTTTTCCTTGATAGATAGATAGATAATTTATTCATTCGAATATGTAAATATTAAAATAAATAATAAATAAAATAATATAGTTGGAATGAACAACATTAGACAACCCTAAGGGAAGCTGCGTGTCAGGACAGTAAAATATCCAATAAATTAGGCTTTCAGATGTGCCTTGAAAAAGTTTATTTGCATTTTATAATTTCAATTGTTGGTTTGATTAAAAGGCTTACTTTTTGTTTACTGATATTACTTACTAGCGGTATTGATTTTATTTGTATAATTTTTATATACTTATCAATTCTATATTCGAACTACAAAAATACATTTCAAGTTTCACTTACTTATTGTGTTTCTCACCTTGTTAAAAGGAAACCTACCCATAGTACCACACAATCTATTAACTGGAAAATTGAAACCTACAAAATAAATGAGATCCTATCAAAAACAAAGAATATAAAAAGGGTTAAGAACGCAGTCCGTCCATCTCAAAAAGGAGTGGGACCTGATGTAAAACCAATCAATTATTTTAGTTGGTATTTATAAAAGCACTTACCCAACTTGCCATCTAATCAGTTACCTAGCAACATTTACAATGACTGTATCAACATCAGCATTGAACATCTTGACGATAAACCTGATGATTTGGCAATCGCATGACGACAGAACCTACTATTTAAATTACTTTATTATTATTGAGTACATTGCTTAAATGTATTTAACAATCGACCTTCTTGTCTTGTTATTTTAATGTTGCTGTGTAATTGCCATTAAATTTATTATAAAATGAAGATATCCAATTTTGATATGATAACTATAAATGTTAAGTTGGTAACTAATTAGATAACAATTTATGACAAAGCTATTGAATAGATACTAACTAAAATATCTGACATGGTATTATGAGATCTCAGAGGTTTCTGTGCTGAAAGGACTTTGTTTGCAAGATTGCACTTTTTAATATTTTCAATGTGATATATTTTAAATGAAAATAAATCATAATTTCTAAATCTATAATGAAGATGGAAATTTCATTTTGAATTAGATTTCCTTGTAATTAATATTACACATTTTCACAGATGTATGCTGAGTATGATGACAATGAAATGGGAGCTCTAGATTGTGATGAAATTGAAGGCTATGTTCCAGAAAGCTCTGAAACACTCATAAAATATGCAGATGAATTCATAAAGAGTAAGCAGAAAGAGCATCTTGAAAAGGATGATGTAATATCTAAGATGAAAGAGAGATTAGAAAATATCTCTGATAGTGAATCTGAGGATGAAATGATAAAAATGGCTGTCAATGAAGGGGAAAAATGGGATTGTGAAACCATTTTGAGCACATATTCTAACATTTACAATCACCCAAGACTAATCACAGAACCAAAGGTATGAAAAATTTCTTTTCAATATTTTTATATCACTTCAATACAGATTCTTACCTTGAGTGGACAGCAGAATTCAAGTAATTTTGGTCTGTTGAATTCGAAAATAATAATTTATTTGTTGATTTGATTCCTTTTTGTAGTTTATATACCAGAAAATAAATTTAAAGAAAGGTCATATTTTTTTGGAGTGTTATTAAAATTATCAAATTAATCTGATGCAAGTGCATAAAAGAACCAAAACATTTCGATAAGAGTTAAGATAAACGTCTTGTTTAGATGGTAATTTTCGTTTGGACAGTCTCTCTACAAAATCCAGCAGTATTCTTCCGTCATGACCTGGTAAATCCTTTAACCTTGTTTCTCACTATGGTTACTGTTAGGAAATTTATAAAAATGTGTGTGCAAATAATACAATTTGACATTTATAGTAGCTCCTAGTTAGGGGCAGGTATGGGCATTGGTATGACCTCAAGGCTAACATTCAAAAGGTCCACAATGTATGTGTTAGTAATGGGAAACATGTCACAGCATCCTAAGCGGAAGTATATACTCCACTCAAATGCATACAAGAAAACCTCTCCAGGAACTATAGTGATATGTATATTCTCATATATGTTCTGACAGCTAAACTGCTCTAGATTAATAAAGAGATCCAAAGGTCACATCTAAACTAGTTGACAAATGTATAAAGCTTCACGACATCTAAAAACAACAAATAAGGTTACATTTCTTCGGTGCCTGGGCCACCAGGATCTTGAAAAGGAAATGAAATACCAGACAGCCTTGCCAAAATAGCAATAAATGTCAAACTAATGGGATAGGAAACCATCTTGACCTGCAAGGTTGGTTTTTAAGTGGATTACTACTGAGGCTAAGGACCACTGGTCAGGTGTCTCACGACTGAAATTGTCTCAAAGGATCATAAAAGGGCCGCAAACAGAAAAGAGGATGCATGAATTATAGTGCTTCAACAAGAAGTCTATGGGGGTGCTAGTTGGTCTACTAATGGAAATCAACTCACTTCATGAGACTGTCACAGACCATACAATGTTCTGGTTACCAAGAAAATGATGAGATGTGGAATGAGTACTCTTCGAATGTCCAGCTCACGAGAGTAGGCAGACTGTAGACAGTACTCACTAGACACTGACACAACCAGTACCTGTATAATACAGGCGGCCTCCTACAACAGTCTTGCAAACTTCATAAAAAACATAAAAAAATTTCTATGGAACTAAAACTCAATACATAACTAACACAACAGGCCAAAAGATCAGAGGTCTGTCCATAAAGGGGCATGTGAGAAAAAGAATAAGAACTCCTAGTTTTTGAAAATTCTTGAGCATTTTGTTTACTACTTCAGAATATTTTTCACCTTTGTCATTCCCAAAAAAAAATTTTGAGAACTCATACAAAACTTGTCCATGTTTCCAATTCAACCTGGGTCATGTAATTTAATGTTGTTTTTGAGAGAAAACATTTGTGGCTCATCAAAAATGCCTGTTTTTCAATTTTCTATAACGAAGCAAGAACTGATTGACACAACTGTTCGAAGCAATCATAAACAACCATCAAATTTCTATAAGCCCAAGTTTAAAAGAGAGTGTATCTTTCCTCTTCTTATAGCTAAGTTCATTCTCGACTACCAATAAATTAAATTGTGAATTGATCATTTAGAATCAAGAACTATAAACAAGGTATTTAGAAACAGTGCAGATAAAAATTTTTTTGTCCCCCTGTGTTATCTAGGCTAGGGACAATTTATTTAGTTGCCTCCAGGATTTCATCTGGGGAATAAGTACTGAAATAGAATATCTACTCATCTTAAGTTGACAAGTATACAACTTATGTTTTCAAATTTCTGTCTCTGCTTTTCATCTCAATAGTAATATATAACAGTGATTATTTGTTTCTTAAATATTTCAATTTTGTCAATTTGATTAACATTCCATCAAATTTTTATGGGATTTGTAACTGTAAGATTAAACACCAATATATTAGTATTCATTTATGATTTCAGAAGAGCAGAATCAAAATAAACCCAAGAACAGGAATGCCTATGGATGTTCTCGGACAAAATAAATTAACTGTCAAAACATTAAATAAATTGAATGAGGAACATGAAGGTTATGAAAGCAGAGGTACTAAATCTGTTGGTGCACAATCAATCATTTCTCACTTATCAACATTATCGATTAGACCTAAAGATGAAACTCCAGAAGATAGGAAAGAAAGAAAGAAGGCTTTGAAGGAATATAGAAAAGAAAGGAAACTAGAGAAAAAGTTAAATACCCAAGCATTCAAAGAGGAAGCTAAGAGGCAGGTTAAAATTGCTATAAATAATAGAAATAATGTGCAAGGAAATAAAATTATGTAAATAAATATGTTGACATTTTTAATAAACTCTTATATTAAATTTTTATTCATTAATTGCCTTTTCTGTGATATAAAGTTTTACAGAAGATATCTCAAAATTAGATTGATAAACCACATTGGAACTACAAGACCTTTATGAGCATCAGAAATCATCTATCATTAAAACTAAATTTTATTTTATTTCAACTATCTAGCTTAATATACTGGATACCCAAATTCTATTTCAAAGAACATAAGTGAATGGCTTTCAAATCGTGACATTGGCGTCAGCAGTAAATCAATGCAAGGATTAGATGTCGATGAACATCCATGGCAACATTTAATTCGATATCCTAGCAATGAACAAGATTTTGGCAGATGCGTTCATGTTATGGGTTTATCAATACCGCATTTCATTTTATGATACTCAAATACATATCTAGCATAAGGTTAGATAATGTAGTGTAATTCCTAGGATCCATTGTACAATTCCCCCTGGTGGGCTTACAGTATATCCTTAATACATCGTAAAAACGTTCGCCGTAGCATCTTTATATTACTTTGCTCTTATTTGATACAAACCTAGAGCTCTTACCCTGTTCCCACATAGATCAGAACAAGCTGTCAGTTAGTGAAGTGCATTGTTGCTCATTACAGAACCAACATGTGTCGTCATCTGTCAGAACAATTTCCTTTAGGTTGTCTAATCGCTCTAAATATAAGGTGGAACTTTTATCTCATTCTTCGATAACATTGGATCAGATCTCTCCATCTGCATTTGTCATATCACAAGCACGATATCGTCTGAGGCTAATCTCTGCAAGAACAATAAGTGAAACTGGAGATCGATCATAGTTTATATCCTCCTCAGTCATCCAACCCCCGCCTTATTGCATTAAAATACAGAACGTAGGTTCTGTTGAGCTTTCACCTGCTCACTGATGGTAAAATACATAGGCTCAATATAAGTCAGGGATGTTTGAACTTGATACTTTCCCAGGTCGATAAAAATTATCATGCAAAAACAATTCAAGAAGGATAACATTTCTAAAGAAAAAAAACTAAGGCCCTCACGTCTATTTCGATGATTTATGCAGTATTTGGGAATGCTTTAAAGGTATAGGTTTGCACTGCATTCACTTCAAGCTGCAAGCATTGACTTACACTTAACCATCTGTCAGTGGAATTAATATAAATGTGAAATATTTTATACTGAAATTTTCTTGAATTTTTAATCTATCATTTGTTAGTTAAATATAGGGGATGGTAACTCTTATTTTGCAACATATAGTGTTTTAGCTTCCGTAGTTCTGTATATGGTCTCGCTTGTTACGTTAAAAATTCTGATTCCATTCTTTTACAACACACTCGCAAACTAGTTGTTACTGATTGATCAATGAAGGGGAGCGAGGATTTTTTCCTCGGGTTTTTCCTCTTCCTGTTCTTCTCATTTTACTGAACTAACACTTTAAGGTTAAACTCCACGTTAGTGTTTATCCATTATACATACTGTGTTGATATTATGACATAATCAATGTAGTTTTCATGTAATAGTAATAGTAAATATCCATAAGTGGCATCACTTTTAGATAAACAAAGTCATGAAACCTTTATTTCTGTTTTTAATAAAATTTGTCATTTTGATGACAATTTTCAGTTGCATTAATTCGGCGCAAAGACTTTCCGCATAATGCATTTTATGTATAATGCACTGGATTAATGCCATTGTTTTATGATACCCGAAAATTTTGTCATAGTTTTTATTCCATTAGTCACAATAATCATCAAGCTGAGGGTATTTTTTGATGGTTCCTAACATTATTTCTAATCCTAATGTATTGGAATCACACTTTACTCTTCATTGACATCATATCAATAAACTAAGTCAAAATTTGAAAGCAAAGAGTAATATTTATACCCTTGCTCAGGTCTTTTCCACAGGTAAGTACTTTTGTTTCATTTAGTTAAATAGTGTTCGAGTGTGAAGAATCGATTTCGAGTTGAATTATGCAATGAGAATTATAAGTACTAGCATTAGCTCAATCTCAATTACATGACTCAATGTCTTTTCCAATATAATTCCTTCACATATTCGCAGACAATAAGATGTAAAAAGAATTGGCATAAGTATCACTCTTTTTTGGAACTTTTCCCAATTATTTACTAACTTCCGAGTCCACCTGTTTTGTTGGTTTGAAAAAACTAATGGAATGAAGTTGTTTTCAATAAGTTCCTCTTACAAGATCCTAATAAGAAGATTATTGGTTTTGATCTCAACAGAATGATTTGGTGTAACTTGTATAGTTCAAGAACATGTCATGGACGTTGTTAAAGTATCCTAATAGGGAGGTTCCTGTAGTATTCTATTCAACTGGAATTCAGTAAGTAGTACAAATTATCAATATGAGGAAGCGGAGGAAATTGTGAGTCATCCTTTGTTTGCCCTATATCTCGGAATCCAGATGCTTTCATAATATACGTACATGGCAAAGATGTAAGAATAATATGAAATTCTCTATTCACCAATCATATGAAAATGAATTTATAAATTCAAAAATTATTCAACCACATGTTCATTCGAATTGCATTTATTTTACACACATTTGTTTTTATAATTGGTTTAGCGCAGTTTCTCCGAATTTTTCGTGCATCCAAGACAGATTCGTCTTTTCTCAATTTTTTTTCTGGTAATGAGCTTCCCTAATAAAATTATAGAGAGACATCGTTTTAGTGTTGATGAAATGAACACAGTTGGGAGGCTTGAAAGTGGGGCAACATAGACATGAGTTAAATAAACGATGAGACTCGAATAACATGGAGGTAAACATCTTGTTACAACAGTTTCACAGGATCATGTCGAAAAACCTCCCACCGGAAATCCACTTTATCTTGCAATTAATTACTTAATCAGCTGAATCGAACATATAATTTTTCAAGAACTATTGGCAATACGTTGCATGAAGTCAATCTTCACTCCTAGCAAGAGGAAATCGCATAACTCGATTAGAATCTGCTCAAATTAATATGTTCTCAAATAAATCTCGTTTTGGGCTGCACATTCATTATTATGTTCAAAGTCTTAGAGAAGTCCGGGAACTACACTGATACAGAGGGTGGTTCTGTTATGGTTTGGGGTGGAATCTTTTTCAATCGTAGAAGTGGTCTCATATTACTTAACAACTCTCTGAATTGAAACAGTCTTTGTTGATCAGATTCTTTAATCTTAAATCTGCACGGAATCGTTGTTTTTACTTGGGCTGCTTAATCACCTCACTTGATTCCGATTGAACATGCTTGGCATACATTACAGATAGGCATCATGCTGCCCTATGATGAACGTGAGTTGGAAACCGCTGCAACAGTGATCTATAAGTTTAATTTATTTGCTGGTAGAAAAATCATAGTTAAAAATTCCATTCGTGCTTTAAAGCGTGAAAAGATTAAAAAACTGAACCTTTATAAATCTCGCAAATATTTGTGAGTAGCCATATATTATGAAGATGGAAGTAAAATTTCGAGAAAAAGAAAAGTCTGGAAAAATAAAACTTTTATTAACACATTTAATACAAAGATTAACTATAAACATATTACCTAATGAGTAAGTGAACGACAACGAAAATAATAATTAACTTAAACAAAATAAAGGCAGGTAACTTAGTTGGTATTGTTATCAATATTCGTTACAAAGATCACATAAAATTTTTTAGCAGAATCTATTCCACTGCATTTTTCATGTATCCAATTTGAACATCTACAGCAATCAAAATAAGATTTCACCATCAAGGCCAAACTCATTACATACAGTGCAAATATCATTGTTCACTATGTCATCATTTTCATCATCATCGACCAAGTGATTTAAGGGTACATAATCTTCACTTTTTTCACTGCTGTTCATACTTTTGTGCATTTGACTTTCTTCTCTCCTCTCTTTATTGATACATGCTCTTTGATGTTTTCTTGACAGAGATTTATTTTCCTCATTGTCTTCACTAATGTCTAAAACTTTTCTCTTAAATAGACTTTGATTTAGCTTCCTTCTCTGTAATGAATTTGATATTTTCTAGCTTCATCTGCTTAGCTTGTCTTCTTTGTTCTTTTTCATTCAATTTCTGATTTAACGATGTTGCTGTTAAAATTACTGAGTGCTGTTTTCTCATTTTGTTTTCGCACTTTTATTGTTTTTTTTTGTGGCAAAAAGCTCAACTCTTCTAATAAATTTTTAGGTCGCGAAGAGCTTGGTGTAGCATCACTCTCTTTTTTGTAGATAATGGATTGCTTGTTTGGTAGTTAATTTACATTTGATTCAATATCCCGATTGGTTTGTCGTCTTGGAGAATTTGATGTTAAATCTTGAGCTCAGGTAAAACTGCAATGGCTTTACACTTCGAGGAAAATAATAATGATCAATTATTATTTGTCCTATTGATTAATTTTTCATGAGTATTTTTGTTTATGAGAAGAATTTAGTATTGAACTTGAGATTCTAAGATGATTCCAGTAGATTTTCTGAACATGAGATGTCTATAAATTCGAAAACGTTTCAGTTAAGGCATTTACTGATCTGAGAAAACTGACCTTATTTCGGGTTAACACATTCAAAAATTATTAGAAGCATAGGACATCTCATTTAAAAAAATACATAACTCTGGCATCAATCTCTGTAATGGAACACCCTGTATATTTGGAAATAATTTTAGGAGATGTAGCAATTTCTTCTGTAAGCTTATCTATTTAAATATTAAAATGTTTACATTACGTTACAATGAAAACGAACCACTCTGAATAACTCAGCTGGCTTGATTTTTCTATGAATTTTCAGAAATGGGCCAATTTTTGATTGGAGGGGGACATTTTTTGTTGAACATGTTACGTTCTCCCATATCAGCCCTCTACCCCTAGCAACTACTTCATCAAATTTATTGATTAAGTAAAAGGGGGCATGTGTTGCCTTTTTAAGAAGGTGATTCAAGTCTCTATACGATGTGATTATTTACTTTCTGAAATAACATGTGACGAATTGAAACTGAGAATTGTTCGGAAAAATTCCAACTTTTTATCAATTCGTTCGATCTCAGTGATCAAATTCGATTGTTGGATCAGAAAAATTTTTCTCTTTCATTTGAACGTTTTCCATATCATGCCTCTGCCCCTGTAAACTACCACTCTGAAAATTTCCATATGAGAAAGGGGTTGTGTGATATGTCTTTGAAAGGTTGTTCAATTTACTGCATGTTTTAAAATTCATCGACCATGAATCAACCCAATACTTTTTATGTTAAAATCTATCAAGTCGATTTTGTTTTGGAAGTGTTAATAATTCTGCTGATCTGAAATGGGAAACGAAATCTCAAAATCATTCTCTTAAGAATAAGCTAGATTTCTTCCGTTGGATTTTGATGGCATGTACCGGATTGTTATCAATCTTTCCGTGTTTAAAAATTTTATCCAGAATACTAGATTCAGTTAGTTCTGGTTATTCGCGCATTTTTAACGAAAATAATCCTGGAAGAAATTTGGGGCACAAATACGATTTTGAGTTAACGAGCAAACTCATTGAAAATTGGATGCGTTGTTAATAAAAGCACAATCCCACCAGAGTTGTGAATGGCGAAGGAGTAAGTGAGGCCGTTTCGGGTGAAGTTGCCATGACGGAGAAAACACAATCTGTGAGGAGATTGTCGCAAATAGCTGGAGTATGCCAGGTAGGTATTTTCAGGATTCTTCACAAGTACAAATTCCATCCATATAAAATTAGACTCGTACACGAAGTGAATGAAGATGATTTCGATCGTCGTTTAGAGTTCTGCGAACATTTCAGTGAGCAGATCAATAACGATCCGAATTTGTTTCAAACTGTTTGTTTCTATGACGAATCGAGTTTTTTCGGAATGGTGAGGTGCATTGCTATAAATGTAGAGTCTGGAGTGACACTAATCCCAATTTAAAGAGGGAGAATCATATTCAAAGACCTCAACAACTTAATGGTTGTGCCGGAATTTTTGGAGACCATATTGTGCTATTATTATTTATGTAGGAGAAATTTGATTGCTCTCTCATAACATTTATCATGGAAGGAGATCCAAATTCATCTGGGCATAACATCTCGCATCTTTCTTTCTGGATATGATCATGATATTGCGTTAGACAGTCGCCGAATTTGAAAAGGATGGCGAAAACTGTATCTCATATGAACGAGTTTTTAACATTTTTTACGAGCATTTAGACATGAGAAAGTTATCGGCTAGATGGGGCCATATTTGTTGACAATTGACCGAAACCGTGAAAGAGTGAAACTTTTCCAGGCTAATTGTCGGCCTTTGATCGAATCCCAGATTAGTTTCTGCGGCGTTTTATTACGGTGGATGAAACTTGGTTGCATTTCTACACGTCCGAGAAGAAGCAGATATCCGCATATGTAGTTGATGGAGGCCGGTGACTGAGCACCCAAGAAAACATAGGTGATTCTATCAGCCAACAAGATGATGGTCTACTTCTTGTGGGAACTACGGGGCATTATCTCAATTCATTTTCCCCAGGAAGGAAATACGATAAAGGAAGAGTACTACGCATCACTGTCAGTCCAATTAAACGATCAAATTATAACAAAGTGGCCACATCTTGCCGAGGAGAAAATCGTGTTTCAGCACGACAATGTCAATTCTGCCACAATTGCAACTGAATAGGTGGCGGAGTTACAATATGAATTGCAACCTCATCTGCCATATTTTCCTCACATGGCACACAAAATTTCAAAATATGAAATTATGGCTTGAAGAAGTTATCTTCGAAATAAAGACGTATTTCGAGGATCTTAGAAAAGACTACTACAAAGAGTGCATCAAAAACCACCTGCATCGCTTAATCAAGTGTATTTCTCTATAAAAAGATTATGGTAAAAAATAAATGACCCTCAGCAGAGAAAAGTGACTTCTTGTGAAATGAAACAAGATTTTTACCTGAATCTACTTGTATATTTTCCCGTCCATTCATGCTCTTCTAATCTCAAGAACGTTGCAGCTGTGATGAATTACCAAGCAGTAGTCCAGTGCTATTAATTACTATATTGAGGATTTTAATTTTTATGGAATTATTCCGATTGCATGAACAAGTAACGGTCATCACCTTAGGGTTTTTTTTATGAAAATGTGTTTTACTCAAGTGCTCTATAATATACTATTCACTCGATCAAAGTAACTGTGATTCCTTGAAAAAACATGAAAAATATATTTAATTCATGAGTATAGTTAGACAATGACTTACAGTCATGATCATACTAACGAGAAATTGCTCCTACAGAATCAAACATGTAACCATATAATAATACACTATGCGGATTTGAAATGGAATAAATCAGTGAAACGTGAAAGAATATTTTTTATGAAAATTCACAAGACAAGTCAATTTTTGTTTTTAGTCAGTTTTGCATGTAATTTCGATCTTCTTGGGAATTTCAGGAGATGGAAATGATCCCCAACTTTTTCTTCAAATGGCATGATATGTCATGTTATACCTCATTGGAAAGGTATCTTCAAGACAAATGTAATGAATTATTTATTTTCAACAGTATCTCACAAACTTCATCATATGATTCCAAAAACATTTATTTTCGAATTAAACAAACATGAAAGTAGAGAAGGCTGAAAATGGACATCAATTACTTCTTGACAGTACCTTAATTAATGATAAAACCCTTTCCATAGTTCGTAATATTTTTGGCGAAATATAATTAATTACTTGTGTTATACGTCCCTATGAACCTCAAGAGAATCAGGTTCATTTTAAGCAGTTGATTTCCGATATCTCCTAAGAAAAAAGTCTCTTATTAGGAAAATTATCATGCAGGAATCGGTGCATATTTATGTCATAAATTGAATCAAATTCTTTCGTCGGATAAATCAGGCCTATTTATTCACAAACAAAGGGGTTAAAGATTGAATTGAATATTCTAGTAGAAAAAAATAGGTGCCTTGCTCCAGTTAGATTTGGCTTCCAAGATTTTTGAACCTACAACACAGTCCCAATTATTCCTGATCACACTCTGGATACTGAGTATAAGTTTCAATATTCCTGTAAGGGTGTACTTCGGACCAATATAGATAGTTTTGATGATTGACCTCACCCTTTATATTGAGGTAGATTGATCCCAAAAATGTATTCATTCAGGCCTATTTATTCACAAACAAAGGGGTTAAAGATTGAATTGAATATTCTAGTAGAAAAAATAGGTGCCTTGCTCCAGTTAGATTTGGCTTCCAAGATTTTTGAACCTACAACACAGTCCCAATTATTCCTGATCACACTCTGGATACTGAGTATAAGTTTCAATATTCCTGTAAGGGTGTACTTCGGACCAATATAGATAGTTTTGATGATTGACCTCACCCTTTATATTGAGGTAGATTGATCCCAAAAATGTATTCATTCAAAACCTGCATTCTTTAAATCAATAGACTCTATCGCGTATAAAAATTCCACTAGCAATCTTAATCATCCTCAAAAAACTCCAGTAATTTTTAATACCCTTTCATCGCAAATATTATGGTCACGAACAATTTTCCAGGCAGAAATGTTTTTTGATTTCTTGAATATTCAGTTTAGTGCTATGATCAACAAAAGATTGTTTTCCTCTAGATAGATGGCTCATAAACCCTGGATTCCGGTATTATACCTCAATTCGAGGTAAATCGGGAAACGCTTCTCGAAATAATCGAACAACAACAGCTTCAGTTCTGAGCCTGTCGTCATAACAATCATTCAAAATTTCAATTTCATACAATTCGGTTAGATGCATTATTTTAAAAAGAAGTTTAATATTTTTACTACTTACTATTTGCAGTAATCTAACGAATCAATGAGACATACGATCAAAATACAGGATACTGCACTATCAAATTCTTTACCTGTAAAGGTCCCACATATTGATAAAAGTGATGAAAAAACTCCTTCAAATTCAAGTTTTTTGCCATAGATAATAAGATGTTTATTTTCGATTACTACACTGCCAAAAAGTAATCTGAAGGCGACTAATGCGTTAATTTTCATTTTTGAAATTTTCGTTTTTTTGGAATTATAAGAAGTTGTAGATAATGTATAGAATGAATAGTCAATCATATTTGTCTTGAAGAGTTCTTTCCAATCAGGTGCAACATGTCATTTGAAACCTATGATTGATTGAAAATGAAGATCGACGTGTGTCTTCAGATGTAAAAAATATTGTCTGACGTTTTATTGAATTCATTACATTCAAGCAACACATTCTGTCTAAATATAAGGCCCTTAAGAGTTCCAGTGCTAACCAGACAACAAAAAATTAACACATTTAATTGGCGTATCGAGCACCAAAATTGGAATATTGAGAATTGGCGAAATGTTCTTTTTTCGGATGAGACCAGAATTGGTGTTCGATCAGATGACCGCCGGATTCGGGTTTCAAGGGGTCGTGGAAGACAAGCTAGACTCCGAGCAGCAAGACAAATTCCAAAATACTAAGGGGGCAGTGTGATGTTTTGGGGTGGTATTATGCTGTGAGGCAAAACAGATTTGATTCATTTCGTTTCCTGCGAGTGTAACGGCTAGAAATTACGTGGACTTAGTGCTGGAGCCCATAGGGAGACTCTGGCGAAGTGCCCAAGGTGCGAATTTCACTTTTATGCAAAATGATGCTCCTCCGCATATCAGCAACCTTGCGCGACTTTATCTTGAAACAGAGGAAATCGCTATTTTGGATTGGCCAGCTTGCTCTTCAGACCTAAATCCTATTGAATATTTGTGGGATAATCTCAAAAGAAATATTAGATCACGCTAGGATAATCCAAGAACCCCACAACAGCTCATCGCCGCCACAGAAAAGTGGCAGAATATCACCCCAGAGGAGGTCGAAAACCTAATCCAAACCATGCCTAGACGGATTCAGGCTTGTATCAGAGCAAGAGGAGGAATACAAACTACTGAGGTCTAGAAAAAAACACCTACTCCGTGAGAAAACAATTTTAAATTTTCCTACTACATGCAGAAAGAGTCTCTTATTTTCTTTCTTAAAATAAACCTTAATTTATTTCTTTTTTCAATTGAAATATCTCAAAAAGGATCAATTCTAACAATCCTTCGAAATTTCCAAAATTTTTTTCATGTTTATTTGTAGGTGGCCTCACCCCCGTCGCCCGGTGTGATACCACCACATCCAGCTATAGGCTCCGTGAATTGGTTACCTGTGTGACTAAGTTTCAGGATCTGGCGGATAGTCCGGTTTCCAGGGTGGGAAAGATTGGCAACGAAGCATGAGCAATTCTGGAACAAAATCATCCGGAGTTAAAATAGTCTCCCATTCGGATCTCCGGGGGGACTGCCTCAAGGGGTTCATGATGGGGGTAAGTCGAGCACTCCTCCGGCGAATTCACTAATCCATTCACGTTTAAGAAAAGAACGTTCTGCAATATCAGAGGACTGAGGCACAACAACGTGAATGTCGATGCAGTGCGCCAGCAACCCCATGTGCTGGTCCTAACCGAAACCCAAATAAGTCAAACAACCGATACAACGTAATTACGTTTTAATGGGTATGAGTTACATACGAGATTTAGGTTTAAAGGGGGCCTCTGTGTTTTCGCCATATCGGATGTTGCATGTCAGAGAGAGGACACGATGAAGGACGACGCTTTCGACCTTGCGTGGTTTGAAATATGTTTGCAGGATAAAACACTTTTCTTATGCTGTCTATATCGCTCGCCAAACGGTATTCTCTTCCCTAGACTGTTTCAGTATCTAGGTGATAAGGTGTATTGGATTCAGACACATCATCTGACAGCTGAGATCATTGTAATGGTTGATTTCAACGTTCACAACACCAATTGGCTCCGCCACTCCAATATAACAGATGAAGTGGGAGGACAGGCTGAAACTTTTGCAATCAGCCATAATCTAACGCAGCACCGCTGGGTAACTCAGATCATAACCTTTTATCTGCTACTGGAACCATTGTGCTGCCGCTAAACCAAGGACCTAAACCACCCAGACGCATTTGGCACTATAACCGTGCTAATTGGGATGAGCTGCGTGAATTATTTTCGTGCTTCTCATTCAGTGATGTTTGCCTTTCAGATCCTGACATCAATGTGTGCACTGAATCTGTTACAGAAATCATTCATGCAGGGAATGGATCTCTACATCCCCCATTCCATGAAAAGAACAACAGCACACAAACCATGGTTCAACAAAAACTGCGAAAGAGCCTCTGCTGCCAAGAGCAGAGCTTACAAGTCATGGAAGATAAATCCAACAGAGGAACAAGAACAACCTTCGTACGAATACGGAACGTATGCAACCTGACAACTGCAAGAGTAAAGGCCAATTTCAATGAAGGGGTAACTAATAAACTCCTAGAACAGGCAAGCGGGACTAGACAGTTCTGGTATATGGCGAAGACTGTCAGTGCCAATTTCGGCAAATCTGTGTTTCAGCCTCTTGTTAGTGAAGACGGAAGAATAGCATCATCTCCGAAAGAGAAAGCCGATCAGTTTGCTCTCTTGTTCTCAAAGAATTGTGAGACGGGCTTTCGTGCAGCTGAACTGCAAGAAGGCAGTTGGTCTAGACAAAATACCGCCAACCGTCCTGAGAAACTGCTCTCCCGAACTTGCAACCATTCTTAACCGTATATTTCAGATTTATGAAAGCTAGACTTTTCCGAGCAGCTGAAAAATAGCTAGAATTCAACCGATCCCAAAGAGAGGAAAGAAGTCCTGACGCCAAAACTACCGCCCTGTTGCACTTCTTCCCATTATGTCCAAAGTGATGGAGAGAATCATAAATGATGAACTCATCAAATATCTTGAGTTGCAGGGAATTATTAACGACCGTAGGCAAAGATCGATAGGAGATCTGCTCGCCTACGTACTCATGTTTGTACATCAACGATGGAAAAGCATGGGGAATCTAGAGCAATAGCCCTAGACTTCTCTAAATCCTTCGATAGGGTTTGGCATGCAGCCTTGTTGAATAAACTTGCTTCATATGGGCTTCCCGAAAAATGGCGGGGTTGGATAAGTATCTTTCTTTCAAATAGATCAATACAAAGTTTGGTCGACGATATAACATCTGATTGTTTCCAGTTGCAAGCAGGAGTACCTCAGGGATCCATTCTTTCGCTAACCTTGTTTTTGTTGCAGATAAACGATCTCTTGTCATCTACAAGATCTTCGGTTTTGCAGACGATTGTACCCTGGTTTCGTCTTTCAGTAGTCTGCGGCCGATTACAGCTGCGGAATCGCAGCGTCAGAGATATCAACAAATTAATAACTTAAACTCTGAATTACAGAGGATATCTGAGTGGGGTCAGTTGAACTTGGTGAGCTTCAACGCGAGCAAGACGCAAGCAACTACGTTTTCTAGAAAGGTCCTCGCTGGAGAACCTCCTCTAACGATGCAAGGCCAACAAATTGCATCCAAAGATTCGATGCACTTTCTCGGAATAACGGTTAACTTAACATGTTTTTCTGACATGAACATGTATCAGCAATAGCTAAGTCGGCATCAGCTAAATTTAGTTTTCTTTTCAGAGCCGAGCGATACTTCACGTCATCTCAGCTGTTGCATCTATATAAGGCGCAGGACCTTGACGGAATCATAATAAATAATGAAAATGACGCCGTAAATGCTACTTTCGGAGATAGCATTAGCTTCGAAGAATCAGTTCAACACTTGATAGATGTTTCACATTGGAGTTTACCGATAACTGATAATGTTCGCATTGACATAATAAAAAAGGGCAATGAACATTTCCAGAACAAAGAAGGACCGTTTCCTACTGTATCTCGCCATGGTTCAGAGATTAAATGTGATTCTCGTCATCTTTCACAGGAATGGTTTTATAAACTAGTGGTGAAAAAATTCTACGATCATGGATGGTATTTTCCTATATCAAATAACCTGTACTGTTTTTGATGTCGTTTATTTGCTGTCAGTAACATACAAACAACATTTACAACTGGATTTCAGAAGTGGTGGAAACTAAATCCTAAGGTATTGGACCATGAAACTTCATGTGAACATTTAGAAAATTTCGAAAAGTGGAACTTTGGAAATAAGATTAAAATCTCACACCACAATAGATGATGCAATCTTGCAATTAATGAATACGGAAAAACAGAAGTGGAAAAATCTTTTATCTAGATTATTAGATATAACATTGTTTTCGGCTAAACAAAACATAGCATTTCGTGGACATGATGAAACCCAAGGGTCGTCTAATAAAAGTAATTTCTTAGAACTAGTTAAACTGCTGTCAAAGTATGATGCAGTACTCTAAGAACATATACTATATTTGGAGCAGGAAAAATCACCTAAAGTAACATATTCATCGCCAGAAAAACAAAATGAGTTCATAAATGTTTTAGCTAATCGTGTAAAATGTCAGCTTGTCAACGAAATTAAATCGGCCAAATATTTCGGAATCATGTTTGATAGCACACCTGACGTTTCACATGTCGATCAAATGTCTGAAGTGATTCGTTATATAAAAACTAATAATAGAAAAGTAGAAGTCAAAGAAGTATTCTTAGGATTCTTTCCTTTACATGGAAAAAAAGCAGCTGATTAAAGCGCTGAAATACTAAAGAAGCTTGAAAACGATGGCTTAGATATTATGATGTGTCGTTCTCAAAGTTATGATAATGCTGCAGTTATGAGTGGTATACACGGCGGAGTGCAAGCTATTATAAAAGAAAACAACAATAAAGCAATTTTTATTGGTTGTATAGATCATTCAATTAATTTATGCGGTCAACATTCGTTCGCACAAAATGTGCCTTGTGTTACATTTTCGGAGCAGTGGAAACAATATTTAACTTTTTTTCAACTTCCACAAGCCGTTGGGAAGTGCTCCTCAATCACAGCAAAGCATCTGTTGAAAGACTTTCGACAACTCGCTGGAGTGCTCGTTATAGTGCAGTAAAAGTATTGGTTGAAAATTTTGATGGGATAATATCTGCAATTGAGGAACTATGTGACCAAGACGTACATTTAGAAACTAGAGGTGCTGCACAAAATCTTATGCCTGCTGTGTGCAATTTCTCATTTCTTTGTATTCTTCCCTTTTGGAATGATGTGCTAAGGGAAGTGAACAATGCTGAGATTGCAATACAAAGTAAAGGTTTATGTGTTGATGAAATAATCATAAAATTAGAAGCACTTCGTCTATTCATTGGAGAGAAACGGTTGCATCTAGCAGAAGAGGCAATAGATTTTGCTGAACAAAAATCGGAAAAATACAACATTTCGATGGAACGACGAATTCGTCGCAAGAAACGCATGCCCGGTGAGTTAGCATCGACCACCGATGCTGGACTTACACTTAAAGCGGAACTTCAAAAGGACATGTTAGAATGTATTGACAGATTCAATATTGAACTCGAAACAAGAGTAAAGTTCATTAAAGACGTAGCTTCATTGTTTGAGGTTGTGCAGTCAAAGACCTTGCTTTCGGCAAACACTGAACAGTTGAAATTTGCTATATCTTTACGATGAACTATCAGAAACAGAACTCCTTTTAGAAATACCAAGATTGAGAAGACATTTAAAAGCGGCTAATATTACTGTCTCTAATAGGGTGACACTGGACTTTCTGAAATTTATTGTGGGATGGGATTTTAGAGAATCTCTTCCGAATCTAACGGTCGCACTAAAGTTATTTATAATATAACAATATGTGCATCAGTTGCTTCATGTAAGAGAAGTTTCAGCAAATTAAAATTAATTAAAAATCATTGGCGGTCTACAATGACTGAAACATGATTAAACAATCTTGGTATTTTAACGATAGAACATGAAGCAACACAAAATATAAATTTTGAAGACGTGATTTCGGAGTTCGCTAGTGTCAAAGCTAGAAGGAAGAAATTTTAATTTTTAACAAACTAAATTTGTTTCACATAATATACAAATATTTGTAATAGGTACTCGTATTTTAATAAAACGTAAATGATTATAACTTTTTTATTTTAACAGTTTTGATTGAGTTTTAGGGTGACACCTATAAAATCCGCCCCGGGTGCCACCTATGCTAGCTACGCCACTGGCTCTTCTTCTATGTTTTTCTATCCTTTTCAGGTTATTGTTTTTTAGCAAGAAAACACAAAGCAAATTGGAGGCTTGAATTTTGAGCAGCATGTAAGAAATGCGTTAGTTCTAACTTTATCAAATATTTTAGCATATCAAATGTCCTGGACGAATGCCAAAAATACTATTATGGTAAAAAATATGCGATTTATAAAACTCATTACAGGTAATACTTAATCTATATAACTCTTTCTGCATGATTCAAACTTTTTGTTCAATTAATTCAATTAAACACCATTTCCTGTTTAAATTTTGTATGTTATTTTTAATACTTTTATAACCACTGATATTAATTTTAACTCATGTGTGTAAATATGAATTTATAAATATAATATTGCTTTTCAGACGTGATTGAGAAACAATGGGATACTGCAAATTATTCAAAAATTGAAGCGATATTTGAAAGCTGGTTACAGCATGCCGGCGATCGCCTAAAAGGGTGAAACAACAATAAATAAAAGGAGATACCATATTCAATAATTATTAATTCTGAATTTATCACTTTATTATAAAAAAACAACTAAACCATACTTCCGTGGGTTATTTTAATTATTAGAAATTAAGGTCGATTTACTAACAAATAAATGTTAATATGATGTTCTCTTCAAACTGCTGTCTTTTAGATTTCTAAAAATTGATGTCTTTTAGATCTCTAAAACTGACGTACCTCTGTTTGATGAGGTCTTAAAGATGTCCCCAGGTGGCTCTTTGGAGACTTTTCTGATATCTTTATGTTATCTTGTGGATAACTATTGCTGATGTCATTATGAGAAATATGTTATCTTTTAGAGCTCTTTTTGACATCTTTTTGCCGAACGGGATATCTTTCGATGCTGGAGTAGATATTCTACTGAATCTTTTCATTGTTGACACGCTTCTCCTCTGTTCCGACCTTGGTTACCAACTTCCAGAATAGCACATTAATAATAATTACGCAATACAAATTTAAATACTTCTCTATGATAAAACATGCATTGTAAATTTTAATTGTGGTAACGAAAAAAATAATCATACAAATGTCAGTAGATAGTTAAAATTTGTGCATAACATAAGTGAAAAATATTTTAAATAATTAATATAAAAAATCAGTTCGAACTAGAGCATCTACTGTAATCTGTAACGCGGTTTTAAATAGGCCGATTATATGTTGATCTAGACCTTTCGATAAAAATACATTTATCGTATAGTTATTTCGATGATATTAAATAGAAATGTGCATGGAATTTGCAAATGAAAGCGAATGCTTTAGGATTGAAAATATTGAAATAATTAATCTTTTTCTGTATGAAGCGAAAAGCACCTAGGTCAGGCGTTCAAATAAATTAAATTTACTAATTAAAACTCTTACAGACAGGTGATCTACATATTATAAATATGTAGGTACTGTTCATGAATAAAATGTGATTCTGGACCTATATAGTAATTCGATTCAATTATTTACCTTAATATATAATAAAGATAAAATGCAAAACGTTGACAATGAATTCAAACAGAACGGAACATTTTCCATATTCCAACGGATCCAGTTGAACGAATGAAACTAGCTTACACTTACGCATTGCAATCTTTACATCCACAGATACAAATGTCATAAATTCTGAATGAGAATCTATAGTGCCTATAGATAATAGAAAAGAGAAATAAAATAAAATTTGATGTACATACACCTTAAAATCTTATATAATAATAATAAAACTTCTTAACATCTGGAATGTTAGAATAGATTAATATGCTTTTTGCTTCAAGGTCCCAGCAAAAGAAAGCAGTTGCATTGAAAAATTATAGTTTCTGATTATCTCCAAATTGAAACTGTATCAATAATTATTATTATTGAGAATAGAAATAGTTACAGTTGAAATTTCATGTTGGCATAAATTCCGCAGAATGCTTCTTATTCTTTGTTTGAAGTATTGTCGATTTAATCGTGTATAACAATAGCTGTATACTACTTCTCCAGCGCTGATTACTTACAGTATAACTAAGAATCTCGATACGAGAATGAACGAACGCTAAACAGCTGCTCCAAATGTCGTAACTTGATGCGATCGTTCCTATTGGTCATACTCCGAGAAATCGTGCACTCACCGAACGCGTGCACTACACCTCCACACCGTTTAACGTAAGTCCGTGCTCAATTCATCACACAAAACAAAATATTGTCAAACAAGCTTGAAGCTCTTTAATTTCATGCAATCTCTCGCGTAGTATGGACGTACAATGTGCAAAGAGTTTATTCGAAATACCGAACAGTGTAAAAATCAACAAAATACTAAGATTTTATCAAATGATTAGTGAGTTTTGGTAGTAGACATTCTCCATCAACAGATTATTGACAAATTGTTGGAACGTACATTGTCAAAATGTGGTGTTTGATCAGCCAGCCAAATTCTGTTGTTTTTGAAGTCAGGGTCGACCCAAAGGCTATAGGACAAGAATGCCTCGAAAAGGTGAGAGAATTAAATTCTTAAATGTTATTACTTATTTTACATCTTTCCCTGATGAAATTCTTCATTTATCGGATTCAATGAAATGTATATTACTGGAAGAATATCCCATTAAAAAAAGTATGCGCACATGAATACGAATATTATTTTTAACTTCAGCTTAATTCGTCTTAAAAATATTTCGTCTTTCATTATGCATAAAAATCAAAAGGAATTTTTTATTCATAAATTTATATTTGCATCTATGGTTACATAGATTGATAAGAATGATAAGATAATATCTAGGTGCTCAATTCTTTATAGTTAGTAGAATAATTATACACAATTCATTCGTTTTTTCGTTATTAATTATTGCTATTATTCTGCTGAATAAATTATACGTTTTCTCCTTCAAAAAATGTACCTATTTGTTTTTTAGCTTTTCAGTTTTGTTTGCTCATTTTTTGTTGCGTATTTTCGGTCTACATTCGAAGAAAGTTCAAAGAGTTCACCGTGTTTCATGTTTCACATTGCTTTTCCTAGTGCAAAGTCCAACTTTCAGGTAAAGTACAAAGTCCAATGTTCAATCGTTAGCGGTCAGGTATTATGTGAGCTTGACATATTGTTAAATCGGATTCTAACAATCCAAGTAAGGAAAAATTGCAGACAATATAATTATTGTATTTTACAAAGGTTGTCAATTTACCTGTTATTACTCATTCCTTTTCCCGATGATTGATATTATTCTGATCACAAAACATACCCTTTTCGTACGGGATTGTAGTGTGGTTAGATTACTTATTTCTGGGATTTGCTAGTGTTACAGAAATCGAATGAAACAAACAAATATAAATGTTTTATTTGTAAGGCATCTTCTTGGAAAATCGATAACATAGCTTTTGGTGTTCGTGTATGAATCCAAAAACGAATTCTATTCTTCTTGCAGAATATAGGCATAATAATTATTCTAATAATATAGACAGGTTATTTCTTTTTTCTACAAATCTGGAATAATGTTTTAATTAATTGAGTTTGAAGCTGATCAGATAAGCATAAACTGGACCCTATTTGAAGTATTTAAACGAAAATTTTAACAATTTATCTTGTGCCATTAATAAAACCGATATCTGTATCAAATAAATAGTTTATCTGTTGAGTTGATGTAGAGCATTAACCACAAGTAGATAGTTTATCTTTAGCAAACAAATTATCCATGTGTTTAGGACAATTATATTTTAAGCAAACTAGTTTATTGGCTAAAGATAGACGAATACTTACATTCATTTTTATCAGCTTCAATTAAATCTCCATAAAATTCATATATGATATATCTATTACGGTTGTTCATTAGATTTGTTTGAAATTTCATTTTTATCTATTAATAATCTACTAAAAGTAATTCAAATTCAACAATGAGTTATAACTACTGAATAGAGCGTAAATGAGTACACAAATGATTTTTTATCTTGGAACAATCAGGAACATTTCAAATTGAATTTTCTGTCATGAAAGAACTCATGTTTTAATTCATCCTAGTCCCCTGTTCCCTTGAATTGATTTCGGTAGTAAACCTGGATTAAATCAGGTAAAGGGAACCCCTTTTTAGCTGCGCTTTGTCTGATAGGACCATTTCGAGTACAATGAACACTAAATATATTTTATCTAGAGGATTTTCAGTAATATCGAAATTATCAGGATGTATGAGTAATATGTTAAGGTATCCCCCAGATTTGATGGAATAAGGCGAAATTATACATTAATTGAGGATTATGAACTCGTGATTGCAAGCCAGTCGTTATATCTCAAATTATTATGAACATAAATGAATGAAAAATGGAGTAACAAAAAATTGAAGGACTCCATGGATTATGTATGCCATTATGTCAAATATGGGATTCAAAACATGATCGGACGAAAGCACAGTATGCAGAATCGATGTATATTCAAAACAAACCATATAATATAAGTATACCATAAGCCAAGGAAAATGGGTACAGAGGGGTGAACCTTTTAGATGATTCAAAAGAACAGGGAGAAAAAAAACTTGAGGAAAACCTTTGTCTCCTAAGTCGCTGATACATCAGTAACAGCTAGTCTGTGAGTGAGTTGTGAACAAAAAGGGTAATCAGAAATATTGTGTTCACGCTTCATTTTTCATTCCTGCCAGATCAGTTGTAGGACGGCAGCAATCTGAAAAATAAAAGAGAAAAATATGTGAAAAACATGGTGTAAGTAATAAGCATCCTTTCGTACCAACCGAATATAATTAAAAGAAGAATATTCAAGCAAAATCATGCAGACGACTAGGAAGATGAGCAAACAATACATATCCTGTCACATATTCTTTTTCACGATTCGGATCCCCGTCCGCGGTTTTGTATATTGTAAGAATAATACTTCCGCCCCATGGAATCTTGTCAATTTGAAAAACACAACTTTCGTCTTCTGAAAAATCAAGCTCAACAACACAAGATTCTCCCTGTCCGATCTTCCAGGTGATGGTATTATAGTAAACTGCAGAGGCATAAACACTATGGGGGTCAGATTTCCGTGGAATGATGGTTTGATCTTTTGATAAATTATGCACATACAAGATGCAGCACTTTCTTAAAAACTTTCCTAAGATTAGGTTATGTTTAAGGGGAAAGGCAGTAGCTATTTGCTCAAGATCTTTACAATATATCGACTTGCTGAATTGTTTTATGAAAAAAATGACATAAATCTTATGGATTAAATAATCGTTCAACTGAAACGATGAATAATTCAATAATTTCGGTAGAGCGGTTCGGTGGAAGATCAATAAGAGAAAAGAATATAGTTGAAGTGATCATAAGACCATATTGATTCGGTTAGTCAAAGCTAAGTCATCTGAAATCTTTATAACCTGTCGTTCACAGCAATTTGAATTAACGTGGCTTATTTTATCTGAGGATTTAGTTTCTGTTGTTTGAAGTCCAAATAACACAGGAACTAATGTAATTGTACTTCTCAATTTTTCTTCAGCTGCTTGAGCTCTGGTGTAGGTTTGCCTATCTGTTGCAGTTGGAAATAGGTCTCTGATATCATTTTCTAATGTTTCTGAGCTTGGACAATTGTTGTCTTTAGACTTTACGTCTGCTTTTTTATCTTTGATTATCAATTGAGAAGTCGGTGTTTTGGGTTTCTCATGATATATTGGAAATAAGACATTTTCCTTCTCTTACAGCCTGTTCCTATGATCCAGATTCTCAACACTCGGCGATACAATCACATCTCGAATTACTATAACTTGTTAAATAATGTTTTTAACATCAGCGTTTCCCCCTTAGAACAAAATCCAGCTATTTCTATTCCACCTTTTTTTTTTCTCTTAGACTTCCTTTAACCAGCTTCTTAGATGGCCATTCTATCAAGTTCAACGCCAATCATTCAATAGTAAACAGTATTGTATTTGGGGTTAAAAAAGCTTCGTGTGAATCATGAAAAACTTTCCATCCTGAAAGGGTCAGGCCTGCTTTATGTTGAAGTGGTGCAATTGGGCAATACTTTTTTAATATGCTTCTGGTAATGCTGTAATAATAAATTATCTATAGGATACATGGTAAGGCGCAACACTTCATTGTGCTAATGAATCAATTGCCTCATTCAGATAACAACATTTTTTGAAAGAAATGGTTATGTTAATTGTCTACCAAGTTCATTTAGAGTTATTTTCTTTGGTTCTAAAACTAATAGAATTTCGGTTTAATTTATTTGAAAAAACGCTCGATATAAAATACCATTCATAATCGAATATAATTATCGTTGTGTTAGAATCATGAGCATTGTAAAAAGACTTTTGTAATAGTTAAATATAGTTCATCTTTATATTTGAGATTCTTTATTATTTCGGTTGCATTCTTCTGTACGTCGTTCCAGTCTTATAAACATTATCCGCACTTCCATTCATCTGAGTTTTATTCATTGATTTAACTGGGTGCTAGGCAGAACCGGTTTACTCTCTTCGATAAGCGCTCGCGATGTGGATGCGCTAAAATGAGGCTAAAAAGTAACTCAAACAAACTTTCGACTTTTTACTTCGGTGCAACGAGATTTGCAATTTTCGGCGCCCTTTAGAACACAATGATCGAGAAGTGATTATTTGTTCTCGCTTATTTTTCATTCTAAATATTGACACGAACCTCAGACAACGAGATTTTTTTATTATTTCCTGTCAGTCGATGTTAATTTGTCCCTGAAAATGTTTAAAGATGAACGATTCAGAGGAAGATGGCTTCAAGCAACAATATTTTTCTCTTTAAATTTTAGGAAAAAAATTATATAGTTCGTTAGGTAAAACATTGTCCTTTACAGAAACTGGAAACAGAGTGCTGATTAATAGATATTTTCAAATTGGTAACTTTTAGATTATTTATCTGCACTTTCTTTCAAGTTAGTGTCTACCGTATTACCCAAATTTGACAAAATCGAGTGTTAAACTTTGAACTGTTTCAGGAGAGTCAGAATTAGAGCAGTAACGTCCTTCTTGATCAAACAAATACATTATGTTATGTTTTTGGAGAGAAACTATAAGTTTGATGAAATTATTTTCTGTGACAAACGATTATCAGTTTTTGGTGTTCTGAGGTTAGTTTTGTTTGGTAGTACATCATGAATAGATTATCGCCTGAAAATTGCTCGAAAACTAATTCAATTCGAAAAACTCATCAGGCATTACTTGCATGTTATGCTCATAATCGCCCAACAATCCATAAATCGTCATGCAACAATTGGAAGGCAGCATTGTTGCAGGCAAGAGCTTTTAATAGGATGCGTTATTGTTGCGAAGACCTTCACATGTTTAGGTCCAAAGAATGCCATGAAATTATGTGTCAAATAAAACCCATGTTATGAATATTCAACAATTTTTCAGCAATTAATTTATATTTGAATCCCCAAATGTTAACATTATTTTGATTCATTTCAACGGGCAAGAATAACAAACTGATAACCGACATATCTTCATCTAAAGAATATAAGGAAATAACAATACGTATCTTATTTATGTTCTATCAAGTGCAGAAAACTTGGAGCCTCATTTACTTTTATCAAAACTAGAGTGGCCTTTAACGTCAGTTTCGTTCGTGAAGCAGTAATTTCCTACTGTAGTGTTCTGGCGATTTCTCGACGGCGACATCCCGAACGGCTGAGAGTGTCAATTTCCTTATTTCTTATCAGAAAGTCTTCAGAAGTTTCACCATTATCAGGGTTACTTGGTATCGTCCCTATTTTCAATTTGTTATTTTAAGTTGAACAATGTGCTCGAGTGATAAATAGGCTGCTATGGTATTGGGTAAATGGGTTTCTCGTGTTTTTTCTATCTCCGAGTAGACATTAAGTATGAGATGGAGCCGTCACTGTCACAAAATACATTATCATTTTCTTTTATACCTCTTAAGGGAAATACTGTTTTAGAATGAATTATTATTCAAAATTACAAACATATCATCTGAATTTAATTGTCCTGGGGAAAATTCCTTAAAAGAAATATTACAGCATTAGTTCTAGAAATGAATTTCTGAATATCAAATTCAACAATCATGAAGTATTAATTCACCTTTGTTAAATTATCAAAATCAAGATAAACTCAATTTTTTCTGCCTTTTTTCAAGAATAAACGAAACATTGTATACATTTCATTAATCATATCATATCGTCGTAATTCAAAAATTTATACTTTTTCCTTGGGCATTGGAGACAGAAGCGGTAGAGTAGGTTATTATTGTTCGTATTTGACGCTATAAATAACTCATTGATGTTCAACCACCCTCATATTCGGCAGTCATGGCCCACTGTGACAACTTTCTCGAGGTTGAAGAAAAATTTCAAGGAAAGGATGGTTTTGCTAACATCGACGATATAAAGAGTGTATCGAAAAATGAATTCCAAAAGTGTATCTAAGTTTGGAAAGAGAGAGCTGACACAAGTGTATTTTTTCTGATAAGAGTATTATCAACAACTGGTTTATTTCAGTGAACTTTCGGAGAATTATAAACCTTCATCCCTCTGATCTCTGGTACGAAGCTCTCTTAACCTCTTTCCCAAGTCAGACTGGAAAGTCGGAAATTAGTCAAGTCAAAAATTACAGTCCTTATGAAGAGAGAATCGGAAGGTCATCGACCTACAAAAGCAAAGATCTTCACACTTGAGGAATTGAAAAAAAACATTAAAGAAGTCCCACATCAGACGTTTCTTCTAAACAAAGTTGTTCTAATCATGGGAACCACGGGAGTTTGCCGCTCTAATAAGTTACATACGAAAATAGCAGACGTAGAAGATTATGATGGAGCTTTAATAGTAAACATTCCTTCAATAGTGGCAATTACCAAGAAAATTCACAGTATCGGGGGAATTTTACAGAATTTGTAAAGTATATATAAGCCTGATGCCGATAAATCCACCTCATTTTTTTCTGAATTATCAATCTGGAAAATGTACAGGTCACAGAGTCCGAATCCATCTCTGTACACGGGACACTCGTTTCGCAGATCATAATCAACAGTTTGTGTGACTGGAACATGTGATATAACAGCGGAGGATGGAAGTTAACAACAGTAACTGCAGAACATACAGTCGATAGTATCCAAAACAATTAGAAAGTGGTGACAAACTTGCAGCCGCTATCACTAAAATAGATTTTCGACAAAACGGTATAAGTAGCTGTGGCATAAATATAAGAATCAGTTTTACTGTGGGCAGGTCCGCCAACTATTCTGTTAACAAACATTTTTTTGAGGGTTGGGCTTATTTGTGAAATAAAAAACTTTCGGCAACTTATTGCACAATTTCAATTCATTTTAGGTAAAGTACAGTATTTAACTCGCATGTAATGGCTATTACTCGCTCGGATGAATTTCGGCACAAGCTGAAAGTGAGTGCCGCAAATCTCATTCTCGCGAGTAATAGCCATTATTAAACGCCCGTATATAATCTAATATACCATATTTTGAAGGGGACAAAATTGATTTTGACGAATGAAGAAAGATTTAGTACACGAAAGAAATTGCACTTCCATTTCGAACAAACCTCGTAATTTATTGATTACCATTTAATTGTTGAATATAACGATAATTGCAGGTGTTCATGACTAAATACAAGGAAGTAACAAGCACAGAGACCATTAACCATTATTGCTCAGTCAGTTAAGTATTTTTTTAGCAAAATACTCGGGAAACATTTTTGAAAATTGCTAGGATTATACGATTTCAATTTCTCTATTATGAGTGTTATCGGCAATTGCCTTGTTAAAATAAATGACTCGAACAGAAAAATGCCATTTATATTTATTTTAATGAGAACACTTTCTGTTTGGATGTAGGCATACATGAGAACGTATAGCGGAGTCATCATATTCTTTTATCTCTTTTTACTGGGGCACATTTTTGATACGACACTCATTTTGCACATGATTTAACTAACGGTAACTGGCTATAATGAGGCAGAAGTGAATATTCAGTTGCCAATTTATTTCGAGCATTTCAGATTAGAATCCAAACTGATATATATTTTATATTATCAAGAAACGATTAAATTATTTATACGTACTGATGCTAAAACTTTATAAGGAATCATATTTTACTTATCTAGTGTAACCTACTAACATTTTCTCAACTTGTGAGATAGTCAAATGTACTAGCTTAATAGTTCTTGATAACTTTATTTGTGGTAGACCTTTATAGGATGTTTTTGTTTGCCATATTACTAGATATCTTTAGTTTTAGTTAATCTCTGTAATCGAGAAAATGCGATAAGTATTAAACTAATTACTGGCTTTAGTTCCGCCACTAGAGACCATTAAATAAAAATAACAGAGTTACGAGGGGTTCATTGAACACGGAACACAGATCGAAAATTAAGATATGGGACCCGTGTCCACAGAAGCATGAAGTGAAATTAGTTTGGGCGAAGTATGTGTTAGGTAGTTATAAACGGATAACGATTATTAGCGCTCCACTAAGCATATCTACTATTAATAAATCTACCCTTTTGACCCCGATCTTGATTCTATTTTATTTAGTGAAGACTTATCTCTGAATGCAGAAATGGTAGAATCTTATGTCAAGGTTTTATATGACGCGAAGATTCATTGAGCTATTGAGCACATGGATCGTTCAATAGGAAAATAAAATGATACAAATTATTTTGGGTTATTTTTTGTCATAATCTCCTTTAGGCTCCATACATTTCTTCTTTTTTTCTGAAACTTCTGAAAAGTATGATTGTGATATCTGGACGATGAGCTCCTCGTTTATGAGAATCGTTGTACGTTTGGGCAAAGTTTGGGAATAAAAGAATTAACTGGGAATGAAAAGAATTAGCAAACTTGATCAAGAGTGTCGTAATACATTCATGTTTAAACTCGTATAGACAATATATACAGGTGAATGTATCATGATATGCATCTAGCTTAGCTTTGATTTCTTTCGGTTTTAAGCTTTTTGAATGAATGTGTTTATTCACTTCTCGAAAATCATTTTTTTTCTATATGAACGAAGATATTCAATTGACGAAGAAACAAATGGAGTCTATGAACGTCGGTAACTATAGCTTAAGCTTTGGCAGATATCTAGTGAGTAATGATGCCCAATGAAAACAAATTATTTACTATTCCACGAACGCCGAATCTGATTTTCTGAGTAATGAATGTTGAGCATTGTATAGGCAGCTGATATTGAAAGTGATTTTCAAAGAATTATAAAAAACTTGTTATGAACATATGGAAGCTATAAAATATCAGAAGGTGAATGTTTGATATTAAATATTCAGTTGCTTCTGTCTGTTTTAAGTATATTTATCGACAAAAATATGTTCAAGGATACATATGGATGATGTTTCCTTTCTCGAATTTAGCACTAAATATTAGATACGCTCAAAGAGTACTGTCATAAATATTTGTATTCTAAGTTTAACTTTTCAAACTATGCTTCCGTCAAGTGATAAATGTACGGGCGAAAATTCATTTGTTCAGTTTTATGAGCGTGAGAACTAATGAATTCCTGGAAACCGGGAAGTTCCCTATTTGACAGCCATTTCTGAAAATTTATACTATAATAAACTAGAATATCTTCGACTTCTGACAGTATAGTGGAGTGGGGAGGAAATAATATATTTATAAAATGGTGACAACATTTAGTGTTGTGACCTTTTAATCATTTCTGAAGCGAAAATTTTGTATGGAATTAGGAATTTTTTGTTGTTTACGAAAATAATAACATCCCATCCTGAATATTTATAAAATCTAGATAGAAACAACAAGATATCGATCCTAAAAATTCAAATATTTTCGTATATGCAAATAAAGTGACGTTTGAATACAGGTTAACAGACTCTGATTAGATATTTTGAACGTTAGTTGGTTCATCTATTTTGAAGATTTGGAACATCAACTTGAATTTGGCATCGAATTTGTATCTATCGCCTATTTTTATATTTTTCTCGAAACAAAACATGGGATCGTCTAATATCTCTTCTGTCTTATGTTTTCATAATCTGAATATAATCGTATTTAGCTAATTATTAATGGCTAAGAGCCTTTTAAACATAAAATGCTAAATGTGCATCGTTTTTTCGACAATGTGTATTACCGACTCATTCAGTGCTTTCTACCTATCTATATTTTCGAAAAAAGAAACCGCAATCTTTCTAGAATAACAATATAAAAGGTATTTGAAATTTTACTTAGGGGAGAATGAAAGAAGGCGTATTATGTCATTCAAATGTATTTGGAAGTTTGTACCCAAGCTATGTTTGAACATGACCATTTTTAATTATTTTGGAAACAGCTTATCTATTGTGAGTAGACTCCAAAGTCTTTAGGGGGCCCGAAACTCGGCAGTTGGTTGTTTTATCTTTCTCACGCACGTCATCGGTAATAATGGATGTTTTCGAATCAAATTTTTCGAACGCTATCGAAGATCTCTCACAGCTTGAATTAGATTATGCGAAGCATTAAATTTCTCTAAAAGTTCTATTTTCAGTACCAGATCTTAGATTGCACCGATTCGAATAATGAAACAGGAAAATCAAGTTTACGGAATGCAAAATTGTTGTGCCTTTGCAACGAAACGTATCTGTAGAACTTGCCCCCGCCTCTGCTTGCGGAACAGTTAGCTGATAATTACTTTTGTGGCTATTAAAATCTGCACAATTGAAGAAACCTGTTCATGGTTTACAAACAGGTCAATGATTCAATTAGTTTCTATCAAAATAACATCAAGATTCTATTGACCGTGATAAAAATTATATTTCGGAGTTGTTTAAATCATGAATATCATTAGAAATTCTTTCAGTTCTTAGGGAGTTTACTATTAAGTGTGCCAAAAAAATTTGAGGATTTTGAGAGTATATGTTATAATTTCATAGTTTTGAGAAGTCTAGTGAAAAAAATGTGGTAAAAATATTTTTTCCAACAGCTCTGCATGGGTGATTCTTTTTCTTGTATATCATCAGATAATTAGGTTACCAAAATCTACAAAATATTTAATTAGTTGAGAAATTTTTCCTATTGATCCAAATTTTGCCATTTGGGATTATGCCATGAGTTCGTCCCAGTCAGTCTGGGGAATATGATGGACAAGTTAATGATTCGAAACCAGTTCATTGAATTTTTACATTACAGCGGTCGACTTGTCGACGATGAAAGAATACTTTTTCACGTGCCAGTCTATCTTCATCAAATATTGTTTTAGACTGCAAATAGTAACTGCCATTGTTATCGAATATGGTGGAAACAAATTTGAACATAATTACTAGCTCGCTATTTCCAGATTCGAATCAAGAATTTCTTAAAGAGCTTCTTATACTAGATGATACAACTTCTTCCGCTTTTGCGGACTTAAGTTCATGTAAAGGTTTCATTTCAAGTAAGAAACTCTCATAGAGGAAATGAAACCCGTACTTCAACGATACTCTTCAGCCTTTCCTTCAGGCAAACTGTCGTTTTAATGACTTCTACGTGAAATCCTTTAAATTTGAAGTATATATAGCATTCCAAGAATCCATCTGTATTCTTAGTCGGCCTTATTCCTGCATGATTTAAATACGGTGATAACGTGCTTTCCTTACCTCTCTTTGTTGACTGGAATAGATGACGGGGGATTGCTTGCATCTTTCACGTATATACTCTAGTCATTTGCATTTATATGTTATGTTTAATCTCGTAACATTTTTTGAGTGTCATTTCGAAACTATATCACAGAAACCGTGACCGAAAAACATAATTCAGTCGATGCACCATCAATTTCCCATTTTCACATAAAGCCATCGCAGTTTCTCAGAGAGGATATTACATATCGCGTAGAATAGGTCGAGGAAATTGAGAATCGATATAGCTCCTTTTGGTTGGAATTGAAAAATATGGCCGAACATGAAAGGCAAAGCTTTATGTAATATGCTACTATAATTATCTTTGAGAATTTCTTTCTAATGAGTTGGCAGATTAAATATTTCTTCAAAATTAATTTTAGTGGTTTGTTAGCTAAGTAATAGCCAGAAGAATATTTTTGAATGTATATCATGTCATATATCCCAAAATGAGTTTCAAGAATTACTTTTTACCAGTTTAAGTACATGGTAACACCTGTATCGAAAAAAATTTCTTTCAAATTCAAAAGTCGTCCTATCATGTGCCAAATTTTTATCCATCTATTAGAGCGAAACTATACATTTTGATACTTCAATCGGAAGGTTTTCTTCTTCGGCATTTCCTCTAATGGTGTGCATTGCATGTAGAATAGTGTTGGCTAGTTTTGGTCTTGCAGTCTTGGATTTGTTGAAACACTCATTCGGGGAACAACATTCAACCTTCCGTAGAATGTTAAATGCCCTTCCTAGAAGTAGTTGGTTTTCCAATCCACCCTTCATAAGCATTGCAACCAGGGCCACACAGCAATGGTAAGGTCCAATTGGCTGTCATGAATAGAAGCAATATACTGCAGTTTTGCTGTCATTTAACCCAGTACTCATCTCAATCCGTTGCAGCGCATCAAGACTTATATCGGTGCCCTCCAACGAACCGACTTAAAGGCCACTTACCATCGCCGCCGGGAAATCATGAAAACAGATGGTAGATATCAAACAGGAAACTCCAGGAAGCCATATAAGTTCTACTATTTACCGCAACGCTACACCCGTGTCTACAAAAAAACGACCTGTCGAAAGCTGATGCTCCTTATATTTGTCTGAATGAAAATCTTCAATGTGTTTCCACATATAGCGAAAAATTTCCCATGTTATCATTATTGAGATACTTGAATTTGTTCTTGTATTTTCGCCGTACTAATAAGAATACGACTGACTCAGCAGATCAGTGATTCTGGAGAAATATTTCTTCTAACTTTCCGTCATTCTCTTTATAGTTCGGAAAGATGGGTGAAGATCAACTTATCAAAAATAGCTTGTTTTTTAGGAAGTTCTACCCAGTTGCGCATTGTAGTTAGTTTATGATCGTTTCAGGCTAATCAGGACAACAACTGATTCATTCAAAATTTAAGCTAAACTGAAAGCTATTCGCTCTCTGGAGTTAAAAGAGTACAAAATAGAATAGGCGGCACTAATCTAGAAAAAATGCTATTTTTGTTAGTTCGACTTAATCTTTTGAAAATATAACTATTACTTAGTCAAAAATTTTTAGAAAAAGTAGTCAGTTTTAGCAACTGGGAAGAAATGGTTCCTTTTTATTCAGTGAATTTCCTGTACAATATATCGGTGCAGATAAAATTATTTCCGGAGCTGAAAGAACAGTGATTCATGATTCGATTGTTCCACGATGAAATGGAAAAAAAATGATCGATTATACACAATACATTAACTCTAATACGATATACTTACGTATCCCAGGTTTATGCTGGCTAAAACAAAGGGCAACATATAAAAGGGAGCAGTGAAATATGAACCGAAAATGGCCAAGAAAATTGATTGGAAGCAATCTCGATTTCATACGAGATGCAGCAGTTTGACTCAACCAAGCAGGATAAATATCTTTTCATAAGAGTTCGTCTAGAAAATCAATTTTTATAGAAACTTCTCTACTTCATTTTACGCAATAAACCTTGTCTACGTCTTTCCAAAGTAATTCTTTTTATTAGTTCGGAAAAAATGGTTGAAGTACCTTTCATAAAGAATAGTTTGCATTGCAAAAAGGCCAACCCAAACCATGCGCAATGGGATGCGTCGAAGTTTTAAGTCGATAACAACATTTGATATTATAAATTACGTTGATAGCGTAGATTATTGATTATTTTCAATAATTTATTAATTATATCTATTATGAAAATGTTCAGTTAGTATTCTGGATTATGATGAATTGAAGCGTTTGTGGAAAAAACTAATTCCCATTGTAATCTGCTAAAAATTCATGGAATTCACACATAATTGTAAAATGCTGTAGATGACAGCCCCTACATTTTGTTATATGAGTCTTACTGGAGATTCATGAGAAAAATACGGTTAACATTAAAAAAATATCCAGAATATGTTTATTGGAATAACAGAGAGGCAATTGTTGGCCTTTTTCTCTTGAACTGCATAAATGCTGCCAATTTTCCAGAATCAAGTGTTTCCAGTATTTCTCTCAAGATGTATAGAATTCGAACCGCTTCATAATGAAGTACTTCGCATACAGCAGTTTTCCTCCCGTCGATTAACTGGGGAAATGCCGGCTTACCAACTGATCTCGTCTCATTCATGTATGAGGCATAAATACGTCATTAAAGTTCTTGTGCCCCCAAAACGGCAGAAGTGGTCGTGAATATACATGGAGAACGTATCACTCTGAAAGATGACATGAAAGGAGTATTAACCTGGTACGGCAGCCCTTTTATTGGTCAATTCGATCAGATGGAAATTTTGGTGGGATCAATTTCGAGACACGAAACAACTTTGGAAGACTGTTACGATCGATATATACGAGAACGGCTGCATTTCACTTATACTCTACCGTTTATTCGAGTTTGGACGATATCGAGTATAATTGATGCTAACTATGAAATTCGATATCCCAAACATATCTGCTACCGACGACCAATAGCACCGCACATCCCTGTAAATTATCAAATATTTACTGACATTCTCAGAAACCGTTTTTGTTTGATTGTTTCAACTAGTTATCTATCGCATGGCTTTCTATTGTTATACTTATAATCTGTGTATCTTTGGATGGCGTTCACTTAGAGGTTCGATTTTTTTCATTGTTGCAAAAGATTGTCAACCACTCTTTGATACGAACATACCAATTTTAACTCTATACTCGCATGGGTTCCTAAGAATTGTCTTGACAGTTTAACAGACGGACAACAAATTGATCCTATTACGGTTCCTTTCTTTTTTTGGCGTATAAAACCCTGAAAATTATAACCCCTTAATATTTAAGATGAATGCCATCATCTTAGCCATAGAAATTCTTCGAGAGGGGATCGAGGTTTATAATTCTAAATATGATAGTCGAGTAGAAGAGGAAAAACTCATTTGACAAAACTTACAACATGGTAGCTTTTGACTATTTAGAATGAATGACAATATATTATCTCTGTTTTTTCAGTTACATTTATCAAGTATCATAAGTCAGTATGAAAAATAGTGTGATTTAGTTGAATTTTAAATACTTGACATCCTCTTTGAACTGACCGTTGGTAAAAGTACAGAGAAATCCTTTTTCGGCACTTAATATGTACAAAGATATGTTCCATGCAAGTAGTCACTGATTGTGGTTAAAGTCGATTACCACTAAGATTCGAATGTCTCATTTACATGGAAAAAAATTAACTTCAGATATATGCAACTGTAGAATACCTTTGAAATTATTATTGACAGGTCTAATAAAATATTAAATATATTTTCGCAATATTGACATCAAGGTTCACATTAACATCATTGAAAAATAAATGAATATATCAAATCATATGAACCAGGATAATCTTTTTAATATTAATTTTATTGTTCTGAATTTTAACATGTCCATATTCAAACTGAAAATATAAAATTCTGAACTGAATTCTAACTTGAATGTTTACTAATTAATAGTTGTAAAATATATTCAAATCGACAGCTGTAAGGGAAATTATGTCCTCGATTGAAGTATCACATTTGATTAGATTCTATAACTCATATTCGTTTGATCGCGACAGTTTAATTATTCACTTTTAATACATTCTGAATAAATGCTTCATTAATTAAATGAACATTGAGAGTTCATTTCGTACGATTATTCAGCGTATGGCTAAAAGTGATGACAATTATGAAAGTGCGTATTGGTTAACCTGGAAAATTCAGGGAATCTCAAATGAAAATATGGGGGAAAACCCTGACGTTGATTGACATTTATATTAAGTGAAACAAAACAATGGAACAGGAAATTAAATGATAATATGCGTTTCAATCAATGTTCCTCATTCCTGGATGAAATTATACTTTTCCAGGAAAATATCTACGTGAAATGATTAAATTAGGTGCTACGTTTACTTGATAGTCCCCTTTTTGTCTTCCTCTAAACAGTGACAATTTGATTATTACGTTTTCACGGTCTTTCCATTATTCGTGAAAATGCAATTATTTTTAATGACAAGTAATAAAGGGTAGAAATCTTACAGGAAATCAAACCACAGAGACCCCTTTTTTCATAAATAAATTTATTAGGGAACCAGATGTTGATGTTGATGTCAACAGTAACAAAGTGCCAAATCCTGCATAATCCATTAGGTTAGCAGCTACTAGAACCAGGTCCATTTCAATTTCAGCATGTAAGCAGAGACCGTTCGAGGGATAAAAATGTCCTAAATCAATCTGATTTACGGTCCGAAAGGACATTAAACCACCCACTCTCCGGCGGGGAGCTCCAGAAACGAGTCTAGTATTCATTGAACAGTTCCCTCCCATACCTATGATAAAATTAATCCCGTTTCCAGCAGCGGCATTCGAAAATCTACATTGTTCGCTTGGTTCGAATTTATTTATCGCTTCGTTAATGAAAAAAAAGGGTGCAAATTGAGAAAATTGATCGTCGGCAACTAATGAAAACGTTCGTAATACCCAAACGCTCGTCGGTTTTAGTCGGACCGAAACCACTTCATTTCCGTGCTTTTATAGGGTTCAACAGAATTTCGTTTCAATGAGGAATAACTAGGCCAAAGCGAACTTTTTTGTTTCGGCCCATCGTTTTTCCGCGCACATCAATTTGAGCTGAATCACCAGTATTAGAAATGGTTCGGCAGGTGGGCTGTCGATCACTGAATGAAGGTCTTGGGTTCAAGCCCCCCGGGGCCTTTGAAAAATGTTTTCTTTTCAATTCGGATATAACGTGAGTATGCCGAATATTTGCATATGCCTTTGCATTCGAGCGCAGTAGAATTGAATTGAATATTGATTGTGCATTGAGTATCTCGTGGGAGTTTGAGCTTATGCTTGGAGAGAGAGAAAGAAATGCAGTATATGTCGAAAGTTTTGGAAAAATAAATATGATCATAGATAATTTTATTGAAAATTTCGTTGTTTCAACTTTGTGCAAAAAAAAATTCGTCGAGTGCGAGTAGGGCTCGTGCACCGAGGTTTCCCTAGAAGCTTGAAGGTATATTAATTATTGCAAAAATACTAACGAAATTAATAAATATTTTTGGTGTCAGTCCTGAAATATTCCGACAAAGCACCGCACATCTGTGATCAAATATCTGCTGACATTTGTAGAAACCGTGTTTATTTTAATTTAATTCGACAAGTCTAGCTAAAAGTAAATCTCCATCAACTTAATTTTTTTTCGTATAATATTATGCACTTTATTATCATTGCCCTTTTCAGTCGTTCCCAAGCTGAATGTAAATGTGGAAAAGCATCTTTCAATGTTATTGTCTCAAGAGCATCTTCCAGTATATAACCTTCGCATATAACAGAGCTAAGCAAGGTTTATCTGTAAAAAAGTTTAGTAAATCCCAATGCATTCTGATCCATGAGTTGAATAAGTGGTGTGACATTAGGTGGCAAGCTATTGATCTGAACAGTTTTCAATAAGTCTGATTTTGAAGACAATGTATTGAATATAGAAAATGTTAAAAATGGGTATGAAAGGTTATTCACCTTCATAAGTTTTGTACTACATATCTTGTGCATGTCTATAAGGATAAAGTGATATTGTTCCTTTTCTTATGCCACAGTAAAAAACTGTCAAATGGGTATCCCAACAATTATATTTTCTTTCATGCCGAATGTCATATGTCATTTTGATGTTTATTCCAAGAACAATACAACAAAGAAACATAGGATTCGATATAAAATAAAACAAAGATGTGGTTCTGTGACTCATGTTTATTATTGTCGTTGGCAACACAGAGGCTATTTCATCGAGAAGGTACTTTTGAACGCAGTTGAGCACGCGGCGAGTTCATGCTAAACGAGTGATGCTTCACGAAGTAGAGCCAGAGATTAATAAAGTTGTTCTGTAAATATTTGATTTGCTGCTGAATGCAAATACATTTAACACTCCTCGCATATGTTTTGGAAATACCTACTATTTTTGCAGAGAACAATGCGGTCAACAAAGGTCGTTGTGCGAAAACAATGCATATGATGTTTTTGTGATAAATGAATGAAAAATAAACTGCTTTCATCGGCATGAGATATAACGTTTCATGATATCAAGGATTCGATTATCTGATGGTGGTTTTCACATATTTTATTATGCTTTACAATAGAAATGAAGTTTGTATTATTTTTATATAGTTACAAAATGACAAATTTAATACTATTATGAATTCTGTTAACGAAACTCTGATGTGCGTTACAAAAATCATTTCCGCGGAATGAATTCTTCTCTAATTTTTAAATGCAGATTTCGAAATTGTTGCAACGATGGCAGGCGAATTCCGTTTAATTTTTAATTTAGATAAAACACTGATCCCACTTCTGACCCCTTGAAGCATGAAGTAAAGTTCGGCGAAGACTACAAATAAGTCTCGCTTAAGGCGGAAGTCCTCTGACATATATCTCAGAGACTCTGAAACCATTTCCCATGTAAGTGTCCGAATTAATTTAAAAGTTTGGATAGATGACATGAAATTCTAGCACGTCGTTAGCTCGGATAGCCGCTGGACAGCGTGAAATCGAATACAAGCGGAATTTCAAAGGAAATTAACTGGTGGCATTTGTAATACTTGTGGAAGAGTAATTTGTAGTTCCTTTTTATCTTATACATTTGGAGTTACGCTAGGACAGATGTTTTTCAGTACTGATTATCAAAAAATACAATTCGACCTTTTATGGTGCATCTTTTGCTACTTGTCAATGAAGGTTTGAAAATAAACAATCTCGCACTTTATGTGAAAGATGTCCCTGACTACTTTGAATCGGGATTTAAGTTTGACCTTCTTTACACGGATTTCTCTAAGGTGTTTAATACAATGTATCAATGTAATGGTGTTTAAACATTACTTTTAGAATATAAGGTTCTCTGATAGAATACATTTGTGAAATATGAAACCTGTTACTCTAAGGAGATTCTGGTATCATCTGGTGTGTCCCAAGGGTCTCACCCTCAGCAGCACCTAACTCGAAATTCATTATAGGGAAAGTGGGTCGAGTGACATCTTTGGAAAGGTCTTCTCTATTTAAAAATAGTATCTTCATGAACATTTAATAATACTGCGAATCAACTCAGAAATTGGTCTCCCTCCTATCAAAGTTTGACTTGTCACAGCTTTTTTCACCAAAAACATTCCATCTTGAGATAGAGGTGGTGGCAAATTTTCGTTGGAACACACTGTTATAAAATAAAAATTCCGACATCCTCCCATTCCAACATAATGCGATGAAAATAATAATAGTTGTTCGATCAATGGTATGCAGTACTTCAACAATTTTTCAGGGGAACTAGTATGCTGATGAATGCTCTCCGAGACTTTACATATTGAATGTAGGGTTCAAATGAGTATTGCAGATTTATATAGGCGTTAATATGTTTACGAAACTGCAGTACTTTCATTGAAATCGATCATGAATACTAGAAAATTTTGTTTTGGGCAAAAGTTTCTCTAGTAGAGGTATTTTCTATAGAATTATGCAGCATATCTCTACTCTGCGAAAATAAAATTAAAACTCAACTTCCGATAATTAAATTTTTGTAGACGGATTTGCAGCTTCAGGAATTAAATAGAACGTTTTATAACTCAAGCAATGCATAACCCATTGTTAATTAGCATTCATGAGTTTACTTCATTTCCGCACAAAACTTTGTTTTTATGAAACCATCAAACAAAGAACATAAATCTAGTCTGTATTCTGCAAATACAGCGTTATTATTTAGCTTTAGGGGCGGATAATTAACTCTCGGAATTATCTGGAGTCAGTCCGCATTCTCGAGTGCAAATATTACATTTATCATCCGAAGAAATTGTCGACGCGCCTGCGATGAGACTACGTTCAAATTTTAATTTAGATAAAACACTGATCCCACTTCTGACCTCTTAGAGCATAAAGCAGAGTTCGGCGGGGACTACAAATAAGCCCCACTCGAGTTAGAATTCCGACATATATCTTCGGGATGCGAGAGCTATTTCCCGTGTAAGTGTCCGAATTAATTCAAAAGTTTGGATAAATGACATGAACTTCTAGCACATTGTCTGTACAGATTTCTCCAAAACTCATCACATAGTTTGAAATCCAATACGAACATAATTGGAGTGGAAATAATCTGGCGTCACTCATCGTTTCCAGCGTTATATTCAGGCGAATATATTTTATAGATTTTTTGTCTGGAGTTCTTTGTCAGTTTCAATTTAAATAAAAGAAAGTTACGGGAATATGGATTAACAATGGAACATATTTCGAGAGTTCATTGTTCCTGTTTGTTGTTCACGAAAATGCAAGTCGTTTTGGGAAAAAGGGAGATTTGAAAAAAGGTGTGAAATGGAACTATAAATTCGTTTTTTCCCATGTCTAAAAATAAACTGGAATTGTGTTATATACAATTTTCGAAAGATGTTGAATGCTTATAGCTTGGTTAATTATAATTGTCAAAATTCGTTCGTATCACTAATTCATATATTCAAATTTATTCAAATAATGCGGTTGTTTTTCACTTTATACTATCACGATTATTCTAATTTTATTTCGATGTTTTGACTATAAAATTAAATGGAGTATGTGATAAAACTGTTTCCTGTCATCAAGACAGCTCAGATTGATGTTCGCCTTCAATCTGATTTTATCATGTTTAAAATTGCATCCTTCATGAATAGTTTTTATCATTTGTTGCGCGAATAATATTTAACAATTTATATAAAAACTGATAAGTTTGAAATAACTTGAAAATTAATTTTATTCTTTTTTTTCAGGTTAGTATTGATGATGACTCTCAAAAGGTGATGTATAAAATAAACAAAAACTAGTAGGAAAATCTTGATAATGATACAAAATTTCTGGGTCTTAACTCATGAGAGTAATCTTCCGCCATATTCTTATTTAGTTTCTTGAATTGTGATATTAATGCAATATCATAAAGCATCATTTATTTTGCAGATAAACTTGAAATAATTCCAAGTCCAAAAACGTTAGTCTATATCTGTCTTGTAATTATAGAAGGCTGCCGACCGTTACTTCACATGAAGCCCATGATTTGTATGAGTGATGTTAGAAAATTGTAAAAGAACTAGTTTTTTTAAGGAGGACAGTTTGGCCCACGTCGTCCTTCCTTGACCTTTTAGATCTGGAATTGTCATTTGCGACATTATCCAACAATTTTTAATTAGTAATATATCCTCTAAACACATTAACATATACCACACCCATTCCTTCGCCGGACTCGAACCAGCAGCCGCATGTGTGCAAAGTGGAAAGCATGTGCTCTCTCTTCTAGGCCACATTCGGTGGTAGAAAAGAACTAGTTGAATATCAAATCAGAGTTTATACTTCCTGATAGATTTTGTATATTGGCTCGAAATAAAGCTGTATAAACTATTATAACTGTATCTTTCAGCTGATAGTGAGTAGGCATCGGTGGCTCTAATAATTTGGAAGCTATATAGTGCAAGTGAAATAAAAAATTACAGAATTTGTAAACACTTTCAATATGTTATTAACTGATACGAATGTCACATTTCAGTTGAAGTAGAATGAAATCAACTGAAATGATTTCATATAAAAGTAACAGTCATAGAACTGTCATATAAGATGATTACCTCCTTCCTAATAACACAATTGAGTAGCTATAAGTATAAATAAATAGCAAAGGACTTGACCTTACATTAAATATTATAACAGTTTTATGTGAAATGAACTAAAACATAAGAATCATGTTTCAGTTCTGCGTTGAAGGAACGCGCACCGATTAATATCTCATATAATATAATTTCAGCTAATATCAAGTTTAAAAACATCCCTACTTCTATAAGATGGCGGTTTTTATCAAATAAAAACAATCAATCGTACGTCGTTCGTGATACATCCATCTGAATATTGATATTGTTGATGCTCGTGTCAGTAGTTATCTTGTTTACCAATCTTGAAAACCAGCCAGTTTTTTTTTGATAATTTTATCTAAAATGGTCAAGACTTTTCATACTTTATTAAAAAAACAAATTTCAATTTTATTTGTTTGTTGATCATTGGTTGCTATGAATATTTAAAACAATTACTCTTATATATAAAGATTTTGATAGAATAATTCATAATGGTGGAATAACTGAATTTGATATCTACTGAAGCAATTGATTATATTGGAGGATTTCCAGATAATAAATATCCAATTTCAAGCTGTGCAACGAAAATCGCAAACATTGAGTTGGAAAAGTTCTGAAAATACGTGAACATTAAAATGTATTCGATAGGAGTTATATTTCACTCTAAAATAAAAAGCGAGAAAATTTTAAAGCAGCTTAAAACTTCAAGTGTAATCCTTGAAGGATCACTAGAAAAAAAGCCACTCTCTCATTAAAAAGTTTTTGAATCTTGTTGTTGACCTAAATGATACCGAGATCCCTGAGGCTTTTGATATGAACTTCGAGAAAATAACTTCCGGAATACGACCCCAACACCCACCAGAGATAATAGGAAAATGGCGTCGTCCTGGCCGAAATTATACAAGAGGAGACAAAGTATTACAGCGCGTTGTCACAATTGTATATATCTAAAGTAATCTACTGTTAATAATAAAGCTTGGAGAAGACACTTGGCCAAATTCGTTGCTCGCTTCAGATCAACGGAGCTCTTATATCGGCTACAATGCCGATGCGAGTATTCCACTCACGAAGTTGACCCGGAAAATGTAGTTTTCATTTGGATTCTATCTGTAATTTTGCAATAAACTGAATACGATGTTTTCGTAAAAACGTCCCCATTTAATTTACACCGGTTTTGAAAAAAATAATCAATTTTATTTACATTCGTCAAAGCATATATGTATGAAAATTTTTGTTTCAATATATAGTTGTGTAATAAATATAAACTCAGAATAAATCAAATATCGAAAAAATGATAAAATTCAAATTTAATGTTGCATTGCAATCTAATGACACCAGATACGAAAATTCATTGTATTGTACTCTCGAAAGACTCACTACCATATTTTAATCAATTCATAGTTTATTGTAATGATGTAGAAGGCGAAAGATGGATTCACACAAACAAATCAAGTCATTGCTGTCATTTTATGGATAGTAGTAAAAGAAGTTTAAAGTATACTTTAATACAAATAAGCCTTATAGAATATTCAACTTTTATGAAAGAATAATATGGAAATATTTATTTAGTCTTAGGAAAACTGTATGTATGAAGTATGGAGAACAGGGCTGTGAAATTTCAGTAGATTTGAAAATATAAAATTTCCTCTTTGGATAACAGGCAGGATATAATAAATACTCGTGTTTCATGTTTATCGGACAGCCGCCACAAGAACAACCATTAGACTTAAAGCCTGTGACCACTAGGGGAGTCAGTAATTGTTAGAATGTAAAATGCAATGCATTTTCAGTTAATCAAAATCGAATGTTATTCCGTATCTTAACATGAGCTAGAACTACATTATTTATATTTTCATTGGGATCGATTTCCTGAAAAGTATTGAGAAAAATTTTATCGGGATATTCGAACAATGCAAGAACGTTACCACTGGAAGTGGGACGTACTATTGATGGCTAACTACTGCTGGAATCTTTGTCGGGATCTAATACAGGCATTTGAGATCTTATAAAAAACTTTTTTTCCCCTACCACAGTAACTACTGCAAAAAAATCTTACTTTTGTAATAATTTTTAACCTGCGTGTAAATTTTAAACTAGAGCTAGATGAAAAGAGAACAGAATTATTGTTCTAACTAGGACACTTCATTAGACCGACAAAAATAAAAACACGATTTCACTACTTAACCTAATAGAAGAATTTTTTTCCTACAAATGCGGGTGAATATAATTCATTTCTTGAAATTTTTATTCTTATTCTTTTTCATAATCTGCAGGGTCTTGTTTTATGCGGTATTCTCACTCATTGCCATTTATTCAAATTTTTTCTTTTATACCTTTTATCGAAAGAGCACAATAATTTTATGCGCACGTAAAGAATTCATCGCATAATGTCTTTTTAAACTGTTGAATTTCTCATCCTTTCAGCAGTGAGGCAATAAAGAATGGTATGTAGGGCTTTACGTCCCGTTGTCGTTTTTCGGAATTTATTGCTTTCATTAGTTCTAGATTAGGATGTGATGTCGAGCTGTCTAACATAATTGAATTTGGCCCTTGAAAAATCTGTTCTTGCGTTAAGGGCACAATATATTCGAAAAAAATCCTTTATTTCGTTGAAACATCTTATATATTGCTATTTTCTAACATTGTTTCGGAAGTACAAAGCTTTTCTCTGGATTTTGTATGTCAGAAAAAATGATTCAAAAAGATTCTCAAGTATACAGAGAATGATGCAATAATGTTATAATTTATAAGTTATTCTTGTGTTCTTGACTTCTATCCATAAACTGTAACAACTTCCAGAGGAAGCATGCTCTAATACTGGTGGTAATAAAAATATTCTAGGTCTACTGGAAGAGATTTATTTCAGAATTTATGTTTATTGATCAGTTGATCCTCTTACAGTTGCGACAGTAATAGGAATTTGCATAGCCATTGATTGCATTGCGGTCTTAGGGTCTTCTGTTTGATCAATCCTATTTTCTTTAAGTTATCATTAACACTCCCCAATCTATTCTGAAATCATTTTTGTTCCGATTAATGACTTCCTTTGACGTCTTTCGATCGTCGCAATCCTTTGATCTTTTGAAATCCGTTTCAAAATATGAAAAAGAAAAACACTTTAGTCAATTTCCACGTTCTTTGCTCATTATGCGTTTATTGTTCATTTTATAAACATGGAAAACTTACAAAAGTGTTTTTCTCTTTCATATTTTAAAACGGATTTCCAAAAATAAATAAGTGACCAATATAATTAATTAAATCAGCTTGTCGGGCAGAACTGATGACCATGTACTATAGAGTTCAGATGAAATACAATATAAAATTCTTAAATTTGTGGTCCAACAAAAAGTGTCTAAAACGAAAAAAGATTCCGAACTATATCAAGTTCAAGTATTGTGTCAATAATAAAAACCTCAATAATGAAACCAAAGATTGAAATTATCTGGTTAAACGAAGAGACCCAAAAGTGTTATGAGGTACGTGATAATTTGAAACTGTACATCAATCCTATACGAGATGAACTTGTCCACATACTAACATAA